>OX592693.1:14035625-14635625 GCA_951361185.1 Ochropacha duplaris
ATCAGGTGACCCGCCTGCCTCGTTGTCACTTGTGACATAAAAAAAAAAAAAAACTGGCAGCATCGAACCACTTTTAAAAACACATTTAGGTACATTTAATTAAAAATATATCAAAGCATATTCTTGTAAAATATGACAAATCCATTAAATAATAGTGATTTGATGATAGAACAAACTGAGATAAAAAGCTCAGCGGGCACATCAAAGGATTTAAAAAGCTTCTCCGTGGATTTATTGATGCTTAACATGTTGCTTGTAATATTTATGTGAGTTTGTATATCTACTGAGTTTTGAGATGCAAGTTGAGTACGTTTCATTATTAGAGTGATTCGAGTGCAGTTATCTTTTTAGTTTTAAATTTAACTAGCTGCCCACCCCGACTGTCCGTGTCGAACAATTATATATCTTGTTCAATCTTGTTCAATATCAAACTTAAGGGGAAGATAGGTGGACGGGTCACCTACCAAATATACAAAAATGATCTTTGTAAAAGTGTCACCGTTTTCGAGATATTTAATACCTAAAATTAAAAAATCAAAATATAAAAATTTTAAATAACGAAAATTATGACCTTTTTATTGAGCTCATTTTTGTATATTTGGTAGGTGACCCGCCTTACCGAACATCCTGTATACATTAATTACTTATTATATTAATTACTTCTAATACAGATTCTTCTAGACTTGTCGAGGTGAAGTTTGCATAATTGGATGTAGGAGGGAATCGCAACACAATCAAGTAAGTACCTATGTATTTATTTAAATATCTCAGATTGTTTTTATGACAGAGCTCCGACAAGCAGGCAAGTCACCTGATGGTAAGTACTACCGTCGCCTATATTTTTTTTAAGAAGATTTTTGGCCTGGTATCGAGACCTTTAAGCCATTTCTTTATTTTAAATATTCATCTTTTATGTTTAGTCACGTTTTATCACTTTCACTTTAAAGTCTAGTCCTCGTCCGTACAAGTCCGGTCTAATTTTAGTGAAATTGGCGGCTATTCCACTAAAACATTTCATGGACTTTTTGGGACAACCTGGAAAGTCACGATACACGCTTTCATTTCATTTCACTTCACTTGTGCACTTAGATTGATCTTTATTGGACAAAACACCACCGAAATTATTCAATAAAACTCAAAATACACGAATTTAATGAAAATAAAACGAAAACACAACGTCACTTCGAAAGTTCCCGCCAAAAAGTCCCCGTCGCCTATAGACATTAGCAATACCAGGGGGATTGCCAACGTGCTGTCAACTTTTTTACAATGCTCTGAAGGCAGAAGTGCAACTGCCGGAATAAACCGATGGGTTATTTTTCAACTTGAGGATGGTAGCCAGCCAGTCGAGTAACAAAGTAGCGTGTATTTTGCTTCGAATAGAAACGTCACTTGACGCTATCGTAAATACGTCTGCATAATGACGTCACTCACAATTTATTGATAACCAATCAGAGAGCCGTAAAATTATATTACTATAATAAATTATAGCGAAGAGGCGGAGAGCGGTGATTTGCCAAAATGATGTGGTCAAGGAATCTTGGATCTTGTTTTGAACGATGTAACGTATTAAATTCATGCGTTTCTTCAAGGGTAAACGCGATGATAGCTCAGTGGTAAGTGACGTCGGATACCATGGCGAAAGTCGCGGGTTCGAATCCTACAATGAGCTTGAGCTTTCGGTGAAGGAAAACATCGTGAGGAAATCACAGCACGGTGGTAGGGTACTTTGTAGTACCCGACTGGCTGACTATCAAGTCGAAAAACTGTCAAGCACATATCGGTGCGTTCCGACAAACTGCACTTGAGAGCCAGTTCCCATCTAACCTTTATGTGCAACCTTCGGCCACATCAACTTGTGTTTGACCACAATCTCACCATGGTAAGTGATTACCATGGTGAGATTGTGGTCAAACACAAGCTTATACAAAAGGTAAAAAAAAAGTGTACTGGTCCCAAAGTTTGGTAGTTTACTATAAATGAGTCAACAGTACGTACCAACAGCGAGGGTAATCCCCTCTGATGATGTAGGTTAATATAATTACCATGTGGCCGGTATAGTAGGTACTACTGCGCAGTGTAACAATGCGCAGTGTAACAATGCGCAGGGAATTTATGAGGCAATCGATAATTTTGATAGTGTTTTCAAAAGAAACCTAGGTGTAGAGCATTCTTACTTCTATTAAAATAATTAGTGTAAGTTGTTTTTGAAAAGAGTAATTGGTGAGTTTATTCTCTCTTCTCAGCAACAGCGACCTTCCGAACCGAGCATTAGAGACTAGACTATTCCTAAGTGCTTGTAAAGGCCTATTTGCTGGCAAGAAAGTCAGCAAATACTTTATTAATTTATTTTTGTAGTTGGATATGAATGCGTATCCTCCAATAGAACAGCTATACCCTATCATAAAGCTACTGTTAATGTAGTAGAGTTTGTTTGTTTTAACGCACTAATTCAAACTCAAACTCAAAACTCATTTATTAAGTTTAGGACCTGGTAAGGCACTTATGAACGTTACAATTGACTCTACCACCGGTTCGGAATACACTTAAACTGAGAAGACTCCCGCAAGAAACTCAGTAAGGCATTTTTTTTTAACAATGGATCTTTCTTACATTTATTTCCATTTTTATAAGTACATTTAGATACATTTTCAAATAGTTTACACTACGCCAGGGGGATGCAGTAGCAGAGAGAAGCTACTACAACCATATATTTCTGTCTTCCATGTAATGAGCCACCTTATAGTAGTTTTTAACCTATTTTTTTTGTTCCCAGACTCTTATAAAGAGAAATAGAGAAGCGAGATGGTAGTTTCCTTCATTATCTAATGTTACTGTTATTGATGCACAACAAAAATTCTCTTAAGCCCTGTCCCACATTTTAAGGAAATGCACACAGACTAAAGGTCGTAGCTCACTTACACGACTCCGCTCCCACCCGACAAAAAAATATCATTCAAATATGGGCTTCAGGTCGTGCTCTTTAGATATAGTTTATATTGGTAACATAAATTAGCAGACAGCTCGCTATCAGCGAGCTTACCGCCATCAGACTGCTCGGTAGTAGTAGACTTTTAGTATAGGGCGGCGTTGGAGCGGCGTTAAAAATCACACATATTTGACAGACAATAAACACAATTACATGCTTCTCATGTCTGTCACGGGAATGACAAGTGTTGTGTTGGCAAACGGTCAGCGGCGACACGACACGCGGCCAATTATACAGTATTATTCATTCACAACCATTGAGATCCAAACAAATAACTCTTTTTACGCCCGGCCATAGTAATTGGGGTTTCGGGCAAATTTATCACGCCCGTTTCTGTCATAAATGGTTTGAATGCCATGTTGGTAGGTCATCGTGAGATAGACTTGTGCTTTGTCATTAAATGTTAATTTAAAAACGAAAGGCTAGAGTTCCAAACAATGCAAATGGGAATGATCAAAGGGTTAGTCAGACTGCATTGTAATAACTAAAACAATTGAATTTAAATTTTAGATCTACGACGTATTTGTTTATTCTTGAAAAACTAAAATTTGTATTTTTCGAGTATTTTTCTTTAATACCTAGGTGCATGTAGGGTGTATACCTTACATTTTTTACGAAACTTTACAAGTAGGTACACCTTTTGAGCGGTAAAGGGAAATATTCATTTTTATTTTTCAATTTTATAATTGTCAAAAGACGCTGCGCGTGTCAGATATTTTGATATTGAGGAATCTGTGTTATGATTTAGTGTCTGTATTTGTTACTTTATCTGTGGATACTATAAACTATATTATCTCTGGTTTAGCCAACACTATAAAAATGTGAGAATAAAATGGGGGTATTTAATAACAAGATGCTTGATATAATCTTATAAAAGGGACTAACATTTGAATATCGGCTCAGTCTCTGTTCTATTCGGTTGCGAGTTGGAGTTGGTATTGTTCACGACAGTCTACAAGAAGAAGTATTAAGTACCTACATATATATAATTATTTGTCTTTATTGGAGATCAAGTGAACCTCGTTGCTGCTTGGTTATAATGATACAGATAAGTATATTTGATAATCTAAATTGTAATGACTAATGATCATTTTGTGATAATGTGTGTTCTATGTATTTATGATGAAATAGTACATGATTTTGATAGAATATGTGTAGTGGCCATATATAAGATCATAGTACTGAGTTTCTTACCGGTATCTTCTCAGTATGGTCGGCCATCCGAACCGGTAGTAGATTTGAGAGTAAGTAAATTCATAATCCAGGCCATAGAAACAACTATTGAATAAATGTGTTATGAAGCTTGGCCTAAATGATTATTTTATTGATCTAAACCCTTACCCTATGCTCTGAGATATATTTTAGGGATATACCTACCTGATATATAAATAATAAACTATTATAATTCAAATAGAATAACCATCCTGACACTTAAATAACATGATCTGACTCTTATTCTGTGGTATTAGATACCGAATCATTGATTTGGTATTAAATTAGTATCAAAAGAGAGTAAGAGATTTAACACGCGCAACGGAACGCGACCGGCTACAGATAAAATTAACGTTGAAATTTTTTTATCATGTATTTTATTGGTTTTAAATCAATGATAATGTATTTTTTTATTTTTAGCGGAGGATTTATATTCACTATAGAACAATAATATAAACTTCCATCAAAACTTTAATTAAATTAGAGTAAGTATATTTATTATATGTAGGTACCAATCCTTCTTAAAATTATAAAAACATAATCCTATCAAAACCAAACAAATATTTAAAAGCTACCATCGTAAAAACCGTACCGCATGAGTACTCGGTCGTATTTTAAAAATGCCCATAAAAGTGCCAGTGTTGCCAGACCATTTTGAAAATTAATAACATCCGCCCATCCGGTGGCATCGACTCTTTACAATGGGAATCAATGCAGTTTCAAAAGTATAAAGAATGTTCCGACCGATTCATATATAGGATGTGTTAAAAAGATATCTTCCCCCGAACCGATTTAGGGTTAGTCTCTTTCTATTAAAATGATGCAAATGATGTCTTCAGTGTTATGTGGGATAGAATCCTTCACTCGATAGTCGTATACTTGAGATTTTACTAAATGAAATCATCACTATAAACAACACTAGAAACGATTAATTAGTAACTAGGTATTTCCTATCAATACTTCGATAGTATGCTCTTTAGATAGATAGTCTTGAGAATCCTTCCAGGCGTTTTGTGCTTACCACCTTTGGCCACATTTTCACTTTTTACGTGTAAGTATGTATATGTATAGTAAAAGAAGTAATTAGAAATTTGTATTCATATATTATCTATTTTTTCTTTGCTAAAGAGAAATTTAAAAACAATGCAGACTTGTGAAACGCAAAAAGAAAGTGTCACGCAAAAAACAATTAAACAACTATGAGCATAATATTTAAATATTCATTCACAAATTCTCCAGACTCACTCAAGTAAACCGATTGTGTTTATTTTAACTTAACGCGTGCCTTTGTGGAAACATTCTTTTGTTATTTTTGAAAATGTATTGAGTTCCTTTGTGAGGAGAATGGGTCGCCGCCAAAAGAAGACAACAGACATCTATACACTCTGTATTCGTGTACATGATGTAGTGTTGATCACTCAAGTTTGTGTACCGTTTGATCGAGTCTTTGCACTCTCCATCAGTTTATTTATGTTTAAATGCAATCAAGTATTGGAAGATAAAAGTGTTCTCTACGATCATTTTGATGTTTGGAGTTTGTGTCCATTGCACGAAATTAAATTAGAGCGTCATATTTAAGACTTTTTATCCCGGAATACTTTCCGAAAAACCTCTACCTACTACCTAATAAATTACCTGTGTTTTCACTTTATTTCGTGTTATAAATAAAACCTAGACTCACACATATTTGTATCTGATGGGAATCGAACCCACGGCTTGATTATGATCTAAGCTTTATTGGCTAGACTGATGAGTACTCAAATCTTTATCTGAATACTTGAAATCAATGCTTTTAGAGACAGGCCAGTTGATTTGTAGTTTAAATACCTTAGCAGCCAAATCTGCAGTCCGTTGGGTTCATTTGTGTGCATAAAAATTTACTAGGTATATAAAATTATAAGAGAAACGGAAGTTGGATGATAGTAACCTAAATAATAACCATATCGTAAATGTATCGTTTCTGACACCATGCTTCAGTTTAAATGTTTGTGATTTTATTACGGAAGCGGAACTCTTGCCAACTTTTTGTGTTAATTATTTTCAACTAGCCGACAAAGGCAAGTTAAAAAAAAACCGGCCAAGTGCGAGTCGGACTCGCGCACGAAGGGTTCCGTACCATTCACTAGGTAAACAACAGTAGGTACACAATTTATTATTTAGGTATTAAAGTAAATATACAATTAAGTATTTTGTGAATATTTCAAGTGCCTACCTGTTACCATTTATTGATATCGAGCAAAATAGGCAAAAAAAAAGCGTTTTTCGTATGGGAGCCCCCCATAAATATTTATTTTATTTTATTTTTAGTATTTATTGTTATAGCGGCAACAGAAATATATAATTTGTGAAAATTTCAACTGTCTAGCTATGGCGGTTCTTGAGAGACAGCCTGGTGTCAGACAGACGGACAGACAGCGAAGTCTTAGTAATAGGGTACCGTTTTTACCCTTTCGGTACGGAACCCTAAAAACACGGAAAAAAGCACTTTCAGTATATTCCGGGCAATTTTTTAAAGTTTTCTTTCCCTAGATATCTTATTTAAACCATTTGCTACTCATAGATAATGTAGCTTTAGAAGACGCGTCCCACTCTTTCCTAATCACCTTAGAGTGCAAGTGTACATCCTTTTGCTAGTGTTGCAGTGCTGAATATCGATATATACTTATAGACATAGACATATCGACAGCACCACAACACTAGCGAAAGAATGGACAGGCGCGTCTTCGTATGGCACTATCTATATAGGTGAAATAATTTTTAAAATCTGTTAAATATTTTTGAGTTTATCCATGACAAATAAACAAACAAAAAAACTGTTTTTTTTTTCTTTATAATATTTTATTCTCAAGTGACATGCTTATCAACAAACATCTTTGATTTTCTTTAATTTAAATTAGTATTTTATTTTTAATCCGAATGTTTCTCGTATGATTTCAGAACTAAACATATTTACCTACATATAAATAAGTAGGACACCTATAAAACGTTTTCTCTACGCTATAAAAACATAACGGTCATAATATAGTAAAAATACGATGAAATAAACTTTGAAGTTCGGACGATCCGTCATAAAATCTAGCAAAGGGACACCGTATCGGATATCAATGGAAACGTGGAAAAGTGCGATCAAACGGCAAAATTATAAATATTTAGTAAATTGGACTTTTATTGCAATATGTAACTACTGAATTCGGAGCAGTGAAAGAATTGCCACATTATATTTTCCGGGAATCGAACCGCGATCAAAGGGAGTAGGTACTTTATTAAATAAATAGGCTACATAGTAATGAAATGTTTTTTTTATTATGTTATGACTTTTCTTAATAATTTTATGACCTATTTCATATCAGCAGATATTTTGAATATTTCTGCATTAGTATTGTTTTTATTTTCCTCTAGTAATTTTGGTCGATATAATATTTTTTAAGCAATATGTCTTTTTAGATACCCCCCTTCTACAGATAATAATTTTCTTTTCATCGATCACAGATTCTATTGATCATGGATGTGTCGTAACTACTTTTATTGGGAGAGGTCAAGGAGCCTGGGTGTAATAACTGCGCTTTATGTAATAAAGTCGGTATTGAGGAAATGAAATGAAATGAAATATTTGTTCATCCAAATAGGCCTTCACAGGCACTTATGAATAGTCAGACTCTAAATGGTCGGTTCGGAAGTTGCTTTTGCTGAGAAGAGCCGGCAATAAACTCAGCAATTACTCTTTTCAAAAACAACTTACACCTATTACATTACAATAATAACATGCAATGTGATAGAATTACGTATTATAAATATAAATAAGATATTTTAAATAAAGATTTAAATACATACAAAAATGGTTAGGGCACAAAACAGAAATAAACAAATAATATTATTGAAATAAAAGTTTATTTGGGTAGGTGATGATATGGATTTGCCTCCATTAAAAGTCCAGGTTCATTGAAGGGTTACCCGCAACCATCTTTTTTACGCTAGAAACATCCAGAGCATGTCTCATCGTTCCAAAAGAGGGAAATTGCTAAGAGCAAGCAATCCACAGTCAATCAATTTCACGAAATCCATTATAAATAATTGACAGTTCAAAAAGAATGTACGTTCACGCGCAGATAAAACAAATAAATTCAATAATCTCTTTGATATTTCTGGATCGTTTCCAAGAATATGTCGGAGTAATTTAGTGTAATTTGACAGCACTTCACCCGCTAATAGTGGTTGAATCACTGTATTATTTGCATTTCGAATACCCGAGCTTCCGTTCTTCGGTGACTGCGAGATGACTAACATCCGGGCTCTTGGTCTAAATTGGTGTAAACATTGTGTCGATTATTTATAACTTTCCCTTTGTATAATATTTAAAATCTTCATGTTTAAAATCATGGATAATAATGGTTAACTTAAATTATTATCGAGCTTCTGGACTATGTCAGTCATCCAACTTTTGATATCTCGGTACCGAACGTACACATTTATTTACTTGGTTCGGTTAAACGGCAATTGAAGTGTTTTTGGAACGAAGTTCCTTATCGCGCGTTGTGAAAGGGGGCTAGACGGAAAAAATTCTTACGAAAATCGTGATTTTTTGTGTCGGTGACAAAAGTCACCGACCGCTGTGCGGCGTGCGCATGTTTCTCTGTCTGTCTCTCTCTCTCTCTTATAGAAAGCAAGCCAGATATTTTCATTTCTATTTTTATATATATATATATATAAATAGAAATGTTTTTTTTTTACTCTCTCGACTTATATATCCTATCTAGGCTTTGTGTGCTTACCACCTTCGGCCACATCATCACTTACCATGGTGAGATTGTGGTCAAACACAAGCTTATCCAGAATAAAAAAAAAAAAAAAAAACTTCGTTCCATCCGGGTGTCCCTTGACACCTCTCAAGTTTTTTTTTTAAATCAACCCCTAAATAAAAGGGGTGTTTACTCAATTCTGCAAGAAATTAATTCCTCGCAGACGTAGTCGGGGGCAAAAGCTAGTCTATATTATTATTATTGTAAAGAGGTAAAGTTTTGTAACTTTTTAAGTTTGGAAGAACTATTTCGAATCTTAGAAACAGATGATCAGATTTTGAAAATATTTCTTTAATAGAAAGCTTCTTTACGTATTCCTGAGTGCTATATAGACTTTTCATTTCGCAAAAGCGAGTGAAATCACCAAATATTTTGAGTTTGGAGCATAATTTGGTTATCAAAATATGACGTCATATCCTAATATCAAGTGGAATAGAAATAGACAATATACATTTAAATATTTGTTTATATTCTATACTAAATATCATAAAGAGGTAAAGTTTGTGAAGTTGGAATCAATAAGGGGTATTCTCTGGATCTACTGAAACGATTTTGATAATTCTTTTACCAATAGAAAGCCACGTTATTTGTGAGTGTCATAGGCTATATTTTTATCCCGGGAAAAAATAAGATCCCACGGGAACGCGGGTGAATCCGCGGGGGACGGGTAGTTTATCTATAAGCCGGCAAGAAAGAAGCACTGCTATGGGTTCAGCTAGGGAATTACAAGTGAAACGACGGAATAAAAATAATTCCTTTGTAATACCGGACCAGCAAGCATTGTCATAACTAGTATATATTTATTTATTTAAGTCTACTAAGGTATATTACACAATATATGTGTAGAATAATTAATTAAAGTGCGTGTGAAAAGAATCAAAACCTTTGAACAAGGAATAATAGGGATGTTGACTGACTGACATATCAAATCAGTCAATTATAGCGGCAACAGAAATACATCATCTGTGATAATTTCAACTGTCTAGCTGTCAGAGACTTTTTGGCGGGAACTTGCGAAGTGACGTTGTGTTTTCGTTTTATTTTCATTAAATTCGTGTATTTTGAGTTTTATTGAATAATTTCGGTGGTGTTTTGTCCAATAAAGATCAATCCAAGTGTACAAGTGAAGTGAAATGAAATGAAAGCGTGTATCGTGACTTTCCAGGTTGTCCCAAAAAGTTCATGAAATGTTTTGGTGGAATAGCCTCCAATTTCACTAAAATTAGACCGGACTTGTACGGACGAGGACTAAACTTTACAGTGAAAGTGACAATAAAACGTGACTAAACATAAAATATGAATGTTTAAAATAAAGAAATGGCTTAAAGGTCTCGATACCAGGCCAAAAATCTTCTTAAAAAAAAAAAAAAAAAATCTAGCTGTCAGACTTTTTGGCGGGAACTTGCGAAGTGACGTTGTGTTTTCGTTTTATTTTCATTAAATTCGTGTATTTTGAGTTTTATTGAATAATTTCGGTGGTGTTTTGTCCAATAAAGATCAATGTAAGTGCACAAGTGAAGTGAAATGAAATGAAAGCGTGTATCGTGACTTTCCAGGTTGTCCCAAAAAGGCCATGAAATGTTTTAGTGGAATAGCCGCCAATTTTACAAAAAATTGACCGGACTTGTACAGACGAGGACTAGACTTTACAGTGAAAGTGACAATAAAACGTGACTAAACATAAAATATGAATATTTAAAATAAATAAATCTAGCTATCATATTAAAAATACAGTTACAATTTGAAAATCAAAACAATAAATGAACGAGCAATGAAGACATGGCTTAAAGATCTAGATACCAAGCCAAAAACCTTAAAAAAAATCTATCTATCTCGGTTCATGAGATACAGCCCGGTGACAGACATACGGACAACAGAGTCTTAGTAATAGGGTTTCCTACCCTTTGGATACGGAACCCTAAAAAATCTATTTTGACCCGTATTAAACTCAAACTGAGAAGACTCCGGCATAAAACCCAAGTAAAGCAATATTTATTCTGTTGAACATTACAATCGTTTCAAATATTTATAGTTTGTATGAATTGAACCCACTTTTTCTCAGCCAGTTGGTACTAAAATATTTACTTGAAACGTAGGAAGCCTAGCCTAGCCTAGTGTGGTCACAGAGAACGCTAATGTCCGCTCCGTGGTCAGGTTTTGGGCATACATCCAGATTGTAAGCAATATAAGACCACGAAACTAGAATATTTTACAATGCAAAAAACATTGTAAAGTTCCAGAGTATATTTTTATTTTAAAAAAGAAAATTCTACTTAATGTTATAAATGTGAATGTTTGTATGTTTGTTGCTCAATCACGCAAAAACGGCTGAACGGATTTTGATAAAACACGGATAGATCATATCCTGGAGTAAAACATAGGATACTTTGTATCCCGGGAAAATATAAGATTACTCGAAAACGCGGGAAAAAACAGTAGCTCATAAATCGACATCTACACTAATATTATAAAGAGGAAAGATTTGTATTTTTGTATGTTTGTAACGAATAAACTCAAAAACTACAGGACCGATTTCAAAAATTATTTCACCATTAGAAAGCTACATTATCTCTGAGTAACATTTCTGAGCAACACAACATTTTATCACGGGAAAAAATAAGATCCCGCTGGGTGAAACCGCTGGACGGAAAGCTAATTAAAAATAAGATCCCGCTGGGTGAAACCGCTGGACCGAAAGCTAATTAAAAATAAGATCCCGCTGGGTGCAACCGCTGGACGGAAAGCTAATTAAAAATAAGATCCCGCTGGGTGAAACCGCTGGACGGAAAGCTAATTAAAAATCTTAGCGAACGTCACTACCACTGAGCTATCATCGCCTTGACAATCAAAATCAGACTTAAGTAAGAAAATGGACGAATGGCAAAGCAAACTATAACTAACCGATCACCATCTTTATTCATAAACACACTTGTATTGTACCAGCACTTCCAACCACGCCGCCTTCAGCTGACCTGACCATTAGTCGATAACCGCATAAAACGCTTCAATATTACACGAGTAGTTAATCTAAGACATTATATTACACATTTGCCAGCTAATTCGGTACATAAAATCATAATTGCCCGATACACATTGTGGCAAAATAAACGGTACGGGGCAAAAGGTATTTATTTATTTGGATAACATTAAATTGAACGCAGTATTCTTTGAGCTTTGCATTGTGTATTTTTGTTTACAAGCTCGGGCTGTGTGCGACTCGAATATTTAACTTATACTTTATTTATACATTTGGTTACTCATAACATTGAAATCCAGCTGTCAAATCAAAGGAAAGTGTGTCAAGTTTTCTGTATTTTGGAGCTTTTGGAATTCAAGTTTTCATTAACTAGTTTGAGCCAGTAAATAAATTTAAAAGATCCACTACAGAAAAAAATCCTTGCCAAGATTCTTGCCGGAGGCTGCTCAGTTTAAGAGTATTCCGAACCGGTGCGTGGTACTTACATTATCAGGGCCTAAACCATAGAGCATTAGCCTAAACTTAATAAATGAGTTTTGAGTTTGAGTTACGTTTGTTATTTTGCCACATTTGCAAGCTGCTATAAGTATGTTTGATCCCCATGTTGTTTAAACAGGTTCAGGTTTAATGCGATGATATGCATTCAATCCGAACCTGTTGCTGGCCTGTGGCCTTTTTAGTACTTTTACTACGAACTAAATTCATAATTGTAGTAATTTAAACCTAGACGATTCGATCGAGTTACTTTGATCGTGGTCACGTGTGGTGAGAAAAAGTCTTCGAATTTTGATAACATTCTGTGCAAGCAGTTTCGATGGCATCGAAAAAGTTTGCCCGCAACCTTTTATTTTAATTCAGGCTTCATTTCATGTTTGACTACAATCTCACTATGGTAAGTGATGATGTGGCCGAAGGTGGTAAGCACACAAAGCCTAGATGGGAGATGGCTCACAAGTGCAACTGTCAGAATACACCGATAGGTGCTTGGCGACAGATTTTCAACTTGAGGTAGCCAGCCAGTCGGGTACTACAAAGTACCCTACCACCGTGCAACCTCATCAGACTAAAGAGACCGAATCGGCAAAGTTATAGGAATTATAACGAGACACGGTGTGACAGACAGTCCCCTATGCAGAGGATGCATGGAAGCAGAAGAAACGCCAACAGTATGTGCTTATGAAATGCAGGAGCGTGGCAGATAAATGGGCACGGATCCTCCAATCACCAGCATCGCTTACGGAAGCCTTCAGCATTCTAAAAAGGCTGCTAGCTTTCTGGGATGACCTGGGTTGATTGGAGTGACAAGACAGAGGAGTTACAATGGCCCAATCGAGAGACTAAGCGTGGAAAAAAAGAACGTGAAAATTATAAATTAAATACAGACACGCATTTCATATTGATTGGATTACATAGCAAGTTAAAGAGTTCTAAGTATTTCTGAGTACGTTCTCGTTGCAGTAGGATGATTCAAACGGAGGTTTGCCAAATGGGTATCATAATCAATTGTGATCTTTCAAGGGCTGACTCCTGAAAGAGCTTCTGCACAGTTTGGATGACTAATAATACAAGAGTATTAATGAATTTGTTTAAACAAATATTATAGAGAGGAAAGATTTTATTTTTTGTTGGTTTGTTACGATTTAATTTCGAATACAAACTATTCCATTTCATTTCAAACTACTAGACCAATTTAAAAAAATATTTCTCTCTTTTAGAAAGCTACATTATTCCTGAGTAACATAGGCTATATTTTATGCCGGATAAAGATAAGATCCCACGGGTACTCAGGTGAAGCCGCTAGTTATGAATAAAATTAATACTTTTATCCTACTTACTACCGTAGCCTTGTGCAGTGAAATTTTGAATAATTGTTGAATTTTGAAATTATTAAATCGATACAGTTGTTCTTTTATTACCAGTTTTTATTTCACATTTATAAATTACTAGCTTTTCCGCACGGTTTCACCCGCGTTCCCGAGGCCTATGTGCTATTCCAGACTATAATCTATCTCCATGCCAAATTTCATCCAGATCCCTTTAGCCGTTCTGGCGTAAATGAGTAACAAACATACATCCATCCATCCAAACTTTCACATTTACAATATTAGTAAGT
This sequence comes from Ochropacha duplaris, assembly GCA_951361185.1. Taxonomy (NCBI): domain Eukaryota; kingdom Metazoa; phylum Arthropoda; class Insecta; order Lepidoptera; family Drepanidae; genus Ochropacha; species Ochropacha duplaris. The sequence continues at coordinate 14,049,713 of OX592693.1, forward strand.
TGAGGTGAATAATTTCTATACATTTTAGCATTGTATAAAGTTCATTGAACCGTTAGGCCAGTGCCGGCGCCAGTGCGCGCGCGCATATCTGTCAGAATCCCTGTGATGAGCCGCGCGGCCGCGCCCGCGTGTACTAGCGTATGATCGCTTGCCAAATCCATCAGGCAACGTCGATCAATGATCCGGATCCGGATCGATACAGATCGAGGGATCACCGTGAATTATTGTTTAATGGAAATGGAACTGCATTTGTTGTTTGTGGGTGAGGCCACCGGCGTTGCTGCTATCAATACATGTTAAGAATGTGTTTTGGTTAATTCAATAAGTTAAGAACTAATTTAAGGCGATGATAGCTCAGTGGTAAGTGACGTCGGACACCGCGGCGAAGGTCGTGGGTTCGAATCCTACAATGAGCTTGAGCTTTCGGTGAAGGAAAACATCGTGAGGAAACCATAGCACGGTGGTAGGGTACTTTGTAGTACCCGACTGGCTGGCTACCACCCTCAAGTTGAAAATCTGTCGCCAAGCACCGATCGGTGTGTTCCGGCAGTTGCACTTGAGAGCCAGTTCCCATGTTAGCTTTGTGTGCTTACCACCTTCGGCCACATCATCACTTACCATAGTGAGATTGTAGTCAAACACAAACTTATCCAGAATAAAAAAATAAAATAAAATAATAATAGGGATGTTAACCTGTTTTGTGCGTTTGAATATTGTTATGTCGCGGAATGTTAGATACACTATTATATTACCTAATTTTACAAACCGTGTTAGTAGTAACAGTGATAACATATTGTGTGTTTTAATTCGTTTTGTTTCTTTTTGTTTGGAGCAAGCTTAAGTTAGTCATGCTCGCTTTAAGGCCTTTGCTTGCGGCGGCGTCGTGTGGCGGGTCGCTCACTTCCATATAATATGTGCGAGGAGGGCGATGGCTGCCACACGCGTCATACTTGTGAACAGGTGCTGCTTGTGGGGGCTGATCTGTGCGAGTTTGTTGCCAGCTAATTCGCCATAACCCGCAAATATTGTCAATGAGATAAATAATTATTGAATGTACCTACTTAATAGGTGTAAGTTGTTTTTGAAAAGAGTAATTGCCAAGTTTATTGGCGGCTCTTCTCAGCAAAAGCAACTTTCCGAACCGAGCATTTAGAGTCAGACTATTCATAAGTGCCTGTGAAGGCCTATTGGGATAAATAAACGATTTCATTTCGTGGCACCGCCTGGCACTTTAAGAATACCAGCGCTGCGGTACCTACGGCTGCAGCTTAATATGCTGAGATAGGTGCCTTTTTGGCCTCACACAGTGTTTCTATATTTGTATGTGTATGTAATTTGTAATGTTAATGGAATTGTCTATGTTGATGCTGTGTCTGTATGTTTAAATAAATAATGAGTCGTTCTGCTACCTACAGTTATTTAAGAAGATCTAAAACCCACCTGCAATTTTTCAGCAGAAATCGGAATGGCTATTTCTAGACCTAAGATAAAAATGGCTGAGCTCAATACTTTGGGATTTCTCGAGACTTCAGTGATAGTTTCGCTAACCTATCTTGCTATAATTTTGTCCTGTCAAATTATTCTATGCCAATGTTGTGCCCATAATAATTGATGGCGACAATTTGGTTGGACTAAAATTTTGACTTAAATATACTAACAATACTAATAATAATATAATAACTAAAATTTGACTAAATTTTAAACTACGTTTTGTGTATTCATGGCGATGATAGCTCAGTGGTAAGTGACGTCGGATACCGCGACGACGGTCGTGGTTTCGAATCCTACAATGAGCTTCAGCTTTCGCTGAAGGAAAACATCATGAGCAAACCATAGCACGGTGGTAGCGTACTTTGTAGTACCCGACTGGCTGGCTAACACCCTCAAGTTGAAAATTACAAGCAGCACTTGAGAGCCAGATCCCATCTAGGCTTTGTGTGCTTACCACCTTCGGCCACATCATCACTTACCATGGTGAGATTGTGGTCATACACAAGCTTATCCAGAATAAAAAAAAGAAAAGAAAGAAAGAGACAGTGAGATCAAATTAATATTATAATACCATTAGTATAATCTATATCCATGGGTTCTAAGGAGCGATGTTATGGGGCTCGCATGGCCGCGCGTACGCGAGTACACGGTGCGCCCGCGCCGATGCCGGTGCGCTCCGAAATAGCTCACAATTGGGTTAATACCCGAGTTTTTTGCGCCACACACCAGACGGCAATGAAATCTCGTGTACATACAAGCAGGCGTCATGGATCCGTGACAAATTGAATGGTTAATAAATGCCCTTAGATTGGCTTGCTTGTATAAAATGCTGTTCAGGAATGAATCCTCATCCGGGATCCCCTTCAAGCACTCTTACTAATATGATAAATGCGAAAGTTTGTGTTTGTTACATCTCAACTCTGAAGCGGTTTTACAGATTTGGATGATACTTGGTAAAAAAAAGACACTATATTCTGGATAAAACATAGGATACATTTGACCCGGAAGACGTAAAATCCTTCGGGAAAGCTGAAGATAGTTGGTGTAAAATAATTTAATATCTGAGAACCTTTCTTAGCGAGAATGTTTATGTCCTTTATTTTTAACTAGCTATCCTCCGCAGTTACACCCGCGTTCCCGTGGGATCTTATCTTATCCCGGGATAAAAAAAAATAGCCTATGTTAATCTGGAATAATGTAGCATTCAAATGGTGAAAGAATCTTTTAAATCGGCCCAGTAGTTTTTGTGTTTATTCGATACATTACATACAAATCATTCCTCTTAATAATATTAGAAAGATAATGAGGTATTTTTTTGTAATAAGACTTTATCAAATACCTTACAGGCGCAGTACTGTGCGAGCGGGATAAAGAGCAGATAACTGAGGGGGATGGAATCTGAAGTGAGGATTCAAAAAAAGAAGGAAGAAAATATTACGATCGTGGATTACACTGGCGTATCTACTTCCAGAAACTGCGCAATAATGATTTACCAATAAATCGTCCCATCTGATGGGTCCCTTAGATCATCCACAGGAAACGGTTAACATGTTTACGCGCGTCACAGTGTTTGCAACAACAAAACGTAAAATATCTGATTCTTTCATGTTAACGCCACGTTTAAAGGATCTTCTTTGTTCACTGAGTGATGAGTACGACTTCCGACAGATGTATGTAACTCACGTTAGTTGGAATGCGACAGTTATACCGTTTTTCTTTATACTGTGGTTTCGGGGAAAATTTACAGCGATTCTCACCGAGTTCTGCTACCGGGGCACGCAATTTTTGAGACTAAAAGTTCAATATTAGGTACTTAACCTATGCGTGTTTTGAAAACAAGCTAGCTGTGCTGAAAATGCAATCTTACGAACTGTGCGTCAGAGAAATATGAGCATGAAAATTTTTGAATAAAAAACGCCAACAAAGCCCGATAAATATACTACTAGTACGAAATATCCAGAAATTAAAACAATCGAACAATAAAAAAAGGATTATATTATTTTTTCCGCTATTCGCTTCATTTTCAGTTTTTTCTTTTTTGGAATATCATAAGCAAAATTAAGCAGAGAATATATAAAAAAAATTAGTTTATAAACTCTTTTATCAAATTCTTGTATGTATCTGGCTCTCATCTGATTATGAAACACAGTAACAATTTTTTCACTCAAAAATGCATATAATGTAGCATTGAACATTCACCGGACGAGATTTTCGGGTCATTGCAGATTTATTGCTCAAAAACAGACCGGCCATTTGCTATTTTATGATGTATTAAGTGGTAGCTATACATATGTGAGTATTTATGTTTGGAACTCGCTCCAATTATTTGTACAAAAACATTTTTGTTTGCAATTACATAAGACATGTCATGTCAAACTCAATTTTTTTTAATGTTGTTTATTCATGACCAATGACCATAGACAGAAAGTCTTTCAGTCGCATACATTTTCTTCCTTCATCCTTCAGTTTGTATTAAACTTTATTTACTAAGAAATATATTAAAATTTTAAGACATTAGTTTTATTTATGTAAATAAGAAAAAAACTTGAGAGGTGTCAAGGGACACCCGGATGGAACGAAGTTATATAAGTCGAGAGAGTATATATATAAAAAAAAAACATTTCTATTTATATATATATATATATATATATATATATATATATATATATATATATATATATATATATAGAAATGAAAATATCTGGCTTGCTTTCTATAAGAGAGAGAGAGAGAGAGAGACAGACAGAGAAACATGCGCACGCCGCACAGCTTACAATAAAGTGACAGTGACACTAAAACTGTCGTAAGATTTTTTCCGTCTAGCCCCCTTTCACAACGCGCGATAAGGAACTTCGTTCCAATATGGCGGTGATAAATGAAGGTTTGTGTGCATGAGAAGTAATTTGGAGTGCTTAATTTTACATTGAGTAATAACTACAAGAGCTTACTAATATGGCAACACAGCGGACGTCTTCTCTCTTTAATTTCTATATTTATTTTTCAGAGTCAGAAGTTTTGTGATAGTATTGTCTTAAGAAACTATTAGAAGGTACGCAAACTGGGAGGATTTATTTTCCGGTGTGTATGTTTTTTTTATATAAGGTATGTTTCTCGATATTGTGTGCTACCCATCTTCAGCCTCATCGTCACTTATCAAAGTCAAAATCAAAACCATTTATTCAGTTGAGGCCCTAGAAGGGCACTTATGAAGGTCGAGTTACAGAAGTTACCATCGGTTCGGAAGTTAGCCTTCAACTGAGAAGAACCGGCAAGAAACTCAGCAAGGTTACATTCTTTAAATATTTTTGGACCATCTGACTATATTGGCTTTTTTTTTCAAATGTTTAACAATTTTATTCTTAAAGTAATACAAAAATACATTATAAATATCATGAGCTCATGATCAAGTAAGCGATGAGTTATATGGTTTTATTTCATTATTTAATCTTGTGAACGTAGCAATAAAATATAATATTTTTTTGGCTGCTAGTGACGAGGCAGGTGGGTCACCTGATGGTAAGTACCGTCGCCTATAGACAATAGTAATACCAGCGGGATCGCCAACGTGTTGTACACCTTATTACAATATCTATAGTCTGGCAATGGAATTCTCAGGAATTGTGTTCGTTTTGACAATAGGATCCCACGTGAGGTAGCTGGAATGTCTTATTTTAAATTATTTTTTTTTATTAAACTTAGGTTAATGAACAAAGCCTACTATAAGGTGGCTCATTACATGGAAGACAGAAATATATGGTTGTAGTAGCTTCTCTCTGCACCTGCATCCCCCTGGCGTAGTGTAAAATATTTGAAAATGTATCTAAATGTACTTATAAAAATGGAAGAAAGATCCACTGTTAAAAAAAAATTGCCTTGCTGAGTTTCTTGCCGGAGTCTTCTTAGTTTAAGTGTATTCCGAACCGGTAGTAGAGTCAATTGTACCTTTCATAAGTGCCTTACCAGGGCCTAAACTGAATAAATGAGTTTTGAGTTTTTTTGAGTTTTTAATGTTCCGTGTCTATATTAAAAAAAAGTTAATGATGCAATTACTTAGAACTAGAATAAAGTTGAAGCAGTATTGTAATTTTAAGTCCTAGTAACATCTCTGGTTACTCAGTTGATTTTTCATGACTTTTTTGCTTTGTTGTTTTTTTTTCTGCTGGTCGCTGTCAAAATAAATAGCATAGCAGTCTAATAAGGGCGTAGAACTAAAAGCCTTTTTAATGAATATTTCAGTTCTCTCAATACTCCATTCGTGCCTACGCAGGGATGAGATGATAGGCTTCTATTATTCAAGCGCCTTTTCGTGGGCCACCACCTATCAAGGAGAGCAGTACGCATTTAAAGACCGTTAGTTTGACAATGTTAACCGTCATTGCATTATTTCTACATTTGTTAAGAAATTCTAGTCAATTTGGTGGATAAATAAATGAAATATGACTGTTTATCCAGGCCATACATTCTCAATAAGAATCGACCGATGTCAAGTAAACTTAATTACTTTTTTTTAATTGTTTGGGTACTCCTCAATAAATGCCACCTTTAAATTTTATTGATGTATCTATACTAATTGTTTGTTTGTTTGTTTGCATCGAATAGGCTCCGAAACTACTGGACCGATTTCAAAAATTCTTTCACCATTGGGAAGCTGCACTATCCTTGATGAACATAGGCTATATTTTATTTTCAAACAAAATAGGGATCCTTACTAAAACTCCAATAATGTAACCCGAGGTGTTAAAAAAAACATCGCGTGCGCTGCGAAAAGTATTGATGATAGAACAAAATAATTTACAATGACTTTGCAGAACACATCATTATCTACAAAAATGTTGCGACAGCATATGTATAGTATGTGTTTTTTTATTTTAAAAATTTAATTGAAATGTCGGTGCTAGAAAAAGCTCTTTATTCAATACTGTTTCAATACCTTTGTACAACTTTTAGAATTATTCAATTCGGACGTTCCATTCGAAAGCTCCCCCCCCCCCAACCACCCCTCGGCTAGCTATGCGATGTAGGCGTCACTGGGGTACGAGAGCGGAGAGAAATGAAGTGTTGTTTTTAAGACGAAGAAGAGGAATAAGAAAGGATTTTTCGAAATTCAACCCCTAAAGGGATAAAAAAAGGGGTCCGCGGATGAAACCGCGGGGCGGACAGCTAATATAACATAAAAACGCTAAAGTATTTAATCTTTTAAAGGTATGATTATTTGTTTGTAGTGAATAAACTCAAAAACGACTGGACCGATTTGCATGGATAGAAAGCTACATCGTCAGCTAGTAGCTGGGATATTTTATTTTTAAATTCCTTTGAGAACGTTGGTGAAACGGTGTGGGTTTCAAATTGTATAGTAGGTAGCTAGCAACCGCCCTAGAAAAACGTCGCCGAGCACATATATGTATGTACCAATATACTCCATACACGTTTGATACAAGCTCTTGCAATAAAAAGACTAGATAATCGGACGCATAATATCTATTCTTGATCTATTAGATTATTTTTCGACAAGCCAATAATTTAGTCTACTCTCAGTTCTATTCCACAATGTTTCCACATGGAAAATCAAATGAAGATATAACCACAACCTCTTAATAATCCACAAATAAACAGTTCATGTGCGATACACGGGCAAAAGGTACGGTCCATCACTCTAAACGTAAGCAAATTCGACCTACATACACAAAACAAAAAAGCGGAAAATGTATAAATCTTTCCTACGCACCGCTATTAGCGAGTAGATACAAGAATATATTTTGGAACATTAATATTGAAAAACGCCCATTATTTGAATTAATAAATAACTGGGTAACGAATGCCAAGTTCGAATCTGAAATAATTCTTTGGTAATCCACAAACAAGTCGATCGTTGTGATATAAAACTCAGCGTGCTATTTATTTAACCAACTTACTTACCTATATTTATTTGAGCAAGTTTACCGGTAAAAAATAAGTGTTGCTGCTATTAAAAATAGTACATTTAGCGATGGGTTAACTCTATGAGGATGCCGTCATTGTTTTTGTGGGTGAAGCGCGAGGCAATTCGTGAATATATATTTTTGTACTCTTATTGTAAATATTATCAATAGAGGTACTAATTATAAAAGGGTGGCGGTGTCTGTGGGATTTTTTTCGCGCCGAAAAGTTCCCATGTATCTGTTAAAGCATGTAGGTTGTTCTGAAAGATATTTGGCAGCGTATGGTAGTCATCATAAATCAACGGTTTATAAAACTTTTGTTACAGATCACTGTCTATTATTTTCTTTATTAGTTACCAATAGAGCTTATAATCGTTTGTCATTAAATACACAAGCTTAAAAAAACAGAACTCTAAAAGCGTAACATAAATCTGCCTCTGTTTAAATAATGACTGGACAGAGACAGCCATAAATTTATGAAGCAACTTAAATAAGGAAGGGAAAGCTATATACAGGTGTTGGCAACACAGCTATTTCAAAAATGGAACGCTTCTAATGGGTAGTGAAAGGTGAGAAAAATATATGAGTGTAGCGCCAAAGGACAAGCGTCCAGGGCAGTTATGAAAAAAACTATATATTAATAGAAGACAGTTTTAAAGAGGTGTTAACGAGATCTGTCATTACGGTCTACGAATGGCGGGAAAACGGTGAAAATTTACGACGAAAACGACCGGACTTCGCAGAAATTTTATAATAAACCAATGAGTTTATTATGTAGATAAAATCATATTATTATGTTATATTTTGATGTAGCTGAAATCTAGTCTTTTTGCGGACAAGAATAGCATGTAGCTGAAATAGCGTGGGTTTTAATACATCATCTACCATTGTCGAGTCAGATTTTAATTGTAAATTCTACACCACTGCCCACGTGCGAGTTTTTTGATGAAGTCTCTTATTTGACCACTATCTCACAACGTAACCAACACCATGTATATGGTACTGGCCAGACCCGATTTCAGGACAAACTAGTTTTGCCTAGGCTAAACTAATCCTTCCTATACGCGGTCGCTCACAGTCTGCGTACACTTTGTTGTTATTTTTTTATTTGTGTTTATCAATTCTAAGATTTTGAGTGAACAAAGATGAAGCGACCGCGTATAGGAAGAACTAGTTTAGCCTAGGCAAATCTAGTTTAGCCTAGGCAAATCTAGTTTGTCCTGAAATCGGGTTTGGCCGGTAACATATACAAAGCCTAAGTAGGAACAAGCTCCCAAGATCTACACACCGACGACCTTTCAGCTTTGCTTTAGTCATAGTGCAGTAATGCTTCCATAGTTTAAAATCTTTCTCAAGGAACACCAAAAGCAGCATCCATTCAGTGATTCTTGAGTTATATGCAATTTAAATAAGGAAGGGAAGACTATAATATACAGTTGTTAACATAGCTATTTAAAAAACCGGTCAAACGCGAGTCGGACTCGCGCACCGAGGGTTTCGTACAAATGATGTGTCTTTTTTTAATTAATTTATTCTGTTTTTAGTATTTGTTGTTTTAGCGGCAACAGAAATACATCATCTGTGAAAATTTCTGTGACAGTAGAGTCTTAGTAATAGGGTTTTCGTTTTTACCCTTTGGGTACGGAACTCTAAAAATAACATAAAATTTTAAATTTTGCATACAGACTCCATATAAAACGAAGATAACCACTTAGAAATGATTTTTTCATTCCACCCCCAAGGAGGGTAAAATAGGGGATCAAAAAGCAAGCGCTATCTTACGATATCTCTTAATAATACCTACCGTTTGAATAAGTTCTCTGAAGATTCGTACTATAGAAAATATTCTTGATCGAATTGATTGCACATATTCTATTCTCCGAATACAAAAGTGCATCAGGCCACCCTGAGCTTAATATTTTAACAAGCACTCTCTGGGGTGTTCTTTATAGACTTTACACTGCATTCGTTACCTATAATGGCTTGATATATCTATATATCTCTGTAAGTAAGTCTGTGTTTCCAACTTTTTCATGACTTAACTCTTAAACAGTTGATATTGGCAGAGAAGTGTTATAATTCGGAGAAATATTCCCGAAATGGGAAACCAAAATGAATTTTAGTGTTTTATATATTCCTACAGTTCACAATATTGTTAATATTGAGTGTGGAGCACCGAAGAGTAATTTTAGATGCTTTGTATTTGGATATTATGTAAACTCAATCTATTAATATGACGTGACTGTGTAATATATCGAAATGAGTAAATGAAATGTTACATCGATTACAAATTAATCGAATGTTATTACAAATATTGACGTAATGTAACATAATAAATTCAAGTATCGAAGCCGAACACACTCGAGATATAATTCCGTATTCGAATTTATAAATACATATAAACTTCCTACATTCTAAAATAGACTGTCTGGCCGTTATTCACACCTACTGTATTCAAATATGTACTACGACGGACCGAGCCGGCCCGATCAATGTTATTCGAATTAAAAAAAATAAACATATAATCTGTTGATACGATTTACGGTTGTAAATTTATTGGAACTGTGTTGGAATTACGGTTTCGGTAAATTTCAAGGTTTTTTGTATTTAAACGTACATTCATTTTGTGGAGTTTGTTTTTACCTGTCGACGGTTAAGGTTTCGATAGAGACGTGCTCGCTGCCTCGCTACCGAGAAACCGTTTATTTGACAACTGTATAGTTAAATATTATCGGTTAGTGGTGAGGTTGCGTGCGAATGCAAGCCGTGTGGATTTTTAATAATAGAATTGAGAGTAATTTAGCGTAAATGTATGTACCTAGTGCTATTACGTAATATTGTATCAAGCTTACAATGTTTTTTTTTATAAACTTCTATCGTTTTTGCGTTGCTGTTTTACTTAATTAAAAAAAGCCGCACTATTTTATTATTATTATTTATTGATCAGGCAGGCAGTTGATTCAACTGATAAGTGCCTATATCCTGTTGTTCTTCTCTTTGAGATGCTTGTCGAGTCGGTTTTTTAAACTGGTTAACATTTTGTGCAGTTACAACGTCTTCTGGGAGCTTGTTTCAAGCTTTGACCACTCTGTTGCTTAAAAAATATTTATGAGGGTTGTAGTCAGAGATGCGAGTGCTCAATTTAAAACAGTGGCTCCTTAGATGGTCATGGTTGTTTCACATCTATTAGATATTTCTTAAACATAATAATTATACCCCCTGCTTTTTTGAAGTCGTTTAGAAAGTATTTTAATTTATTTCAAAATAGGAACGTACCAGCAATTGTGAAACTGGTCTCAAAATGGAACTGTCAACCATTTTCCGACTACCGCGAATCGAATGGCCTTAACTGTATAAATAAATTTATCTTCAAACACCCTGACAATGGCGCAATTGTGTAAAAAACGCATCTGATGCCATTCTAACAAGAAGTGAAGTGAGTTAAGTATAAATAAATTTTGATTTAGAGTTCTTTCAGAAGTTTGACAAGCGGGAAGGCTGGTCACCTGATGGTAAGTGACTGCCGTTGTCTGTAAACATCAGCACCTTTTCATAGTGAAGGCAACTTATAAATGAATGTGGCAAAAACATCAATAATTTAGTGACCTCATTAAATATCGAATATACTTAACAAAAATCTATATACAGGCTGTCCTGTAAGTCCTGTAAGACAAATTAAGTTTGTCCGACAAACTTAACGGGGAGATAGGTAGAAAAATGTTACCATTTCGAGATATTTCTGATTTTATATGTATTGATTTTTGAATTTGAGATATTAAATATCGCGAAAATGGTGACACTATTTTTTTTTAAATTCAATAGGCTTGTGTTTGACCACAATCTCACCATGGTAAGTGATGATGTGGCCGAAGATGGTAAGCACACAAAGCCTAGATGGGAACTGGCTCTCAAGTGCAGCTGTCGGAACACACCGATAGGTGTTTGGCGACAGATTTTCAACATGAGGGTGGTAGCCAGCCAGTCGGGTACTACAAAGTACCCTACCACCGTGCTATGGTTTCCTCACGATGTTTTCCTTCACCGAAAGCTCAAGCTCATTATAGGATCTCACGACCTTCGCCGCGGTATTCGACGTCACTTACCACTGAGCTATCATCGCCTTACTTTTACTTGGGTAATTTTTGTATATTTGGTAGGTGACCAACTCACCAATCTCCCCCTTAAGTTTGCCTTGCATATAGATTTTTGTCAAGTATATTCGTGAAGGCCAAGCTAATTTCAGCACCTCTTATAAACGCCCTCTTCATTATTATCTGCATCACAGATCAATCTTATTGGAAAACGCTAACACCACAGGAAACCAACTACGTGTTGAAGTTAGAAATTTATTACTTCAAAGTGAACCGGATATTGTTATTAATATACACAAAAATGCCTATACAGTACCGATGCTATCGTAAATTGACTATAAAACCTTAAGATGTCTTCCTAATATCGCACAACACCATGCCATGATAGTCAGCCCCGCTTTTATATGAACTATACTAAGTTAGAGGTCGCCCACTGATCAAAATTCGACCATAAACATTTTAGAAAAAAAACCCCTGTTTCCATAAAGCTTGGCAATAGCTGTCAATAAACAAAAGAAAATTGGTGGAGAAACAATGGAGGATAAAGATATGTGAGTGTGTGTTTCAAACGCATAGTGTGTGTAATATTTTTTTTTATTAATGTAATTTATTTCTAACGGATATTATATAAAAAAAATCTGCACTCCTTCTTCATATAAACTTTAACTGTGCCAAATTTCATACTCCCGTAGTCTCGTACTACGCCCGCGTAATTTTCATAAAAAGATGTACAAATTCGCTTCACGTACTAATATTATGATAAAGAGGAAAGATTTGAGTTTTTATGCCAAAGTTTCAGCATTTAATAATTTAGTTGAAAACACCTAGTTACATAAACTTCTTATGTACAACATTAGTAGGATTTGTTGAACAGAACTATTTCCATGGACATGTTATTAACACAGAGTAGTAAACTGCTGTTTATAATCTTAAATGGCGGATGTCTGCCTCTGATAGTCTGTCCGTAGGGACGTTTAACTGCCGACCAGCCGTTAATAGATAGTAAGAATGTTTCAAATCATAAAAAGGTAAGGTTACGCCCGATTTACTAATTCTGGCTACAGATATTTGGGGTGGGATTATGGGTTTGAAGATAAAATAAACATCGTAAAAAAATTTAAGCTTAGAATTTAACGTTTGCCTTGTAGAATTTTAATACTTACAATAAAATTTGGAATATTTTTTTTCAAAATACGTATTTATAGCGCTTTTCTAAATAAAATAAGATCTCTTTTTGCTGCGTTTGTATTATTTGTAGCATTCCGCCCCGCGGTTTCACCCGCGATCGTGAGGGAATTAAAATAATATATACAAAGTTCCACTTAATAGGCAATCTGGTCAAGAAAAGCGAAGAACAGAAAATAATGGAAGCAGCGCGAAGAAGCCTAATCTATACTATAATATTATAAAGAGGAAAGATTTGTATGTAAGTATGTTTGTAACGAATTGTCTTAAGAAATACTGGACCGATTTTAAAAATTCTTTCACCATTTGAATGCTACATTATTCCAGATTAACATAGGCTATATTTTATCTCGGTATAAGATAAGATCTCACGGGAACGCGGGTGAAACCGCGCGGAACAGCTGGTGTGTCTTAAGATACGCTGAACACTAAACCGGGTAATCTTGTGAATTAGATTAGAATATAAGATAGCTAACACTGTTATCTAGTTTCTATGGTATAAGCTCTGCTTAGTTTTGAAGAACGAAGATATTAATTCAATATCTAAACGTGAAGCTTTATCACACATTGTGTTTTCTCGTGGATACGTTTTTTTTTCAACATATATGGAAACAAACGAAATATCGTTTTTTTTTAGATAAGGCGAAAATTCTATGACCAGTGAGTAATGATACAGAACCGCCATTTTGACCTCCGTTTTGTTGTTGTCCTTAATATTGTATGAATGTGTCAGTAGATGAAGTGATAGACAGACGAAATGGGGGTTATTTCAGATGAGAGTATTTTCTTGTTTCACACTTTTTCAAGCGTGACTTTTTTGTATAATATATTTGGTAAGTGACCCCCCCACCTATCTCCCCCTTAAGTTTGTCGTACTACTTACCGGAAACCCTGTATATAACGTCAGAAACCAGTATTTAATACAAAACTCCATATAGGCTATAGTTTATAGAAAAACTGAACCCTTAAAAAGTAAATCATTAAAAGTATCCATTTCTTTCTAGGTAATTTTGCAATCTTTAAATTGTATTTAATTTTTATCAAAGCAGTTTGAGGTTTGTTTGAAGAAAAAATCTAACAAATAATTCTCCGACATTTATGTTTATTTAAAAAATAAGTACAATTTTCAGGTAGCAATTCATAACTACTTTCGTCTCTTATATATGTATATGGTAACTTCTTCACATCCTGTATATTAGAGTAAGAGAAAATACTCAAAATTAGCAATCGAAAAGACATTCAAATATGTCCACTCATTTATTTCTAGCAGATTAGCATGCTAAAGATTGCGCTACAAATATTATACTGTGCTACGAATCTTCGTAGCGATTGCGTAGCCTCGTAGCAGCCCCGTAGCAGACCTCTATATTATTCCATGCGAATTTAGTTACAAGGATGATTACATAATGAGATCTGATAGTATTGAAATAAGAGCATTATTTAAAAAACCATCTTCAGATCATTTCCGAAAGTGCACCAATACAACTAAATATAATAATTAAAGTAAACAAAATAGTTAACTTCGAATATTTATTTATTTTAATAAAACTTGGCACACAGATGGATGATCCATCATCAACATTGGATACTTTTTATCCCGGGAAAAGATAAGATCCCACGGGAACGCAGGTTAATCCGTGTCATAACATATATTAATTAGTATCAAAGTTTGAAGTTCCCTGTGATTCCAAATTTGTGTTTTAGCTTATAAATTGTAATTCCAATAACCCATACGTTTCCTAAATTATAAATAAATACATTACACAAATACATTGAGCTATCCATATTTTTACGACTCTTTGATTGAATCATCAAATATTAGAACTGGCTTTCGAATCATGGAAATTGAAATCTATACTTCTACATCTATATACTAATATTATAAAGAGGTAAAGTTTGTGAAATTGCAGGGGATCTACTGAACCGATTATGAAAATTCTTTTACCGATACAAAGCCACGTTATTTGTGAGTGTCATAGGCTATATTTTTATCCCGAGGAAAGATAAGATCCCATGGGAACGCGGGTGAAACCGCGGGGGCAGCTAGTATTCTTATAACTTTCTATCATCAAATATGTAACCTAAGCGGTCGCCATCTTAATTGATCGGATACGTCTAGAAATGAAACTGTCGCGTAGGCCATTCATTCGCCAACCGATGTTTTTCTTGCTACTATGAGTAGATTGTCACATTGGATATACCTATTTGTCTTCAAGTACTTCATTCATAAGCTTAATTAATTTCTGATCAACTATGCCTGTGGATTCTATTTTTATGACCATCCGTTTTTATTCCAAGAACAAATTAAATGCCTCAATATTGCAAGTAATACCGTGGGATTGTAGCTAGTGTTATAGGGACAAAGACATGAGGTATTCTAAATGCTACGTACGTGAAGTTTGGCAGGGAGATTCCTAAACTCAAACTCAAAATATATTTATTAAATAATTACAAGTAACCCTACTTGTAATGAGTTCTACTGCGTGGTTGGTTATCACGCTGCAGGTTGTGGGTTCGATTCCCATCCAGGACAGATATTTGTTTGCATGAACATGTCTGTTTGTCCTGAGTCTGGGTTTAAAATTATCTATTTAAGTGTAGGTATCCGCTAATATAGGATTTTTGAAAAATTTAGCCCCAAAAGGTACGGGATCGTGGATGAAACAGCAACCCGTATATGGTACTTAAATTACACCCACACTCAGGACAAACATGTTTAAAAATCCTTCCTTCTGAAAGCAGGTAAAACTTTGTATGAGTGAAATTAACATTTTCATATCAAGTGAACCTTAAAATCGTATAATTTAGCGTACGGAACCACCTGCGCGGCCGCCACGTTGCTCGCCCGTTAAATAGTGACATTTACGTTTGAGCGCACATGGATTGTGATTTACGGACTTCCAATCGTCATGAAATTGATTACCTTCAGTTATTTCTGTAAGCCTGGTACCTATAATTTAAATCTATATAAATAAAATGCTCATCACTTGAAAATGGCTGGACCAAATTGGAAAGTCTTTATTTATTCTAAAATGTTAGTAATAATCTGATAATTTTTTAAAAATTGGGCAAGAACTTTTTTACACGACGACGCTGGGTCAACTAGTTGATATTTAAAAAATCATCATAAACTTTTTACAATGTTTGGAGGGCTAGTTGGCGTGGTTGGTGAGAACACCCATCACGCCACAAGTTGTGGGTTCGATTCCCACTCAGGAAACACATCTATTTATGTACATATTAAAAAAATGAAATTTTCAATCAATTGTTAAGTGAAAAAGTTCCCTACCATGCACTGCAGAAAAAAATTGCCGAGTTTCTTGCCGGAGTCTTCTCAGTAACCGGTGGTAGAGTCAATTTTAACGTTCATAAGTGCCTTACCAGGGCCTAAACTGAATAATGAGTTTTTAGTTCGGGTTTAAGTTTCTTGCGGACGCTTAGGTTATGGAATGAACGCCTGCCGGGGTTTTGAAAACTCCCAAGATTTGTGTAAAGTAAAAACCATAAACTAATTATAACTCTATATTCTATTACTGATCAAAACATCACAATAAAATTCTCAAAACAAATGTGTTTAACCGTTTCAACAAAATATCTTCTCGTTTACAGCATTTTACAGGAATAAAAAAAAAGTTATTCAAAATGACGTCATTATAGATCCTCTAGAGTTATTCACTGTGGACATTAAGCGTTCATTTGGACAGTATTCGGGACAAAATGGCGGTATTATCAGCGTGTCTTTTTGGTTGTTTTCGCGCGTTTTTCATTGACTCATTAAATGGCGGTGGCGAGACCGATTGAAATGTAACGAGTTTATATATGTAAACTCGTTACATTGGTAAATTGTGATAATTTGTTACATTTATGTTTATACGAGCAATGTCCGCGATTTGACACGCGTTTCCGAGGTATGATAGTGTCTAATCCCTTACAGTGCAAGTGTACATCTTTTTACTCGTGTTTTAGTGCTGCATATCGACATAATAATATAGACATATCGACAGTATTACAACACTAGTAAAAGTATGTACACTTGCACTGTAATATTATGAGTCCTCTCAGTTTAAACCGGTGGTAGAGTCAATTATAAACGTTCATAAGTTCCTTTTCAGGACCTAAACTGAATAAATGAGATTTGATTTTGATTTTGAAATAATTTACATGTTTACGTTTCAACAATTAGATTCAATAATATTTAAATTTTTATAAATTTTATAGTAGGTAATTTTATTTCGTCTCTATTATATAAATCTAATGAATTTGTACGTTTAAATAACTATGTTATGCTAGGTAGCCCGTTAATTGAGAATAATAATAATTTTATTTATTTTCTCCCAGCATACATATCAATTACATTATGTAAGATTAAAAAAAAGAAACTAAGCTATAGTACAATTAAAATATGTAGCGGAAGAATGGTTTTAGACATCAGGCTACGACCAAAGCGGTGAAGCAGTAGTCATAAAGATGACGCGTGTGGAGTAAAACTGTGGACAACTTATCTTGACCGACTGACCAACGCATATCCGAAACCGTTGGTTGAAGTCGTGAAAATGGCAGAAAAAAAAACTTCTATTTCAACTCTTTCAATCACAGGTGAAAACTTGTCTGATAATCCATCAGAAATAATATCCTCAAATCTGATTTGAAAAAAGATTAAGTAGCAGCAACTAAAAACCGGGACTCTACCAAAAACATCTGAATTGAGTTATAACTTCAAGAAACAACCTGTATGTATATGTTTATTAATTTACCCGTACCGTTTTATCCGCTGGTTATTGGGTCAACATTGTCCAAACGTCTCGAACGAGGAGCTACTAGCATTATCGAATGTTTCACAACCGAATGTAAATTACCTTCGCGCGTTTCAAAAGTCTAATATATTTTAGTAAAATAGCGTTTCTGAACGGATAGTAATGTTTCAGATGATTAGCTGTCAATTGTTTATGGGGCGATTCGATTTTCAAATGTTGAACGATGGTTTGAAAAAGGAATTCGACAGATTGACGTGTATTTACAATTAGTTGTTAATAAAGTAATTTTTGTAGGTATTGCCAACTCCTTAGTTATAAATTATGTGTTACATCTAATTGATTATCATTGACCAATGTATAAAAGTTAACAACGTTTCATTCATATTAATTAGTCTGTGTTCTTAAAATAATCACATTAGTGATTGAAATAAAACATATACGCTTAGATTTTATTAAGAAAACAAACTAAATGTAAATCTATTAGTTTCTCGTCAATTCAATGAATCAGCTGTAACAGTACGTAGACAAATCGGCATGGTCAGTTACCTAAACAATCATTTATATTGTTGAATACATTAGCATTTCCCAGAACTCACTCCGGGTGATGCCTACGTTAATTACGAGCTGAAAATATACCTGCGTCAAGAAACTTACTTGGCGATATAGAAAAGGGCCAAGGCGTAAGGAATCCAAGCCGTCATGTGCCGTGTGCGGTGACCGTTCAGTCGGACACAAATTAATGCATGCTTTTTTATTTTGTCATTAACCTTCGTTGTGCTCCGGTTACGAATCGGCAACGGTTTTATTTTTGAAACACGGTTACGCGCGGTGATTAGCCGCAGAAACGTTTAACACGTACGGTATTTGTGTGCACGCACTCACAGGCCGGCGGTCACGCGGTGCACTACCGGCGTGGCCCACACGTCGCATCAATGTCACTGCCCGCCAAAACTTAGGACAACAACAATAAAAAAACAAATCGAGCTCGCGTTACGTTTTCAAAACTTGCGTTCGGCTTTTGGCGGGAGTGGCGCGACAAGGCGCGAGCGGCGCGCTGAAGCGTTCGCGTCGACTGACCGGCTTCACTGAAAAAGCTCCTTACGTTAAATACATACACGGAGATGTGCATTCTATTTATAAGTTAAGTTGGGCGTGCGGTGCGGCATCGGCACAGCGGCAGGCGCGTGCAGCGCGCGCTCCCTACTGCCTACTGCCTAGTGCCTACATAATATTTGAAGTTATTAGGTCAGTTGATGAAACGTGTTGCGGCATCGGCAGAGTTTAATGTTAATTAACATAATAGGTAGTCCGTCGTCGCTCGCCCTCAAAGTGAGTATTGATAAGTGCGCTTGCACGCGATAGGTGTCGGGGGTTCGGTACCGTTCGTTGCTCTAGTCTATTGGAAAGGGTCCAACGATAATAGATATGTAACGTTTTATGATGATCGCGGGAACAGTTTGACGTGCTCTCGAGACTCGACCCGATTTAAATGTTATTTTATTTACTAAAATAACATCTTCAGTTACAGTACAAACTATAAAACTGCAATAAATATCGTGTTCGACGTGTTTTTATCGTCGTAAAACAAAATGGGTTTATATTGAAGATGGTTTTGCGAGAGATATGAATTATGAATATAATTTGAGTGCGACGCGCGTCGGTCGCTCGTCGTGGCTTGTCAAAGTGACGTCTAATGTCATAAAAAATGGTGACATTGACATAAATGATTTACCAAGTTGTCCGAACTGAAAGACGAGATTGCTACAACATGCTAACGAAGAAAACATTGTTGACAACTTGTTTCTAAACAAGATATGTTTATTGCTTTACACTTTAAATAAAAACCTTGTTACACGTGTTATTTTATATGAATGTGGTAGCGTTGTGGCGAAATAATATCATAATTTTGTAAATATATTTTGTAGTCATGTAGGTTGTTGTTTAGTTTCCATATTAAGGGGGTGAAAGGGGGCTAGACGGAAAAAAATCTTACGACACTTTTTACGTCAAAAGTGCGCACGCCGTCACTTTTGATGGCGTGCGCACTTTTGTTTCTCTGTCTGTCTCTCTCACTCTCTCTATCTCTCTCTCTTATAGAAAGCAAGCCAGATATTTTCATTTATATTATATATATATAAATAGAAATGTTTTTTTTATTTTTATTTTTGTATACATATATATATATATACTCTCTCGACTTATATAACTTATGTAACTTCGTTCCATTCGGGTGTCCCTTGACACCTCTCAAGTTTTTTTTCTATTGACGACAGCGATTGTCGAAAGAGTAAGTACCTACCTCGAATGTTAGTATTTTACTCGGCACCGGACGGTTCCGTAGTTGGATTTAATTATGTAGAATGTACATCAGTTATCTGCTTTCCATAACACAAGCTCTGCTTAGTTTGGCGTCAAATTGCTCACGGTTTGGGTTCAAATGGCCCCAAAAATACCACAGGATATCGAAATGAAATGAATCATTAAGTAATCATTTCATTTCATTTAATTGCAAGGAATTACTTAGAGAGACGTAAAAAAATATCTGTTGCTATTCAGTCCTTTTTATATTTAGGTACGAGATCTAATACTGTGCATTTTACTAATATCTTTGTTTGACTATTGCTATCACTTGACCTTCCAGTAATTTCCATTTCTACCGTTAGGAGTTTAATATCACAAGCTCAGAATATTTCTATTGTTTTCTTAGAGATTGAGGACAAGAAAAGTTTAGAAATAAAAGCTATCTTTGAAATAATCAATTTAATGATTATAAATAAAGTAAGCATAACGTAAAAGCAGTACTTGATTGTTTAAATTACGTATAAACTGTTTGAACTCACTCCGATGTAGTTGTTTTTTTTTTAATATAATTTATTTAATCAAAGTACTCAATCTATTTACACATTCTTAAAATGTTAACAGCATATTGTTAATGTTTCTCCAGTATAAGTGTATAGCACGAAAATCGACATAAGAGCTGTTCACGCCATTTCAGTTTCATGTTTTTACCTCGTAAAAAATAATCCAAACAAAACTCAAAGTGAATATTGTCCTCTCGAGCCTCAATTCATTTGTTTGTTATGTCATGTCATACAATAAAGAGTACATTCTTTATTAAAAAAAAAGTAGAAAACTAAAAACTATCACCCTATTCCTAAACGAACCGCGGTAATTTGTGCCGTGAGCGACAGATGGCGCGACCGCCGCGCTCTACAGCCCGAGGATATGTCGCAGAAGAATAAAAATTTTAGGTATTTCATGAAATGTCTAAATGAGAATGCAAATTATCGATCCAGAATAAAACATAACTTTGAATCAACTTATGTTTTTTTTTTAAGAAACTGTTTTAATTAATTTATTTGATCCCGACAAGCGTGCCACCATAAAAAACTACTCTTGGAGCAACACAATAAAGTGCAATTCAGCTCGCACGACTTGAATGCTAATCATGATAATAGCCTAGAAAGAATCTCTCTATCTCATCTGACTGTCTTCTTGTAAAAAATATTTAATCTGAATATTTACTTACCAGTTATGTACTTATCTAAGTATTTACTTTATCTTAAGCTAGGTAAGACTTTGAGGCAATTGTAATTTGTTTTTATCAGGGTCTTAAGCGTTTACTTTAGGTAAACGAAACTGTATTAAATCAAAAATGATTCAGTCCTGTGAAAACATGTTATTAAGTCCTTTCACTAAATATTGTCAGTAAGATATGGGTATTCAATGGGAAAATTTAAAATCTCCGTGATTTCGTTGATCTATAGGTATTTCAAGAAAACCCCTATAACCCTTATTTCCCTGCGACATATTTTAAACTAAATAAAACGAACTCTATGTTTCAACTCTATTTTTTTAACCGACTTCAAAAAAGGAGGAGGTTCGCAATTCGACTGTATGTTTTTTTTTTGTATGTTTGTTACGCGATTTCTCTGCCAATTATGAATAGATTTTGATGATTCTTTTTTTGTTTGGTAGATCATACTTCAGAGGTGGTCCCATATAAATTTTATCGAAATTAATTTAGCACTTTTTGAGAAAATCAACAAAAACAAAAAAAAATATTACTACACTTACTCATGAATACTTCAAGAACATGTCTCATTCTTTCAATTAGTTTTATGCTTGAATGTTCCAGTTAAGCGGTATCTGGTTATGAATTTGAAATTAGAACTGCTCCGAGGTTTCACTTTGGGGGACAAATTTATTTTTTGGTGGTTGCTTATTTATATATAATTCGATAGTTTTAATATGTGGTACTTACTGGATATCGAATTTCCACTGGTGGGAATCGTCGCTCATCGGTTATTGCTGAAAATCAGCGCTGCAGACATTAGGTTCGTCCTAAGTCTCAGTATTATGCTGAGCAATGACCCATATTTTTGCGCACATACGACGCACAAACTTCCAACAATAGTGTTTAATTTCATCCTTTATTTAAAAAAATTGTGGAAAATTGTGTTGTTAATTTCATTATAACCTAAGTATTTTTATTATCCTAGTAAAATGAAAACGTAGTGATTACTCTTTGGTTAAATAAAAGGTATAAGGCAGTGTTGCCATTATATTACTTTCCACTATGGCGGTAGATTTTTTTATTGTAGTTTGTGTTGCTAATTGGTTTGCGTCGGATGGCGCGCATGAATAAAATATTTTTCTTTCTTTCTTTCTTATTTTATAAGCAGTACCTTGATCAAACTTGTCCTGACTGTCAGTTAGTCAGTACTTTGGTATAAGCCTCGAACCTAAAGGTGCGTTTACACTAACCTAATAATTACATGTCATGTTATATGCATCTCACAGTAAAGTGTTATCCATAAATAACGTCACACGAATTTTATGATTTCCGCCTTTGTTACGTTCGTGTCATTCCAGGGGAAAGGATTGCCACAGGATATACAGATACACTTTGTTGACCCCTTCCCCTTAACTTGTGACATAATAGGGTTTTTGAAAGGTTTTGCAATTTGCTTAATTCTTTGTGAATTTCTCTATATTCTTTAAAAATTACCGTCAAAGTTTATATTGATAAAAAGGCCACCAAAACGCTAAGACGCCATAATGCCTAGATCACGTGATATCATGACATCACCTGCTCGTAAATAAATCTTTTAGTTGTCAAAATATCTTTAACAACTTTACTGTTTCCATTTTGACAAGCAGGTGACGTCACACTCAGAAACAGCCAGTACCGAGCGTTTTCAATCACGTGGTATCACAATTACAATCACATGAAAATGAAATCATTTTATTTATGTTTTCTTCTAAACAACATAGATATTTTCAAATATTACTAAGAAAAATACAACAGTTTTAGTATATTTTCATTGTAGTCAAATACCCTATTTATGGTTGACTCCTAATAAGAATATCTAAGAATACTGAAATACCAGGAGGACAGTACGCAAGACTCCAGAATACAGTGTATTTCATCACAATATGTCACAAGCTGGTAGGTACCGGTACCGACACCGTGGCGACCCACATACACAGGTGTCCGTCGTCGTAAAGCCACGTACACACAGCGCGATTGTAAAACTGCCATCACAAGTTAAGAGCGACGAGCGGATATGATGACTCCCAAATACCTAGTGTATAGGTTGTTAAATAATCCAAAAACTTTTATGGAGGAGCGAGGTGTTATAGACTCCTCCATTGAAAAGGGAAGATCTTCCGCCAGGCTAGGTCATCGTGCCTGGGGACCGCGGTCCTACTGTAGATGTTGGAAGCTTGTATATATGCAGATCGCATAGAAAACATCGTAAGCGCGATGTAGGTTATTGAAGCGCCATCTATCTAGGAGTCGTGCGAACTATATTTATGTGTAGATCGATGTCGCTACACTTTCTTAAGAACAGCCACACTGAGTGGACAGGGAAGTATGTAAAGTAAACGGCAAGATATTTGCCTTTATTCTTGTAAAAAAAATACAAGGTATATAATTATCTCATTCAAAATAATCAATCATTCATTGATATGAAGTCGTTGATACGATTGATCCTTACAGGTAGTCTTTCTTTGAAAACGAAATGAAACTGAAGATATACCGATTTAATTAATAAGCCCACGCACGGTTCGAAGAGCTTTTAATGAGAAGAGCAATTACAATTGCATTTCAGCAATTACTCTTTTCAAAAACAACATGGACATTATTTTTAATTATATCTATCTCACTAATATTAGGTACTGATAATATTTGCGTGAGATTCCCAAAAAATAGAATTTAGTTATGAGTTTGTTTCGCCTTAATATTATAAAGAGATAAAGTTTGTGAGTTTGTGAAGTTGTAGGCGGTGATCTCTTGATCTACTGAACCGATTCTTTAATCAATAGAAAGCCACGTTATTTGTAAATGTCATAGGCTATACTTTTATCCCGGGAAAAGATAAGATGAAACCGCGGACAGCTAGTGTGGTATTAAAAAAAACCGGCCAAGTGCGAGTCGGACTCGCACACGAAGGGTTCCGTAAAAATGGCAAAAAAAACACGTTTGTTGTATGGGAGCCCCCCTTAAATATTTATTTTAGTATGTTTTTAATATTTGTTGTTATAGCGGCAACAGAAATACATAATTTGTGAAAATTTCAACTGTCTAGCTATCGCGGTTCTGGAGATACAGCCTGGTGACAGACAGACGGACAGACAGCGAAGTCTTAGTAATAGGGTTCCGTTTTTACCCTTTGGGTACGGAACCCTAAGAAGGAACCCATTTTCTAAGGCGCACTAACTCTTGTATCTCTTGACTTGCGCCATGTCCTGGCGGTGTGGTCGCCACGTGTGAGCAGATAATAAATTAAAGTGAAGCGACACGGTACCGTCTCGTCGCGTCTCGTCTCTGGATATTAACATACTTACCGTTTCTACCCACCCTATTTAATATCTAAAATTCTGAAATCAATAAATAAATATCGATTTTTCTCTTCTCACAAACTTTACCTCTTTATAATATTAATAGGTAGGTATAGATGTAGATTTAAATAGACAACCTTTATTGTTCAAAAACATTTTATTTACAACAAATGTACAAAATATACAAGTAAATGTACAATTATAATATATAAAAAACTTCTTCGAGGCTGCCGCTGCCGCCGATCGGCAAGGTGCCTTTTATATTAGGATTTAATTTAGTAGGTATTCTACGTATTAATTATGGTCATATTGAATTAGTCAGCCTTCGAGAAAGGAGGTCATTAGTAGGTATCATAATTTGACGTTTTCTATGGTAGGATTTGACCAACATTTTCACTACTAAGATATCAGCCCTTAGAAAAATATTATAGATTTTTTTTTATTTCACAGGCAGGCGGGTCACCTGATGGTAAGTGATAACCGTTAGTATATGATAAGTGATAGAGATTGGCAATACCAGGGGATTGGAAATGAGTTGTACACCTTATTACAATGCCTTAAAAGCGAACTGGCTCTCAAGTGCAACTGCCGGAACACACCTACACATGTAGGTAACTAATGCGGGTTATAATTTTTTATGTATTTTTGTATTACTTTAAGAATAAAATTGTTAAATTTGAAAAAAAAAAGCCAATATAGTCAGATGGTCCAAAAATATTTAAAAAATGTAACCTTGCTGAGTATCTTGCCGGTTCTTCTCAGTTGAAGGCTGACTTCCGAACCGGTGGTAACTTCTGTAATTCGACCTTCATAAGTGCCCTTCTAGGGCCTAAACTGAATAAATGGTTTTGACTTTGACTTTGACTTTGACACCAACAGGTGCTTGGCGTTGCTTTTCAACTTGTGTGTGGTAGCCAGTCAGTCGAGTACTACAAAAAACCCTACCACCGTGCTGTGGTTTCCTCACGATGATTTCCTTCACCGAAAGCTCAAGCTCATTGTAGGATTCGAACCCACGACTGAGCTATCATCGATAACTCAACATATATTTCGTAGCTTAGCGAGATATAAATAGCCAGTTAATATATCAAAGATAGTGTTAGATGGTATCAATCGTGGTGGAAGCCGTTAGCCGCGCCGTCACACAATCCTTTATTTTTATCGTTTATTTATTGAGCAGACCAAACTACTGCCAGCTAATATTGGTCAAATGTACAAAAACTATATAAAACAAATTCGGGTTAATAACACCATTTATAACAGTTTATAACTCAAGGACGGCTGAACGGATTTGAATGACACTTGGCACACAGGTAGATCATATCTTGGAATTGAACATAGAATGTTTGCGGAGAAAAGATAAGATCCGTCGGAATCACGGGTGATACCGCGGTGGACAATTAGTATGTACCAAAAAAAAAAAAAACATACAGACGAATTGAGAACCTCCTCCTTTTTTTTGAAGTCGGTTAAAAAGTGTGTGTTTTCTGCTCAGTTGGTTGTGTGGAACGGGTTGAAAATTCTATTGCGCTCGTAAGATGTGTAAATAGGGAGTGACTTCAAAATCACAGTCCTCTGTGTTCAAAATAGACGATTTTTTTGTTTTTATGTAATTCTTATTGTTACAAAAGTTAATCATCAAAAAGTATGTAACCGCTACGCTTAAATTTATTATAATTTATAAGTTTTCTGTGCTCTTCCATGGTAATAAACCGATTTTAGTAACTTTGTGAACCAAAACCTTCATTTTTGACATCGAACTCGTCTAATCTCACATCACAAAATAAGTTATACGAGAGTTTGAAAGAATCACCCGAAAATGATAGTGATTTTAATATATTTGTTTTAGCTTAATGGTTAAGATTTTGGATGTGTAAATTTTTTTTTGGTAATGTAATAACCCGTAGAAACGTTTATTTCCTCATTTATTTTTCCTCGGACATTTTTCACACACGGCTATCTGATCCCTAACTAAGCAGAGCTTGTACTATGGAAACCAGATGACTGATATATTACGTGTACAACTTTTTTTATTGTAAATACATACATAGATAGATAAATTACACCCAGACTCAGGACAAACAGACATGTTCATGCACACAAATGTCTGTCCTGGGTGGGAATCGAACCCACGACCTGCGGCGTGATAGGCAGTGTGTTAACCAACCACGCCAACCGGCCCGTCAAATAATAATAATTAATAAAACATAAAAAAATACGTACATATTAAAATATATAGGTATATATTAGGTACTAATAGACCTCGTGTGCTAGGTAACTTTTTGGAACATAATCTATATCTAATCTACATGTATAAAAAGCGAAATACCGCTCACTGATTAATCACGAAATCTAAGAAAGCATAAATGCTAAGTATCCGCTAAGAAAATATTTTAGGATACCCTCGGGAACACAAAAGAAACCCTATATATGTATGTATGTCACAGTAAACACTTACAGACAATTTATTCCCAAACGCCTATCTGGGAAAGTGCTTTATTTAATCGAAGACTTAAGCGTCTTTAATTAAAAATAAAAAAAAAAAATCAAAAAAAATGTTTAATTCATTCTTACCTGTCTGTTATTTGCACTTATTTATTTATTAATGACATAACTTATATTTTTCAATTAACAACAAATATTCATACGCCATTTTAATGGAATGGAATAAGAAGGACTTATATTAACATCTCATTGTAATACCTAAGACTTGGTTGAATAAATTATTTGATAACTATATACCTTCACAACGGCCATTCTCCACCGTCAGCACTACACAATACAATAATATAATAGCGTGATGGATAATACAGAGGCCAATCAAGTACGCCAGCTCACGATGACCGCACTATAGTCAGATGTAGCTCGATTATAACCACTAAGTGATTGGTTAGATTTTGCTTACTTCGCTTTTGATTAATTTCTTACTAGGTTTTGCTTCCTCATTGAAGCTTGCATTTTTAGACGAAAATGTGACTTATGTCCTTTTACGTCTCAGGCTATTTTTCTGCCAAAGATTTTATATTTTTTAATTATGGTCCGGACATTAAATATAACGAAATAAATTAACACTGCTTCATCTTAATAAGTACAAATCAATTAGCTTTTTCCGCCAACGCATCAGCTTGGCCATCCAAAGAGGAAACGCTGCCAGCCTTCTGGGAACCTTGCCGATCGGCAGCAGCGGCAGCCTCCAAGAAGTTTTTTATATATTACAGTTGTACATTTGCTTGTATATTTTGTACATTTGTTGTAAATAAAATAATTATATTATCATTTTATTAGATTTTTGTACGTGAAAACTGTTAAAATATTTACAATTATTTATAGTTTTAATTAGATTTTTTTTAAATAGTTACGCACTCTTTGTTAAATAGGTTCTATGTTTGCTGGTGTTCAATAATTATTTTTTTTAATTAAAGTAAGTAATTTTTTTGACATTATATTTAAGGTATTTTCCCTCCAAGACAACGAATGCCTCGTTTGGTTCAACCTATTAAGTATACATGTATAAGATATACAGAGTGTTCGGTAAAGTACGACAAACTTAAGGGGGAAATATATGGGTCACCTACAAAATAAACAAAAAAGACATAACCATTTTATGTTACCATTTTAGAGATATTTCTGATTTTTATGTATTGATTTTTTAATTTTAGATATTAAATATTTCGAAAATGGTGACACTTTTACTAAGGTCATTTGATAGACGACCCGCCCACCTGTCTCCCCCTTAACTTTGTCGTACCACTTACCGAACATCCTGTATAAGATGAATTATCGCTTTTCGATTCGGTATCATTCGTTGCAGCCTTTAATACACTTACAGTCAACGTAAAACGCACCCTAAATAAATCACTTTTAATATCAATTTCCAACAAAACAATTGCACTTACCTGAAAGAACAGCGTGAAGGCAACCCATTGGTAATACTTCCCGTACCTCCTGGGTAAGTTGCCAGCGCCTCTGACTCCAGGGTACGCGCTGCCACTAGCCTCGCGAGCCACCGTGAATGTCGAGTGAATCCAGCAGTAGGTATTCAGAACGTCTTCTGGGATGTCCCTGCAGAGATGCATCTTTATAGGTACCATAAAAAGGCAGGCGGCTCACCTGATGGTAAGTGACTACCGTCGCCTATAGACATTAGCAATACCAGCGGGATTACCAATGAGTTGTACACCTTATTTCAACTGACTCTCAAGTGCTACTGCCGGAACACACCAAGAGGTGCTTGGCGATAGATTTTCAACTTGAGTATGTTAGCCAGCCAGTCGAGTACTACAAAGTACCCTACCACCGTGCAATATCCAAGGAGTTCTGATCCAAATTAAGCACAGCTTGTACTGTGGAAACCAGATGCGATGTACTGGATACTTCTTTTAAATATACAGGGTGTCCGGTAAGTAGATGGACAAACTTAAGGGGCCTATAAGTGGGCGGATCATCTACCAAATGTTGTTGTTGATCGTTCGTGATGTCGTGTTTTTGGGTTCTGACCGAAAATCAGTAACTGAGGTCTACTGTCCTTGGTGGTATGCTGAGTCAGAACCTTTATTCGTGACATCACGCAACATCGCACGGCCATATATTTTTTTACTATTTCAAAATGTTTGTATATAATGTTTATTTCCTTTGTAACTTTTATATGTACTTTTTTTTTCTTTATCTGTGATGTTGCGTGTGTCAATGAAATAAAAAACAATTTTCTTTCTTCAAATATACAAAAGTGTCACCATTTTCGAGATATTGAAAATCTGTCGCCAAGCACCTGTTGGTGTGTTCCGGCAATTGCACTTGAGAGCCAGTTCGCCTTAATAAGGTGTACAATACATTAGCAATCCCCTGGTATTGCCAATGTCAATAGGCGACGGTTGTCACTTACCATCAGGTGACCCGCCTGCGTCGTTGTCACTTGTGACATAAAAAAAAAAAATTATATCTAAAATTAATAAGTGACCCGCCCACTTATCATCCCCTTTAGTATGTCGTTCTACTTAACTACATTCTGTATAATTATACTAGCCGTCTTCCACTGTTTCACCCACGTTACCGAAGGATCTTTTCTTTTCCCGGGATAAAAAGTATGCTATCTCTCAAGTTGGTCCAAACTGTACAAATTTCTGTGTGCAAATTTCATTCAAATCGGTTCATTAGTTCAGGAGTTCATCGCGGAACGTGACCCGAAAATTTTATATTATCTATAGACGATAGATAATTACGGCTAGACTCAAAATAAACAGGCATGTCCTGGGTGGGAATCGAACCCATAACCTGCATCTTTCTTACCAACCACGCCAAACGTCTTATAGAAGATAGAGGTACTTTGAGAACCATAATATCCCCGCCAAAAGTTTTTTTGCAAGTGCTATCTATTTAGCATCGACGACTTTATTATAAAAAAAAACATAGTTTATGTTTACTAAAATTTTAAAAATAGATGCAAACTTAGGGAAAAATTTCATTGCCATATTTTGTTATATAACATTAACTTTTATTATTTAACTAACTTAAAATAATGTTCGGTAAATATTTTTATCGTGTACATAATTTTTTCATAATTTTCAGTTTATTTTCAGCGGGTGTCAACGCCATCTATCTATCACGTCATAAACTACGTGATCTTGTAGTTAGCTGTACATGCAACCTTGGGTTGATACCGTTGCATAGTCTGTAGGACTCCACTAGGTGTCCGTAGCTTATGGCTGCAGAAACCTTGCAATATCTATAATATGTATGTATTTACTACAGTATAAATAAAGGAAGTATTTACACCCGTCTACATCGCGTCTATGTACCTACGGTAGTACTATTCGCAAATTTTGTCAATGAGACTACATAAATATCATGAATGTTAATACGTCTAAGTTGCTTTTTGAAAAGAGTAATTGCGGACTCATCTCAGCAAAAGCAACCTTCCGAATCGTGCATTAGAGTCTAGATTAATATTACAAACTATTATTGTAATATTAATTGGCCAAGCAATAAATATAAGTAAAAAAGATTTAATTAATAGTTATAATTCCTTGATGAAACTAGGGGTAATGAATGTAATGTTATGTGCTTTTCCATACTGTTCTAAGTACTCTGAAAAAGATAATAATTATATATGGAATTTAAATAATTTAATGTACAACGTGACATTTCGTCATAGTGACGTTTTTACTTTTTTTGATTCTAACAAGTTTGTTAGTAATATACAAATGACTCGGGATACTTTAATAATTCCTAAAAAATGTAAAAAACTTATTGCTACCCTTGTAGCATATAATATTAATAGGTTAAGGAATGGTACAGTATTAATTAATAATACAATTTCCATTAATATAAATAATAATTTAAACGGTTAGTTTCGAGAACAGAGAAGCCTAGTAGTTCCATTGTACTAATTCACCAGAATATTAATCGCTTCTTTGGCAAAATTCTTGATATTGATTTATTATTAGATAAAATTAATCTAGATATTTTATGTTTTACGGAGACATGGCTCAAACCAGAAACTATGCTTTTTAATATTAAAAACTTTGTAGTAGCCAGTGTATTCAACAGATTATCCGCTGTAGGCGGTGGCTCAATTATTCTTTTGAATAATAATATTAAATTCAAAGAACGGAAAGATATTTGTAGTCTCTCGGTTGAGCGCGTTTGTGAGGTGTCTTGTGCAGAGTTGGATAGCTACATAATTGTTTGTGTGTATAGACCTCCAGCATCAAATTTAACACTTTTCTTTAATATAATGGAAAATATTCTCCACAAATTATTTAATTCTCAGAAGTCCATAGTTTTATGTGGAGATTTTAATATTGATATTCTAACCAACTCAAATGAAAAATGTAACTTTATTGCTTTATTAAAATCATTTAACTTAGATTTGTTGTTCAATGAGCCAACACGGTCAACACCCACTTCGTCTACTTGCATAGATAATATAATAAGTAATAGCAGTATATTAGGTAAATCAATTATAAGTGGTGTTCGCTCTGATCATATGGCTCAAATAGTAAAATTACCCTATGAACTAAATGTTTCTAAGAAAGTAAAGGAAATTCGACCTATTACAAAGGTGCGATTAGATAACTTAAAAAATAACTTAGAGTTCAGACTAAACTGTAAGACAAAAAATAGTAATGAGCCCAATGTTTTATATGGAAATTTATTAACTAGTATTTGCGATGAACTAAATAAAACCTGTCCTATCAAAAAAGTGGAGGTAAACGGTAAACTAGAGTTTAGTGATTGGGCCACTAAAGGAATTCGGAAAAGCAGAGATAAGTTGTATGAAATTTATCATTTAAGATCATTCACTCGCGACGAGGCATTCCATAAATATGTTAGAAATTATTCAAAATTATTTAAATTAGTATGTCATCAGGCAAAATCAATATACTTAAGTAATAAAATAGGTAAGGCTACCAATAAAATCAAGGCAGTTTGGAATGTCATAAATACGGAATCTGGTAAAATTAACAATAAAAACGAGCAGCTCACGTTAAAAATTAATGATAAAATTGTGTCAGATAAGTTGGAAGTAGCCACTGCTTTTGAAGATTTCTTCACAAGCATACCAGAGGAAACCACTAAAAGCCTTAACTCGTGTCCCGAAGCGGCTGAAGCACTTCTTAGGCAACATATTCAAAAATCTTTTCCCAGTTTTAAATTTTGTCACGTCACTTCTAGTGATATTTTAAAATTATTTAATAGCCTTAATTTAAAAAATACAGAAGACTTATGGGGATTGTCAGTAACGATTTTAAAATCAATAATAACAGTAATTGCACCTATTTTATCGGATATTTTCAATGAATGTATTGATCAGGGTTCTTTTCCTGACCTAATGAAGTATAGTAAAATAGTTCCAATATTTAAATCAGGCTGTAAAGATAATCCTTCTGATTATAGACCGGTATCTGTGCTTCCTGCACTTAGTAAAATCTTTGAAAAACTGTTGCTCAATCAAATGTTAGGTCATTTCAATAGTTGTGAGATACTGCATGGTCATCAGTTCGGTTTCACGAAGGGGAGATCTACATCAGATGCGGCAGCAAAATTATTGAAGCACATCTATGAAGCCTGGGAAAACTCACAGGATGCCATAGGCATTTTTTGTGATCTATCAAAGGCGTTTGACTGCGTTGACCACCGTACTCTGCTCCTAAAGCTTAATTATTATGGTATTCGTGGAACTGCTCATGAACTTGTTTTGTCTTATTTAACTAATCGCCAACAAAAGGTACGAGTTGAAGGTACAACGTCCAATGGTTCTGTAGTCAAAATGGGGGTACCTCAAGGTTCCATACTTGGGCCATTTCTATTTCTAGTATATATTAATGACTTACCGTCGGTCGTAAATGGTCTCTCAGATGTAGTCTTGTTTGCTGACGATACTTCATTCATTTTTAAAGTAGATAGAAAAGACAAAGAACTTACTAGAGTAAATGATACTTTGTCAATAGTTTCTAAATGGTTTGCTGTAAATAATCTTTTATTAAACTCAAAGAAAACAAAATGTTTAAGATTCGCTCTTCCAAACGTACCGCAAGTAGACAGTAGGGTATTAATAGATGACAGCAGCCTGGGACTAGTTGATAAAACTGTATTTTTGGGTATAACACTTGATATTAAACTACAGTGGGGTTCTCATGTACAATCTTTAGCTAGTAAATTGAGTTCTGCTGTATTTGCTGTTAAAAAAATTAGACAATTGACGAATATTGAGACGGCCAGATTAGTTTATTTTGCATATTTCCATAGTCTTTTATCATATTGCGTTTTACTGTGGGGAGCTGCTGCAGATATTGAAACAATTTTTGTATTACAAAAAAGAGCCATTCGTGCAATCTACAATATGGGTCCACGTGAATCATTAAAGGAAATATTTAAGGAAATAAACGTAATGACTTTACCTTCACTGTATATATATGAAAATATTATGTTCATTCGAAAAAATGTAGATTTGTATAAATCAAATGTAGAGATTCATAATTTCAATACAAGACAAAAAGATAAATTAGTTGTTCCGTATTTTAGATTAGCTAGAGTTAAAAAGTCATTTCTTGGGAATAGTGTTCGCTTTTATAATAAATTACCAGCATCTGTTACCAAGATGACTGATTCTAGATTCAAATCGTACATAAAAAAAGTTTTGAAAGAAAAAGCTTATTACAAGGTAGCCCAATATATTGAGGATAAAGATGTCTGGAGGTAGCTGCACTCTGTACAAGTACCTACACATTGTTTTTTTTTTTACTGTTAATTACCATTTTTTTTTTAATACGCTGTTATTAGCTTGGTATTTTTTGTTTTAGTTTACTATGTAGGTAACTAATGCGGGTTATAATTTTTTATGTATTTTTGTATTACTTTAAGAATAAAATTGTTAAACATTTGAAAAAAAAAGCCAATATAGTCAGATGGTCCAAAAATATTTAAAAAATGTAACCTTGCTGAGTTTCTTGCCGGTTCTTCTCAGTTGAAGGCTGACTTCCGAACCGGTGGTAACTTCTGTAATTCGACCTTCATAAGTGCCCTTCTAGGGCCTAAACTGAATAAATGGTTTTGACTTTGACTTTGACTTTAGATTCATAAGTGCTTTGAAAGGCCTATTTGAATAAAAATATTTTCATTTTCACATTTCCGTGTCTTACGATGTATTTTCACTGAGATTAAATGATTTTCATGTTCATGTTTCTTTGTTCTAATTAACAACTGATGAACTGATTTTGACGAGACTTTGATAGGCAGTTAGACAACATTCTAAGCTACATTGACAAGATACCATCAGGTGACCCGCCTGCCTCGTTGTCACTAATGACATAAAAAAAAAAAAAAAAAAAAAAGATACTTAGACATTGAAGATGTACAAACCTGGTATGTATACAGTCTATAGGGTTGCCAACGAGGTGTCGCGTGGTGAGCGCCGCGCTTGCCGCGAGCAGCGCCGCAGTCGTCGCGCCGCAGTGTAAGCGAAACACTACCGAATCTATCTTCGGATTTACACCTTGCTGTATAGGGGATTATGTTAGTTAATCCAGAAATTAGTATACTCCGAATAATTATATTATAATCTTCATGGGTATTGAATAAATATAATAAAAAAGTCTTTTATTTCCTGTAAATTTACATCTATGCATGTGTTAGTTTAGTTTATTCTATTTCGACGACTATTACGAAGTTCCTTATCGCGCGTTGCGCGCGGGGCTAGACGGAAAAAATCTTACAAAAATTTGTCACGACACTTTTAGTGTCAAAAGTGCGTTGACCTGTCTCTCTCTCTCTCTCTCTCTCTTATAGAAAGCAAGCCAGATATTTTCATTTCAGCCAGATATATATATAAATAGAAATGTTTTTTTTTTTCATTTCTATTTATATATATATATACATATATACTCTCTCGACTTATATAACTTCGTTCCATCCGGGTGTCCGTTGACACCTCTCAAGTTTTTTATTTGTATATATTTATTTGTATTCTATGTTATATTATAGGTATTATACCATCATGATTTATAACAAAAGTGATCAAAAATAATTTTGAAATGCATATTTTCGCAATATCGGCTACACAAAGTTGGTACCTACCTAACTATACAAGTATTTTTAATCGTCATTCATCCATCAATTACCATAAGGCAATCCATTGATCCCTTCCCATACCATATCAATTGATAAAATCTTGTCGAGGAGTAGGTAAGTACGAGGCTATTTGGCATCATACCGTATTATACATTTTTTTAATAAACTTACATAAAAGATACAAGTAATAGCTAAAATATTCAATTTGATAGAAAAGTAGCTAACTAATAGGTATAAATAACTAAAATAAATTAAAAAAGTTAAGCGAGGAAACGCTGCCAGCATTTTCGGAACCATGCCGAGGGGGCCTTACTTCTTTTTTTTTATTTTAGTTATTAGTTTTAGTTTTAAAATGTATTTATTTAATTATTATTAGTATCTATACAATAGTTTAAATTAGTAATATAAATTTTATTCAATTAACTTGTACGTGCTTAAGTTTTTATTCCAGTCCCTTTATCCCCGGCATTAATATATTTATGTACCCTGCATATATTCGCATGAATACAACCAACAATGTAGGCTCTTAATAACATGAAAGTTTGCATTATGCTAATTTATTAATGAGACGCGATCCTGTCTGTATAAACAATACCTTTTACTTAGAAGGTAATATGCCAAGTCTATTCTGTAAAAGGATGAGGTTAAAGTTTACGGGCATCTTTGCGGTAAGACGACCGTAACATGAAGTTCGTCCCATCGGTAGACTAGGGCTGTTGCAACTGGGCATTGGTGGTCAAAGTGTCCATCTAGACAGTGTCAACTAGTACTAGTGTGTGTCTAGTAGGTCAACTAGTGCTGTATTAGCTAGTGACTATATGACCCCCCCCCTTGATTGGACAACTGGATCCGCCATTGAGGTAGGTGCTACTGAGTTAGGTAGGAATTGGAATGTGTTTGTAATCCTACTATCCTACACCTAAGATGTATGTGAAAATGTTTGTCACTCTTTCACGCAAAAACGGCTGAGCGGATTTTGATGAAACTTGGCACCCAGGTAGTTCATATCCTGGAATAACACATAGGCAACCTTTTATCGGTATTACGGCACATCACGGTACCTTAGTAAGTACAAAAATATCTAATTTTACATTTTGTGCCTTTCTGTCTCTGTGTTTGCTACAGTGATACAGCTAATCTGCGATTGAGACGGCACTTCTACTGACAGAAAGCTGTGAAGGATAGCTAGTGTGCAAACACACTTACCCCACCAGAAAGCAGCGCGTATATGCTGGTGAGGATCTCCATGGGCCTGCGCGGCTGTGTGGCGCGCTCCCGTCGCCGCCACGCGCCCACGCCCGCGCCACCCGAAGCCCGCGCCGCGGCCACGCTCGCCCGCGCGCCTGCGCCTGCGACCGTCCCTGCGCCTGTTCCTGCCGCACCTACCACCCCTACCACCCCGGCGCACCGCGCGCGTCTGCCCCACGACACGCCCGACTCTCTGGGGACAAAACTACACTATGAAGACATTTGAATCTTAAAAAAAGATCTATATTATGTGCGAGGAGGGCGGTAGCTGCCACACGCGTCATACTTGTGAACAGGTGCTGCTTGTGG
Organism: Ochropacha duplaris; assembly: GCA_951361185.1. Taxonomy (NCBI): domain Eukaryota; kingdom Metazoa; phylum Arthropoda; class Insecta; order Lepidoptera; family Drepanidae; genus Ochropacha; species Ochropacha duplaris. The sequence continues at coordinate 14,086,127 of OX592693.1, forward strand.
GGGCTGGTCTGCTTGAGTTTGTTGTTTATTAAGTCAGTCATAATTAAATTCTATAGATTACTATTTTTAACGCCATAACACGCAAATATTGTCAGTGAGACTAGATAAATAATTATTGAATGTAATAGGTGTAAGTTGTTTTTGATAAGAGTAATTGCTGAGTTTATTTCCGGCTCTTCTCAGCAACAGCGACCTTCCAAACCGAGCATTAACGATGAATAAACAATTTCATTTCTTGCCGGTTCTTCTCAGTTGAAGGCTGACTTCCGAACCGGTGGTAACTTCTGTAATTCGACCTTCATAAGTGCCCTTCTAGGATATAAACTGAATAAACGACCTTGCCTTTGACTTTGACTTTGAAAGACCATAATCATTACCTACATTAATACCTGAAGAAACTTTGTACATCATTTTTTCTCCTCTGTTAGTTAACCGCACCCGATTTTTTTAAATATACCTACAGTCGAAAAGTTGATCACACGAGTTATTTTTTTCATACGAACTATTAAGAGAATTTCAATAGATCATCCAAAAGTGAACTGTTACTTTTGGGGCTGACTGTAGGTAGGTACCTATTTTTGTTCCAGTAATTCCTGAATACAGGACTCCACTCATTGTATCTCCAAATAATAACCTTGGTCTATTTATCGTATTCTAATTTATTTCGCATCGTTAAAATGAAAACTTTTTGGAAATAAAAATAAAGTCGTAAATTGTAGGAGCCGCTAATCCTTATAGTATATAGTTGCTTTTATCGTGTCAAAGGAAAATGCGATAAATTTCAAATAACGACTTCTTTCGAAACAAACAATGAAGTTTTAATCTAATTTTAAGCGACAGTAACAAATAAAGAAGTCAAACGCAGTTAAAAAAAAGTTACAATCGCAATATAATTTTGCTGAGAATTAACATAGTGAGACTATGAATTTTGATAATTTATTTATAGGCAATAAACTATATTTTTATGGAAATTCACATTGAGATATAAAACATAGAAATAGTAAATTCATGAATACACTAAATGATGCATATATTATCTTAATCCATTTCAGTACAATTTAAAAAAAAAACTGTTGGACGCCATCCAAATTGTACATATTACCGTGACAAATGTTTGTACTTTTGGCCCTAACGGTTGTTTAAACCAGTTATATGTCAACAGCTAATTAAACAAATTACCATACATCTTTAGTTACCACTAGCAATATGTTAAATATCCCCACTCGTACGTCAAAAGCTTTTAATAAACCACAAACGTAAACGATTTGAGGTCACGGTCCCAAATGCTAACCTTGAGAGACCCCTCTTAGTCACAGCTCTTAAAACGCTAAATTTGGCTAACATGAAAGACTAAACATAGTACACTAAAATCAACAAACGAACTAATTTATTTCGCCATGTATTTTATAGTTTTAAAAGAGCATGTCAGATAAATCCAGATGGTTAACACTGTCAAACGCTGCCCACAAGTCAAGGAGTTGAGATTGACGACCGAACAACTGTTAGGGTGGCGCGTGTTCAGAGAAATCTCTTTGTCTGGATAGTAGCACGTGAGGCAGATATATTTTGGAACTCGGTCAGATGTCTAGCGAGTATGATACATTTTTGTCACATTGTTAATGGACAATGTTGTTTATTCATATGATGTCATATTTGTGTTCTATTCTTATTATCTAGTACAAAACATAGATGAAGGTACAAATGGACACAGCGTAATGTTTACTTTGTTTTTAATGTTAGATAGTGTGTTGTTTGTATATTATCACCGTCTAAAAGATTTTCTTAGACGATTATAAATAAAATTGGATTATGAGAATTATCATGATTGAAGATATTTTCTTATTATTATCACATCGTGTAGGCGCAATCTACCTCAGCGTGAACTAAGCAGAGCTTGTACCATAGAAGACAAGGAGTCATTCATAAAATATGTTGGCAAATAAGGGGGAATAAGCGACACCGTTGGCATTGCTTAGCATGACGATGTATGTTCGTGATCTCAAGTAGGTAGGTTAAAGCTTTAATATTCAAAATTGTTCATCTGTATGCCATTGTTAATCATAAATATAGAAAACCTTTAGATATGGGTTTGTGGGCTAACTTTTGTGATGAAATATTTGTTAAAAAAGTGTGACTTAAGTGGAAACGTGACGAAGGGGGAAGGAGGTGTCGTAAAACGGTCCAAAAACGGCCCGCAACCGATATTCTACGTATGCATTATTATGAAGATGATGATTTCTATAGCCTCGAGTCTTATTATGTTCAACTCAACTCAACTCAACTCAAAATGTTTTATTCAATTTTGGGACACTTAAGGAACACTTATTGAACGTCTTATTGCTATTTTTAAAGCTATTGTAACTGTTACCACCATTTCCAAATAAAGACCTGTCAGGAGAAGAAACGTATATATTCCTATATATTTTCTGCGGAATCTTAACTGATAAAACGTTACCTTCTATTAGCTATTCTCTGTGAGCGGACACCAGTGTCAGGGCGCCCTCCGGACGTCTTTCCCATCGGGTGGTCGTCGCTTGGCCTCCTGAAGCGCCTAGCGCCTCGCCGCGCCCGTCTGCTGACCACCTCTCATCACTAGCTCGATTAAGAGCTCTGTGAAAAAAGATATACTGTTCATTCTCTTAGGGTTGTCTCGAAGTGGCTAAGAGGTAGTCTAACTAAAAATGAAATTAGGTGTACATTAGCGCCCGCTGATTTGAGGCTTCACTTTTTTTTCGTGTAGTTACGAACTTTCACCAAGGCTTTTAACGCAATAACGCACAGTTTTCGAGACAAAAAATCCTGAAGTTTCAGAAATTTCTAACTAATTCACGTATAAATAACTATTAATAAAAAGAACCAAATCAAGCCATGGCGATTTTGATGTGAAAGGGTTTATGAGTCGGGACTTTCTCCGAGTGATACATACCTATTGCTATGCAGTATAAGCCTATAAGGAAAATGAGAGAACAATATATGTGAAAACTAGTTAAGTTTTAAGGCGATGATAGCTCAATGGTAAGTGACGTCGGATACCGCGACGAAGGTCGTAGGTTCGAATCCTACAATGAGCTTGAGCTTTCGGTGAAGGAAAACATCGTGAGGAAACCATAGCACGGTGGTAGGGTACTTTGTAGTACCCGACTGGCTGGCTACCACTCTCAAGTTAAAAATCTGTCGCCAAATACCTATCGCTGTGTTCCGACAGCTGCACTTGAGAGCCAGTTCCCATCTAGGCTTTGTGTGCTTAACACCATCGGCCACATCATCACTTACCGTATGGTGAGATTGTGGTCAAACACAAGCTTATCCAGAAAAAAAAAAAGTTAATATGGAGTTAAGTATGTCTTATCACATCATAAACAATACACTATCAAATGATTCTTTGGTAATTAAAAAAAATAAAATTATTTTTAAAAATAAAAAACAAAAACCGACTTCAAAACTGTAACCTATACCTATGTACAAACATAAACTAAAAAGTAAAGAATAATATTTTAATTTCAAAGCAAGAGCCTTAAAGGACAATCAACAAAATTATTGATATTTAATATTTATAAACAGTTCTTTTTGGAGTCGGTGCCAGTCAAGAAGAAGGACAGTTTTGAACTGGACACGAAGTGTTCATACGAGAAAACGTCTTACGACACCTCTCCTTACGGTAATGTTCCTTAGGTCTGCGCCGTCGCTCCCCTACTTTTCGAAAGTTTGTTACAAAGGCAGAATTAAACTGTCCTTCTTGGCTGGCACCGACTCCAAAAAGAACTGTTTATAAATATTAAATATCAATAATTTTGTTGATTGTCCTTTAAGGCTCTTGCTTTGAAATTAAAATATTATTCTTTACTTTTTAGTTTATGTTTGTACATAGGTATAGGTTACAGTTTTGAAGTCGGTTTTTGTTTTTTATTTTTAAAAATATTTTTTTTTTTTTTTTTTAAAGTTTATTCCTTATTATATGTTATCCTAGGCAAAACTAGTTTGTCCTGAAATCGGGTCTGGCCGGTAAAATATAATATATAACTAGCGGGCCCGGCAGACGTCGTCCTGCCCTGAAATTAAAACAAATCTTGGAACTCGATTCCAGCGCCACCTACCGGGTCCAATTGTATTTTAAAACCATCGAAGAACCCATTGAAGTATACACACGAAATTTCATCCAAATCCAAAAAGTCACGCTCAACGACTCAGTTTGATTCACTAAGGTTTATCAAACGAGATAGTTTTTTTTTCGTTTTTGTTGATTTTCTCAAAAAGTGCTTAATCAATTTCGACAAAATTTAAATGGGACCACCTCTGAAGTAGGATCTACCAAACAAAAAAAGAATCATCAAAATCTATTCATAATTGGCAGAGAAATCGAGTAACAAACATACAAAAAAAAAAAAAAAAAAAAAAAACATACAGACGAATTGAGAACCTCCTCCTTTTTTTGAAGTCGGTTAAAAAATCGTAAAAGGGACTAATTTCACTATGTATTCGCTACTTTGGTATATTTTCAGCTGCATTTGAGACGGTGCCACCACATTTTGATATCTAAATGCAAATCCATAAAATTTAAGTTTCCGTACTACTTTTGACGTAGTTTTACGTGTCTTACTCTGCAGTAATGTTTACAATGATTTACTCAAAATAAACAGAAATACAACCAGAATAGAAACGTCATGTCAGTTTGACAGTTCACACAACTGTCAATATGGCTCCATCGTCAGCGAGGGGCGCCGGCTGCCGACACATGTGTTCAACAAAACGTCTTCAATTTCACAACTCAAATATGCTTTTAGCGTTATTTACAATGGACGATATCAATACGATAATAGCGGTTCACGTTTACAAAGTTCGTCCCATAGTCTCATTAAAAGTTTTTCATATTCATGAATAAATAAATAAATAGGTATTATACAATTATACTAAAATATAGCCGTGTGTGAAAAATGTCCGAGGATATTTATTTATTAACCGACTTCAAAAAAAAGGAGGAGGTTCTCAATTCGTCTGTATGTTTTTTTTTTTTTTTTGTATGTTTGTTACTCGATTTCTCTGCCAATTATGAATAGATTTTGATGATTCTTTTTTTGTTTAGTAGATCCTACTTCAGAGGTGGTCCCATTTAAATTTTGTCGAAATTGATTAAGCACTTTTTGAGAAAATCAACAAAAACGAAAAAAATTCTATCTCGTTTGATAAACCTTAGTGAATCAAACTGAGTCGTTGAGCGTGACTTTTTGGATTTGGGTGAAATTTCGTGTGTATACTTCAATGGGTTCTTCGATGGTTTTAAAATACAATTGGACCCGGTAGGTGGCGCTGGAATCGAGTTCCAAGATTTGTTTTAATTTCAGGGCAGGACGACGTCTGCCGGGCCCGCTAGTTATACCTATATTATATTTTACCGGCCAGACCCGATTTCAGGACAAACTAGTTTTGCCTAGGATAACATATAATAAGGAATAAACTTTAAAAATTAAAAAATAAAAAATAAAATTATTTTTAAAAATAAAAATCAAAAACCGACTTCAAAACTGTAACCTATACCTATGTACAAACATAAACTAAAAAGTAAAGAATAATGTTTTAATTTCAAAGCAAGAGCCTTAAAGGACAATCAACAAAATTATTGATATTTATATATCTATTTAATATTTATAAACAGTTCTTTTTGGAGTCGGTGCCAGCCAAGAAGGACAGTTTAATTCTGCCTTTGTAACAAACTTTCGAAAAGTAGGGGAGCGACGGCGCAGACCTAAGGAACATTACCGTAAGGAGAGGTGTCGTAAGACGTTTTCTCGTATGAACACTTCGTGTCTAGTTCAAAACTGTCCTTCTTCTTGACTGGCACCGACTCCAAAAAGAACTGTTTATAAATATTAAATAGATATCTAAATATCAATAATTTTGTTGATTGTCCTTTAAGGCTCTTGCTTTGAAATTAAAATATTATTCTTTACTTTTTAGTTTATGTTTGTACATAGGTATAGGTTACAGTTTTGAAGTCGGTTTTTGTTTTTTATTTTTAAAAATAATTTTATTTATTTATTTATCTTGTGCACCTAGTAACTACCCTAAAATATTATCGTATCGCCGTCGAATCGTACGTTATAAATGCAGAGCATTACGTAATAAATGGGACAAATATATTTTCTATTACATGTATGTAAGGTCTAAAATAGTTTAGCATTTCATATTTGTAGCGTGTAGAGAAAGGTAAAGGAAGTTTAGCTGATGTAGGCGAGCTGATTGTGGATGCTTGAGCTCGTAGGTTTGGTTCCCACCCGGTACAAAAATTTATAATCTATTTGTCCTACGTCTGGGTATAAACATCATACGTCAATATCACAGTATCATTATACTGTGTCAATATCCTCCCCCATTAATTAAGTAGCCCCCGTTAATTTCCTGATGGCAATTAATTAAATTAATTAAATTACTTCCAATGTTAAAATAAAAAACCATTTGGTATAACAAAATGGTCCCAACTCAGTATAATACTGGTTGCTTCATCGCAAGCTCAAGCTCATTGTAGGATTCCCATGACCTTAGCCGTCGTAGGTATCCGACGTCACTACCACTAAGCTGAGCTACCATCGACTCGGTTTAGACTTGTGTTCGACCACAATTTCAACAAAAACATATATACAGGACGTTCGGTAAGTAGAGCGATAAACTTAAGTAGAGAGAGGTGGGCAGGTCACTTAGCAAATATACAAAAATCTGCTCAATAAAGGTCACCATTTACGAGATACTCGTATTTCGATATTTCAGATTTTTGGGTATCGAATTTTAAACATCTCGAAAATGGTGACACTTTTATTGAAGTTATTGGAACGAAGTTCCTTATCGCGCGTTGTGAAAGGGGGCTAGACGGAAAAAAATCTTACGAAAAATTGTCCGACTCTTTTAGTGTCAGTGTCACTTTATTGTAAGCTGTTCGGCGTGCGCATGTTTCTCTGTCTGTCTGTCTCTCTCTCTCTCTTATAGAAAGCAAGCCAGATATTTTTTCATTTCTATTTATATATATATATATATATACTATATATAAATAGAAATGTTTTTTTTTTATATATATACTCTCTCGACTTATATAACTTCGTTCCATCCGGGTGTCCCTTGACACCTCTCAAGTGTTTTTTAGTATATGTTAGTAGGTGACCCTACCACCTATCTCCCCCTTAAGTTTGTCGTACTAATTACCGGACATCCTGTAGATGCTGCTGCCAACACTCTTAAAGTGTAACTACCGGCACACACCGATAAGGTAACGGATATTCCTTTTTTAAATCTATCAGAATCAACTCTCTTTTTGTTCTTTTTTTTTTTGTTTTTCTCAGTTGAAGGCTGACTTCCGAACCGATGGTAACTTCTGTAATTCGACCTTCATAAGTGCCCTTCTAGGGCATAAACTGAATAAATGGTTTTGACTTTATTCAGCTATATTTCATTTATTTAGGTACACAATTTGTTTTTAGGTAGTTTTTAGATTAGATTAGTTTTAATTGTAGTTATAATAATGTTAATATTTTATTGATTTTATATACTAGTAAATAAATACTTAATATTAAAAAAATAAACTTGAGAGGTGTCAAGGGACACCCGGATGGAACGAATTTATAATTTATTTATACATATATATATATATATATATATATATATATATATACTCTCTCGACTTATATAACTTATTTATAATTATAACTTATATTTGAAAGAAGAAATGAAAAAAAAAACGATTTCTATTTATATATATATATATATCTGGCTGAAATGAAAATATCTGGCTTGCTTTCTATAAGAGAGAGAGAGAGAGATAGAGAGATACAGGTCAACGCACTTTTGACACTAAAAGTGTCGTGACAAATTTTTCGTAAGAATTTTTTCCGTCCAGCCCCCTTTCACAACGCGCGAAACTCTCTTTTTCTATTCAAACAAATTCAATATTGATAGACATAATCCAACATTGTCATACTTGTATGAAAGTCGCGTATCAATCTTGCTAAGCGATTTTCGCTCGCGTTCGCTCTCATGTCCGCGCCCGGAGCAGTTTCGCGGAAAAGTGCGCGGAAATTGAATGGTATTTCATTCCCGGAGATTCCTGTTTCGGATAACTTCGCTGGACGTGAAACGCTGAGTTTTTTTTTTTTTTTTTTTTTTTAATTTATTTGGGCAAACAAACAGTGTTAAATTATATAATTATACAAGGCTAAGGATAAAAATGAATATATAAATTTAACACCAACACCGTAAACCACAGATTACATTAAAGAATATTTTTTTTTTTTTTTTAAACGTTGAGTGAGCGAGTGCTATCTCAAACCGCTAATCGATGAGATTATCATTTTTTTAAAAGTACCAGGTCGCGTTGCCGCAATGTCAATTTCATTAAACATAGCGTTATATGAGTTCACAAGTCGATAAAGAGGTGAGCGTTTACCGGCGTTTGTTCGGCATCGGGAAGTCGCGAAAACTTGACATGGATTACGGGTATGCGTCCTGGTAGGAATTTTGTAACACAATTGATTAATTATAGGAATACAATCATATCTGTTATGACATAGATCATATAACATCATAGCATCTAGTTGGATATGTCTTTGTTCGAGTTTTAGAAGTTTATATGTATCAAGGAGCTTATCATATGACAAACGACTATGGAAACATTTATAATGCATTGATTTAAGATATTTTTTTTGAACTTTTTCTAGAGATTCTTTGTACGAAATATAAAAAGGATTCCAGACAGGCACAGCGTATTCAAGTTGAGATCGAATCAAGGCTTTATAAAGGTAAATAAATGTAGAGGGTTGTGTGAATTCCGCACAAGCTCGCATAACAAATCCATACATTTTGAAAGCTTTACTTAAAATGTTATCTATATGTATGTTTAGATGTAACTTGCTGTCTAGTGTAACTCCTAGGTCCCTAATTGTTCCAGCGCTTTCAAGATTAATACCATTGAAATTATATGGAAACTTGTATATTTGTCTTTTCTTTGTAAAAGTAATAGTCTTACATTTGTTGATATTCAGTTTTAATTTGTTAGCAATACAGTAGTCTGAAAAACGATCAAGATCAGATTGAAACTTGAGTTGATTTTCATAACTGTCTATACTGTGAAATATTTTCAAGTCATCTGCATATAGCAAAAAATTGCAGAATTGAAAACATTGATGTATATCATTTATAAATAAAATGAACAATAATGGACCCAAGATCGAGCCCTGCGGAACTCCAGAACTTACTGGAACGAAATCCGACTCATACCCATTAATGACGACCTTCTGTGTACGATTTGTAATATACGATTTAAACCATCGCCATAAATTGCCACGGATACCGTTATAAGCAAGTTTGTCAAGTAAAATTTTATGATCCACTCTATCAAAAGCTTTCCTAAAGTCTGTGTATACGCTGTCTATTTGCTTGTTGTCATCTATACCTTCAAAAAGATATGATACATAAATTAGTAAATTTGTGGTAGTTGATCGTCGTTTTACAAAGCCATGTTGTTGTGTTATAATAATATTATGTAGCGAAGGATATATGTTATTATGAACGAGTCTTTCGAAAAGCTTCGACAGAGTGGATAAAATAGATATGGGCCGAAAGTTCTCGACACAGGATCTATCGCCACCCTTAAAAACTGGAACGATACGGGCAGCCTTCCAGATGGTTGGAAATACTCCTTCTTGTAAACACAAATAGAATATTTGATGTATTGGACGATGAATTGCCAAAGCAGTAGATCTTAGAAATATAGGTGGTATGTTGTCTACTCCAGGACCTTTTGAAAGGTCTAGAATACGTAGTTGCTCCAATACAGCATCTTCCGATATATTTATTGTATTGAGGTTAAGATCCGATGCCTGATTACTGTCAGGAAACTGATTTATGTCGTAATCGCTAGTGACACAAGTTGGTTCAAATACTGATTTAAAGAAAGATGAGAAGAGGCGGCAAATATCATCAAGATCGTCAGCAACTAAATTATTATATGATACCCTATTTGGAATATCGGGCGAAGTCTTCCTATTATGTATGTACGTCCAGAAGTGTTTTACATTATCACGAATACCACTTTCAACTGACTTTAGATAATCTTTATAACATTTATGTGATATTGTTTTAAAGCGAGTTCTATACATGGCAAAGATTTCATAGTCAGATCTATTTCGGTATTTTTTCCATTTCATCCAGGCATTGTTTTTATTTTTAAAAATATGTATTAAAGCTGGTGAGAACCAAACGGGATAATGAGAAGCTTTAATGAATTTAGAAGGGATGTTTTTCTTAATTATTTTATATATTTCCTCATAGAAGAGAGATACCGCCTTCTCCGCGTTACTACCTAAGAATAATGTTTGCCAATCAATGTTTGAGATTTCTCTATTAATAGTTTCGTAGTCTGCTGTATTGAAGTTAAATTTTATTCTAGGCTTAGTAGATATCGTTGAGAAACCTTTATTATTGATTGGAAGCAGTCCATAAAAGGCGGGATGGTTATCATCAAGTTGCACTAACGGTATAGATGCTAATGAGCTCGAACTATCAATTATGTTGGTTATAAATAGATCTAAGATTCGATTTTTAGTATTTCTGTATTTATTTATCTGAAAACCGTTAAGCATGGACATCAAATTTATTAAATGTTTATTCGGTAAACAATAGTTACTACAAATAATCGGTTCCAAGTATGTTCCGCAATTTCGCCACTCTAGCGTCGGTAAGTTATAATCGCCAACTATAATAAATTCATTCACATCAGTAGATTGTAGTATAAAAGAAAGGAGATTAAAATGCGATATGTAAATATCGGAGTTAACGTTAGGCGGAATGTACACGGCACTAATGACGCAGCAGTATGTTCGTGCTCGTAGCTCAATGAGGAGGTGATCGACAAGTGGCGAGTGGGCAGCGGGCGCACCCGCAGGGATTATTCGCGGCGTCGCGCTCGCGCCCAGCTCGCGGCGCACCGCCACCAATACACCGCCGCCATCGCGCCGTCCACTAGCTGCGCGATCCCTGTCGCATCTAAATACTCGATAACGTAGATCTATTAACTCATTATCGGATATGCCCTCGTGCAACCAAGTCTCTGTTAATATAATTAGGTCGTAATTATGGGATAAAACGTTCATGTAAAGGGTATGTAGCTTTGTTCTTAGGCCTCGACAATTTTGGTAATAAACAGACAAATCGTGATTAGCCATTGATAAAGGTTAGAATAAAAAAAAGTTTTACGTTAATATAATATTGCAGTATAATAAATAATAATACAGCGGCTACCATACTTATAAATATTGATTTAAATAGACAAAAATAATAATTTTGAATAGACAATTAATTCATATTAAGCTGTGCCCACTTTAAAATCAGGTTAATGAGATATTTAAGTATATTTACGTTATAATAAAGTGAGATTACCTGATAATTATTATGTTCCGAGTTTCGGGTATCTAGATGGCTGATAGTGTTTTAAAACTGTTATGTGTGAATTGAAATAGCTACGTACAAATCAGTCTACAGACATGAAGTTTATAGTAAGCTATTTAATCTATTTAGGTACAAAATATAGCAAAATTATTATCTTACAAAAGGATAGGTGTGTTTAAATTTCTTGAAAATCCGTTTAGCTGTTACGGAGCTGAACTGAACTATTGCATTAATTATAATGTTAGTAGGAGAAAGATTTGTCTCTTCTCGACACAAATATTCGTCTTCTGAGAAGAGACACATGAGTGCGAGAGTCGTTTCACCAACTCAGCCATCAAGCGGCCCTCAGTTAAGGTGCCAAAAATGTGGACGCTGCTGTCGCTCCCGTATCGGAGTGTACAGTCACTCCAAAGCCTGCCACACGGACGCTGTTTAGATCATCTATTTAAGATGTATAAGGCCTTTATAAAAGGAGAAAGATACTCTTGTGTCCTAAAATATATAGGACAAAAACGATAAACGCGTTCCAGAACATTTTCGTAACGAGATTGCATAGATTTAGTGCAGGCTGGCAGGTAGGCAGGTAGGCAGGTAGCTGGCAAGCTGGCAGGAGGGGAGTGTCGCAATACAACTTTTATAGCACACGTAAAACGTTGGATTTATTGCAATCTGCAATGCCACTATTCTGATTGTCACGTAAATTCAAGTCACGATTTACTTGTGTGTTAAAAATTTAATTTCGGAACGTCTTTTTTCAAATTCTTGCTGTCCCCCGCGGCTTCACCCGCGTTCCCGAGGGATCTTATCCTTTCCCGGGATAAAAAGTATCCTATGTGTTATTCTAGGATATTATCTACCTGTGTGCCAAGGTTCATCAAAATCCGTTCAGCCGTTTTTGCGTGAAAGAGTTACAAACATCCATCCATTCATCCAAACTTTCACATTTATAAGTAACTAGCTGTTCCGCGCGGTTTCACCCGCGTTCCCGTGGGATCTCATCTTATCCCGGGATAAAATATAGCCTATGTTCATCAGGGCTAGTGTAGCTTTCCAGCGGTGAAAGAAGTTTTGAAATCGGTCCAGTAGTTTCGGAGCCTATTCAATGCAAACAAACAAACAAATCTTTCCTCTTTATAATATTAGTATAGATATTATTAAGATAGTGTATAGTTTTGGATCGAGATTGAAACAATTGATTTTGGAAATAGGACCAATAATAGCATAAGATTTATTTTGACTTGACTGGCTTTAGATTCTATCTAAAATCAAGTGAATGTAGACCACGTTATAGTAAAGTCCCAAAACCATTTAAAACAATCGAGAGCACGCACCCAAATAAAACTCATAAATTAAAGTAAACATACTCCGAGCGATATAACTTAACTAACGAACGGATTTTATTATTTTCACACAATACGCCTCCACGCCTTTGCAATGTTAATACGAATGGTTTTATTTATTCTTTACTACATTTTTCATTCGGTTCCACCCTCGAAACATAAATAATATACATATACCAGTAAAGCCTGTCATGATTTTTGGGACGAAAAACGTAAATTCGATTAATATATTTCATGATTTTTTTCATGTTGTCAACCATTTTTTCTTTGGATTTAAACACGGACAGAACATCTGATTTAAAGGTGTATTATAGCAACGGTATACGTAAATACAATACACAAAAAGTCATTCGAAGTTATATACAAATAGACGAACGGTAAATGTGTGTTCAAAATATAGTGAACCGAGCAAAAAATACATTTTAAAAAACATAAAATAAATACAATTTGTAAAACTGAAGTCGCACCCACGCTAGGGACTGGTCGGCGCTGCAGAATTTTAAAGTGTTTGGTATTCTGTGTGAAGCAAAAATAAAATGTAATATAGGCAGTTAGAGTGAATATTGCAGTTGAAAATGTTGCTAGTAGAGATATTTTTTTTGGGGCTCGCTTTGGTTATTGCCAGCGAGGACATGCAAGAGGTAATTCTAATTGTTTTGTTCCCCGCCATTTTAACAATGGCGGTTTCGGTTCCATAAACAAAGAAGAACGAACAAAGCATGGGTAATAAAAGAGAAGTGTTCAAAATGGGAAATGTATTAGTAATTACTGCGGCTGCTTTTTTTTTTTCAAACAATATTTAGTATTCAATTCCACAGATAATAGTTTGTTGGGAACTACTATTCTTTTTAAATATGAATGTTTGTCGATGAAAACTTTTGCAACTCTTTTACGCAAAAACTACTAAATGGGTTGTGATGAAACTTAGCACACAGATAGTTAATATTCTAGAACAATTGTATCTAGTTTTAAGGCGATGATGATGACGAAGGTGATTCCTACGAGCTTTACATTTCAGTAAAGGAAAATATCGCGAAGAAAGGTATTTTGTAGTTCTGGCTGGCCACCATTGAGTTCAAAATCTGTTACCAAGCAGCTACCAGTGTAGTGTTCCAGCAGCTGTATGTGAGGATCAGTTCCCTCCTAGGCTTTGTGTGTCACATCACTTACCATGATGAGATTGTGAACTGCTGTCATTGAAACTGTGTTTTTTTTATGTCAGAAGAGAAACAAGCAGAAGGTCACCTGATAGTAAACGACTACCGTCAGATATGGCCATTACCAATAGGTACCCACCTGAGGGATTGCCAATGTGGTGTCGGTAGCCAGCCAGTCGAGTACTACAGAATACCCTACCACCGTGCTAGTATATTTGTACTCACGACCTTCGCCACGGGCCGGTTGGCGTGGTTCTATCACGTCGCAGGTCGTGAGTTCGATTCCCATCCAGGAAAGACATTTGTGTGCATGAACATGTCTGTTTGTCTTGAGTCTGGTAATTATCTATTTAAGTATGTATTTACAAAAAAAAGTAGTATAAATAGTATATCAGTCATCTGGTTTCCATATTACAAGCTCTGCTTAGTTTGCGATCAGATAGCCGTGCGTGAACAATGTCCGAGGATATTTATTATTATTATTTATTATCCGACTAGCAATGAACCGCATTATGTTATGATAAAATATTAATCTGTTGAATCGCCACATTAACCTGTCAAACAACTCGTCAACTCGCGCACAGTTTTCAAAATTTCAAAATTCGCGCCCAATTTTCATATAAATGTCATCGTCCCGATTGTCCCATTTGAGAACCAAGTGGGGCGGACTCTGAAACCCCGATTTTCCCAAGAAAGAACTGACAGGTTAATATACCTACACCATTTTGTTTGTTAAGAGTTTCTTCCAAAAGAACCGTAAGCTGGCTAAATCGATAGTGGAAGCCTTACAAGACTCCAAGTTCGACAATGAGCTGCTATTCGACCTGAAGAAGGACAACCAGATGTACTTGAACCGCACCATGTCGCTGGTCATCAAATATATTGTCAAAAGGTAAGTTACTTTTTAAATAATCTTTAGTCATGACCATAGGTACAAATTCTTTCAGTCGCATACATTTTCGTAAGTTTTAATTTCTTCTTTTATGTTATAGTCACATTCTAAAATTCACTGTAATGTCTAGTCCTTGTCCGTACAAGTCCAGTCAGGTTTTAATAAAATTGGCGGCTGTTCCACTGTGGGGCTATTTATTACGTAACTTGTTTCAATCTTGAAAACAGCCTCTAAATCAATAGAAATATTACAATGGCAAAAATGTTTCCATTCCCAATGAACTACGGTTTGTATATGCAAAAAACTGTTTCAATAAACCTTTTTCAAACAGGTATATAATGAATCATTAGTGAAAGAAAATTCAAAATCGAACGAGTATTTTCAGAGGTTACATCACAACTTTACCTCTTTTCTTTATCTATACTAATATTATAAAGATGTAAAGTATGTGAGGTTGTAGGGGGCCGAGATTACCCCCTCTAGATCTACTGAACCAATTTTTCTTTTACCAATATAATGCCACGTAATTTGTGAGTGTCATAGGCTAAATTTTATATCCCAGGAATGGATAGGATCCCACGGGAACGCGGGTGAAACTGCGGGGGACAGCAAGTATAATATACTTGGTTAATTAAGACCCTGTAAGAAACTGAGTAAAAGTATAACTTTCATCTTAAAATAATCTACAAGATCGATTTTTCGACCCCTAACTATCCTTATGCATCATTTACACGAACATAATGCAGGATCAGGAATTATACATAGATGTAACTTGCGATGTCTAGTCTAGACTCATTCAACTGTCTCGCCTACCATAACATTATGGACTAAGTATTCTTCATTAACTTCGGGGCCTTGCGAAAGTTCCCACTTAATTCAGCGTCAGTTATCAGGCCGCCTTCAGGCCTGGGTTCACTAACGACCCTGGTGATAGCCAGGCAATATTTTACACTCTAAGTAATGAAAAATTCCATTATGTGAAGTGCCTTCGATTGCGATAATGACTTGAAAATGTTGTAAATTCTTACTTTCGAAAAAAGCAATTTTATTATCTACAGGCTGTCCCCGCGGCTTTACCCGCGTTCCCGTCAGATCTTATCTTTTCTTGGGATAAAAAGTCTCATATCTCTTATTCCAGGATATAATCTAATTGTGTGCCAAGTTTTATCAAGATCGGTTTAGTAGTATCGGAGTTTATCGTGACACAGGAATTTTATTTAATAAGATTGATTCATTAGAAGCTGAAAATCCCCAAACATATTTTGTGAACGTTTCATAAACTTACTGAATTACAACGGGGTTTTGTTGTGAAATTAATTACAACTTAAACTAGGGGCACTATATGATGGCCGTTTTGACAGCCCGTTTTATCTATGTTATAAAAAGAGACAAGCATAGAGTCCATAAATATATTGTATTTCTCTTTTTGACTGAAATGTTTATTTATACATACATGCTTTCACAAGTATTTATGAATTTTCAGACTAAAGTCTACAAGTACAGGTGACAAACTTGTGCTTATTTCGGCTATTAATGTTTAAAATGTTCTCTGAGAGAAGCTCAAGAACTCAAATTATAAATATCACACACCGCACTTTTTAGCAAAATGAAAATATTTTCGATATCAGGCTTTGCCTCAAAACAAATTGTCTTAGGACATAACACAAAAAATAGCTAATAATCAGCTGTGTCTACATTTGTAAGCTGTCTTATTTTTCTAACTGCAAAGGCCGCACAATTTTTTTTAACTTTTCCGCAAGACGGCGAGTCTCTTTTAAGGCGATGATAGCTAGTAGTAACAACTGATACCGGGGTGGAGGTCTGTTGGCACGCTACAGGAGCACTTATATCAAGAAAAAAAAAACTTGAGAGGTGTCAAGGGACACCCGGATGGAAGGAAGTTATATAAGTAGAGAGAGTATATATATATAAAAAAAAACATTTCTATTTATATATACATATTATATATAAATAGAAATTAAAATATCTGGCTTGCTTTCTATAAGAGAGAGAGAGAGAGAGAGAGAGACAGACAGAGAAACATGCGCACGCCGCAAAGCTTAATAAACATACATAGTGACATAAAAAGTGTCGGGACAATTTTTCGTAAGATTTTTTTCCGTCTAGCCCCCTTTCACAACGCGCGATAAGGAACTTCGTTCCAAAAAACAATAATTTCAGGGAAGTAGACAACTATCGCGCCCGACGCACCGACGCCATCAGCCGTCGTATCTACTCGTCGCTGGTCATGAAACTCATCGATATTGCCAAGGTATTTCATCACCTCATCTTTTAATATTACCTTAAGTCATTTATCTACCGCAGGACAATTGCCCTCCTATAAAAGTGGTCGCGGATTTTACATGACCGTGTATTTAACTTTGCGACAATCAAATTTTTTTCAAAAATTGATAATTACGGTGCTAAATCTCCTAAACTAGTTGGTCTGGTTATCATTTCTGGTCCTGCAAATTTTGCTAATTCCCAATACTTGTAAACTCCTACCAATTAAATGTATCATCAATTCAATATTTTAATGCGATGTGAGCTCAATGGCAGTGACGTTGAATGAAATATTAATTATGGATACGTTGCTGATGTTAGCTAGCTAACTTAGACACTGGTTCCAACACAGGACATAAGCCGAGACAGCAGCCCATCGCACCGCATCGACACAGCTCACAAATTCTACATGTCTGTGGAGAGTCGTGATATGCACGACCAGATGGCTGACACCCAGGTGTTCCATGCCTGTGCGAGGGTCTACGACATCATGTTCACGGTACGTCTCTCATCACACTACACTTAAGGCTACGATTTAGAGACGTTGGAATCATGGTTGAGTTTGGATTCATATTTGGTGGCAGCCACCGTCCTCCGCGCCGTATGTAGGTAGTTGATTATTAGAATTAAGTAATAATTCTTGACGTAAATAGGATTTAAACAGTGCAACATTCATTGTATTTCTTTCTTTTTATTTATGTCATTAGGTTGACAAACAGGCAGACGGTCCACATGATGGTAAGTGGTCACCGCCGCCTATGGACATTTGCAATACCAGGGTGATTGCCGATCTGTTGCCGACCTTGAAGAGCTCTTTTTACGCCATTTTTGAGATTGTATTATTAACAAACTGGCCAAGATTTGACAGCAGAAAATTTAGTAATTTCAGGGACTTCATGCCTTTCATATTCGTATTTTATTTAATTTACACTTTAAAATAATTGTATTGATGCTCTTTTTAAACGACTTCAAAAAAGGAGGAGGTTATATGTTCGACTGTGTGTATTTTTTACAAAATATGTTTCGGGGGCGCACAATTCAATTCTTCATGTGCTCAACCTTAGAACCTCCATGTGGATTATAATAATGTTATTACAAAAATGTGTTATAAATAATACTGCGACATATAATGTGACATCATACAAAGACCCCTGTAACCTTATGGTTGAATATCCAACTTAATTATAGCAAGAGATTATCTCGAAAGCCTTATTAACATTTGATTAACTGGCCCAAATTGCCGACCTCATTTGATTTATTCCATAAATTAGTGATCTTGTTGCCAGACCCCAAGAATCTTGGCGCAATTAGGTAACGTGGATGATCTGACACCCCGGCTGCTCGTGAGGAAGCTGAAGAGTATGGAAATTATGCCAGTGCATCTTGGAGTGGCGCTGCTTATTCAGGTATAACTAGTTTTTGAAGTCTTCTTGGATCAAATGTAAACAAAATAGCATTCACATCACCAATCAATATATTTTTTCTTTCTATTTCTTTATTTTATCTAAGAACATTGACAAGCAAACTTCACCTACCAGGGGGAATCCTAATAAGTTGGCAATTTTCTCTCATCTATATTTTGACAGGCCAGTTGCCGTAATTGGTTAAACACACTACATATCACGCCACAGGTCGTGGGTTGGATTCCCATCCAGGGCACAGATCTTTATGCTCGAATATGTCCGTTTATTTTTGATGTAATTATATTTAAGTTCTAGTTTTCCGCCCCTAGTTTCACCCACGTTCCCGAAAGATCATATCTTATCCCGCGATAAAAAGTAGCCTATGTGCTATTCCAGACTATAATCTATCTCTGTGCCAAATTTCATCCAGATCCGTTTAGCTGTTCTGGCGTGATTGAGTAACAAACATCCATCCATCCATCCAAACTTTCACATTTACAATATTAGTGGGATGTTTTTAAAAAGAAGTTATAAGTAAGCTCAGTTATCTGGTTGCCATATTACAAGCTCTATTTAGTTTGGGATCAGATAGCCGTGTGTAGAATGTCCCAGGATATTTATTATTCAAGCTAGTCCTTTCAACATTATCATATCGTGAATCATTTGTTTTTCAGTTTCATATACGGAACACTGTGAACTTCGCGATCAAGTCAAACGCCATCGAGGTGTTGACGACAAAGCCGCAAAACGTAGGGTTTCAAGTGATAGATATGCTCAAACAACTCGCAGCCAGGATGTTGCCTATCGCTGAACTGCTGGACATCCACCTGGCTCACTTCAGTCCAGCATTTAAAGACACCTGCCCAGCAACATGGCTGGGTATCGTTAATAATAAACAACCCTAACTTTTGAGTCTTTTATTTTCTTGCATATAACATCTACGAGTAGGTATTACAAACAAAAAATTGTTTGGGACGACCGTCCTATCCCCAAGCCAAAGGGTTTATTTAGTTTTTTTTTTTAATATTTTTTATTTTTAATAATGGAAGTATTCACCCTATCAATGCATCTTAGCCAGCGCAGTGGCAATTTATCGATGCCCTTCTTGAAGAAATTTGCTGGAGGCAACAAACTCTTCAAACTCGGGTATAAAATCTGTTTTTTTATAAGCTTATGTTTGACCGCAATCTCAGCATGGTAAGTGATGATGTAGCCGAAGGTGTCAAGCACACAAAGCCTAGATGGAAACTGGCTCTCAAGTGCAATTGCCGGAACACACCAATAGGTGCTTGGCGACAGATTTTCAACTTGAGGGTAGTAGTCAGCCAGTCGAGTACGACAAAGTACCCTACCACCGTGCTGTGGTTTCCTCACGATATTTTCATTCACCAAAATTTCAAGCTCATTGTAGGATTCGAAACCACGACCTTCGCCGTGGTATCCGACGTCACTACCACTGAGTTATTTTCATCTGTGGCCGCTAGGTCTAGGTTCTCTAGTGAGAACGGTGGATGATGGACCTTCCTTCATGTTGTGCAGCGTGTTGTCATGCAGAAGCACAAGGATATCTATATATATAAAGGGATAAGTCCTGACTGACTCATCAACGCCCAGCCTAAACACTCAGACCTAGGAAGCAGATTTTTTTCACAGGTGTTGTTTTTAAGACGTGACGTGAATAAGAACGGATTTTCCGAAATTCAAGGGGGTGAAAAAGGGGATGAAAGTTTGTAAAGTCGGTCATTTTAGAAGCTAGAATCATGAAACTGTGTTTTTAAGCTAATAATTAAAAATAAAGAAACACGTGTTTTAGCGTTTTTTTAAATTCCGCCCTTGAGGGGTAAAATGGAGGTTGAAAGTTTGTATGGAAGACCGCCATTTTTGAAGCCCGAAGCATGAAACTGTGTTTTTAAGCTAACAATTAGAAATAATGAAACACGTGTTTTAACGTTTTCTAAAACTCCACCCCTGAAGGGGTAAAACGGGTGTTCAAAGTTGGTATGAAAAATGAGAAGGCCTGACTCACTGACTCATCAACGCCCAGTCTACCACACCCTTGGACCTGGAAAGCTGATTTTTTTCACAGGTATTGTTTTTAAGATGTAGATGAAGAATAAGATAGGATTTTTCGAAATTCAATCTCTAAATGGATAAAAAAGGGATACTTGGGTGAAACGATCCCATCTATCTCTACTAGACAACTAACTGAGTCAACTAACTAACAGAGTTACTCTCGCATTTTTTTATTTTATTCTGGATAGGCTTGTGTTTGACCTCAATCTCACCATGGTAAGTGATGATGTGGCCGAAGATGGTAAGCACACAAAGCCTAGATGGGAACTGGCTCTCAAGTGCAGCTGTCGGAACACACCGATAGGTGTTTTGGCGACAGATTTTCAACTTGAGGGTGGTAGCCAACCAGTCGGGTACTACAAAGTACCCTACCACCGTGCTATGGTTTCCTCACGATGTTTTCCTTCACCAAAAGCTCAAGCTCATTGTAGGAGTCGAACCCACGACCTTCGCCGCGGTATTCGACGTCACTTACCACTGAGCTATCATCGCCATTAATAATATTAGTAGGTATATATACCTATTTAATACCGATCCGATATATAATAGATAGACGAGTACAAACGCATTTGCGGCGCCTTTTATTAGACAAGATGGATTTACTGCCAGTAAACTGTTCAAATGTAACAGCGACGTATGTAAGTACATACCCACTCGTCTTGAGCCTCGTCTTGAGCCGAAGAAACGTGAACCTATTTTATATTTTACGACCTCTAAAGTAGGGATGGAATGATGTTGATCCTTGAATTTTTAATTGTTTTTAAATACTGATAATTTTGGGGGGTTACATTACTAATAGTGTTTTCCGACAGCTGCACATGAGAGCCTTTAAGGCATTGTAATAAGATGTATAACCCTTTGGCAATCCCCCTAGTATTGCTAATGTCTATAGGCCACTGCACTTACCATCAAGCGACCAGCTTGCCTGATTGTCACTGGTATAAAAAAACTATCAAAGTCCACGCAAAATGCTACACAGAAATAAAGCCTTTTAGAAACGGCAACGAATTCAATTTACAGACAGCTATAAAACATAGAGGAAATACAATACTGATGCGTTTGTGAGAAAGCTGTAATTTATAAGGTTACATAAACCAGACTATCGTGCGGTGGCATAGTCCGATGGAGGGAAAGGTCCGCGCTTCCGGCCTCTTTGGACCCAAGCAATGGATGTAGAGTTTGTGGAAAAGGTCGCTGGTTAAAGTGATTACGTTATTTTGTCTGTGGGCCAAAGATATTCATAGATTTCTGTACTGCGGTTTTACCAACGATCCCTCAAAGTACGAATTTTAGAAATCCCTTTCTTAGTTGATTATCCTACTATCCTACTAAAATTATAAATTTGAATGTTAGTATGAAGATGTTTGTTATTCAATCACGCGAAAACGGCTAAACAAATTTAAATGAAACTTGGGATACAGGTAGATCATATTCTGGAATAAAACATAGGATACTTTTTATTCCGCGAAAAGATAAGATCCCTTGGGAACGCGGGTGAAACCGCGGGGCGGAAAACTAGTTAACTACGAGTACCTATAAATATATAAGATTTTTATATTTGTATGTTTAAATGTTTGTTATTCAATCACGCGAAAACTCCAGTACCTCAAAAAAAACTCATTTATTCAGTTTAGGCCCTGGTAAGGCACTCATGAACGTTACAATTGACTCTACCACCGGTTCGGAATACACTTAAACTGAGAAGACTCCGGCAAGAAACTCAGCAAGGCAATTTTTTTTTAACAGTGGATCTTTCTTACATTACCCATACATTACATACCCAAACCATAATATAAAATATAAAGGTATATAAAAAAATCTTCCTCGAGGCTGCCGCTGCTGCTGATCGGCAATGTTTCCAGCAGGCTGGTAGCGTTTCCTCTTTGGATGGCCAAGCAGATGAATTGGTGGAAAACGCTCCCCGCCTACATTTATTTTAACTTAACTTTCTGTCTAACCACGCGGGTAACCGCTTCCAGTTAATCTATGCTCTCGTAAGGGCCACACCCGATCTCATGACCTTATCAGCTCCGTATTTAGGGGTAAGTGCCTATCAAATCGCTATTAAATAATATTCCACCACGTTAAACCGAGTCATAAAGATTGTGGGGAAATGTATGAGGTGGGGAAAAAGGGAAAAATCTACGAGGAATCACGTTGACAAACCATTTTGTTCCTAGAATTGAAATAAATTTATTTAAAAATAACTCATAACTGTAGTAAGTTGTTTTTATGTCATTAGGTTGACAAACAGGCAGACGGTCCACGTGATGGTAAGTGGTCACCGCCGCCTATGGACATTTGCAATACCAGTGTGATTGCCGATGTGTTGCCGACCTTGAAGAGCTCTTTTTACGCCCATTAGGGATTACTACCAGCCTTTTAGGATCCTTTCCGCTCAGAAATTTGTATAAAGAGTTTTTTAATGCAAAATAAATTTTCTATTTGATTGCGGCAAAACAAATTTTAATGAAAAACGATATTGGAATATCTTAAAAGGTCATAAGCTAGTTTTTTTTTTAATCAACCCCTATTTACCCATTTCGAAAAAGGGGGTAAAAAAGTGCAATTCTGCGACAAACAATTCAAGGCGAACAAAAGCTAATAACCTAGTCAAAATACACACAAATAATAATATTAGGTACTAATTACAGAATTATGAAAGAACTTTGAATTTTTTTTCACACAACGAATCGTCCTTGCTCTATCTATAAAAAAATACAGTAGTGCTTTCATACAACAATGGGTATGAAACTACAGAAAATAAAAAAAAACACCAAGCACAATCGGTACTTTCGAGCCTTCCTACTAGACTTAGTGACGGTCGAGTCAAATCATAACTTACCATGAAAAAATCCCCAGCAATAGGTATTCAAAATCTGCAGTGTTTGCGACAGATTTACGACCAACAAAGTTTAATAAATCAAAAACTTTAAATAAATCAATTACGTAGCAGTAACTGAACAATCTGCACTTCAATATCACTCCTTTTCACCCAACAAATAAGCTGCAAAGATTTATTTACGTCCGCTGGGCCCCAAGGCGGCTATTAGAGGCCCCGCTGATGGGCCCCCGATAAAAATGGACCCTATATCACCGCAGTATCTGCCGCAGTGTATTGGGTAGGTGTTGAAAAGTCCCCCGCTAAGGGATTACATTGAAATATGTGCGGCGAGTTCAGAATTACTAAAGAAGCCGGAGTTAGTAAAAGTAATGCTTCAGGCTGAAAGTTTTAGAGTTAGTAACTTATATTCGGGCATTAGGCAGTGATATTTATATTTATTACTAGCTTTTTGCCCTGTGGTAAGGTTTAGTACTCGACTAACTGGCTACTACCGCGGCGATGGTCGTGGGTTCGAAGCCTACAATGAAGTTGAGCTTTCGGCGAAGGAAAACATCGTGCAAACAACAGCATGGTGGTAGGGTACTTTGTAGTACCCGACTGGCTGGCTACCACCCTCAAGTAGATAATCTGTCGCCAAGCTCTGCAAGCATCTGTGTATTCTGACAGCTGCACTTGAGAGCCAGTTCCCATCTAGGCTTTGTGTGCTTACCACCTTCGGCCACATCATCACTTACCATGGTGAGATTGCGTTCAAACACAAGCTCACCTAGAAGTAAAAATAAAAAAAAGATCAAAATCTTTCGCCAAGCACCTATTGGTGTTTTTTGGCAGTTGCACTTAAGAGCCAGTTGCCATTTAGGCATTGCAAAAAGTCGAAAACACATTGGCAATCCCCCTAGTATACCTAAGTCTCTAGCACGTGTAAAATCCATTATAGTTCCTCGCCCCGTCCGGAACAAAGCACAAACTACAACAATACAGTTTTCAGTCCACAAAACTGTCACAAACTACCCGCAGATAAGATATAGTGTGCAGTCCAGAGCAGTGTGTGTTAACAATGCCCTGTGATTGCTTGTAGTGAGCGAGTGATGTACAACGTCCTAGCGTAATGTTGTAAATTAACTTGGTGAACGATTGAACGGGTTTTGAGCAAGCTCTATGTTTCGTGAATGGAAATTGGTATGTTCCCACTATTTATAATACTAGCTGTCCCCCGCGGTTTCACCCGCGTTCCCATGGGATTTTATGGTGTATTCCAGGATATGATCTGCCTGTGTGCCAAGTTTCATCAAAATCCGTTCAGCCGTTTTTGCGTGAAAGAGTAACAAACATCCATCCATCCATCCATTCAAACTTTCACATTTATAATAATTCATAGAGATATTTAAATAATCTTTTAAAATTGTTTATGTTGAAGCAAAGTTATTGTATTTGACAACTTAAAGCCTTAGTGCTTTACAACTTAAAGCCTTATTTTCTGCATTGGAGAGCATATTTCACGACACCTTGAAAGACAGGTAAATCCGGCGGGCTTTTGTCATGACTTCATTTCAAAAACTTACAGACTATTTTAAAACTGATAAAATAGCTGAAGATGGTCTGTTAAAGGAAAATAAACTTTATTAACAGGGAATTTAGGAAGATTTTTAAATAATCTCGCCCGTATTCCAGAGGTATAAAGTA
Source organism: Ochropacha duplaris (assembly GCA_951361185.1). Lineage (NCBI taxonomy): Eukaryota > Metazoa > Arthropoda > Insecta > Lepidoptera > Drepanidae > Ochropacha > Ochropacha duplaris. The sequence goes on from OX592693.1 coordinate 14,111,227, forward strand.
TATTGAAGTAAATACTGAAAAAAAAAAAGTTATTTTTTTTAATTCTGGATAAGCATGTGTTTGACCACAATCTCATCATGGTAAGTGATGATGTGGCCGAAGGTGGTAAGCACACAAAGCCTAGATGGGAACTGGCTCTCAAGTGCAGCTGTCGGAACACACCGATAGGTGCTTGGCGACAGATTTTCAACTTGACGGTGGTAGCCAGCCAGTCGGGTACTACAAAGTACCCTACCACCGCGCTATGGTTTCCTCACGATGTTTTCCTTCACCGAGAGCTCAAGCTCATTGTAGGATTCGAACCCACGACCTTCGTCGCGGTATCTGACGTCACTTACCACTGAGCTATCATCGCCCTATGTATATTATAGTCCGTTTCATATGCAATAAAGGTCATTGACTGTCCTTTACCAAGTTCACCTAAACCTGTCGTTCACCGTACAAAGTTGTCGCAAAACTGCTATCGCTTGATTATCATGGTACAGGTTTCGCTAATATGATAATCAAGCGATAGCAAAGTAAAGGACAGTCAATGACTTTTATTGCCAATCCATATGGAACGGACTATAGAATGATCTATATATGTGCCAATTTCATCCTTTGTTCCGCTTGGTATGAGCAAACATAAAGTTACTAACTAGGATGTGATGTCGGCTTACAGAAACAGCCGACTCAATTATTTCTGAGAAACTTATCACATTAGAGTTATTCAAGGCAGACAATGCCCATATTGTCCATATGGCTGACGATCGCAAATCAATTTGAGAAAAGGTTTTCATGTATGTACGGTTTTATGGATGGATGGATGTTTATTTAAAAAAAACATTTAATTCTTATTGTAAGTATTCTTCCAGATTGATATAGAATGTACGATAGATAATAGAATAAAAACAAAATTATTAGGCAGAACAGATATTTTCCTTTGCCATTTATGGCTTAACTTATTAGCTCTAAGGCCATTTAACTAGACGAATTACTAATACATTAAATAACACAGTATTATTATTGTATCATGAGCCGTAAGAATTCGATTTTTAAATTCGCTTCACACATATTCTTTAAAGTTTAATACGACCTACTTTTATTTTATCGCTGATGAAAAAAAAAACTCGTCTTTTCTAATACAAAGAGGAAAGTGAAACATGGAAACAAATCATTTAACTGCACGATTTCTGTTCAAAGATTTTATATTAGTCCCGAAAAAAAAAGCCAATATAGTCAGATGGTCCAAAAATATTTAAAAAATGTAACCTTGCTGAGTTTCTTGCCGGTTCTTTTCAGTTGAAGGCTGACTTCCGAACCGGTGGTAACTTCTGTAATTCGACCTTCATAAGTGCCCTTCTAGGGCCTAAACTGAATAAATGGTTTTGACTTTGACTTATCTTTTTATTTTTAAATAGTTAATTATGTAGGTAATATTATAATAATGTTTTCACTTTAAGAACCTCATGTATAAGGGTACCCAACTCAATGTGTCCACATCACCCGTCGAACATCTTCGGGAACTGGGGTAAGTTGAAAACCAGCGCTGCGGACGCATCAACATGTATCCGCAGCATAAGCTGAACTTACCCCTTTTGCCCTACGCGTTAAATGTACTGTGTGTTTTCTTTTTATGTTTTATGTAAGGCAATAAATGTTTTTCATTTCATTTCATTTCAATGTAGTACATCTCACTCGCACAGTTGTCAAAAAACATCTGTTGCTTGGGTTAACGATTCAGACATCAAATTTGTCTAGCTAGCTAGAGTCTAGCTAGACCCATACATCACACCTGCCTGAGCCTTAAAGATAATATCTTCAGCCGATCTTTTCTTGAAGATTGAACAATTTCCATTTTCTTTTTCAATATAAATTATGGTATTTTTTCTTAAATTGAAATTCAAATATTATTATTCTCCACGTTTTATTGTTCTTACTTTTTTTTATTCACAAATGCAAAGATTTTAAGCGCAAAATAGAATACCCAAAAAGATATTTCAATGAACGTTTATTTTCTCATAAAATAATGTAAATCCAAGTTTAAATATACAAATGATGTTGCTTAAAGTGAAATAAATAGCAGCATTATATAATTATTTAGGCTTTCCGCAGATTCTTTTGGTAAAACCGTGATTAAGTTAAGAATAATTACCGAATGGAAGCTGTATGTTTATTTGTTAAACCTCCTAAATTACATAACTGGTTGGTTCTTAAGTGGGACGGCCGTACAAATCAAACAATAGCATAACAATTCATTAAAAATTCCTCGCGAGTTTAGTTAACTAAAGGGATAGTCTCTGGTTTTGACACATTACGTTCTAGGTCATTACGTCACGTACAGGTAGAGTAGAACCAACTTTTTGAACCAATGCTAACTTTGCAGTCAAAAAAAAACTTGAGAGGTGTCAAGGGACACCCGGATGGAACGAAGTTATATAAGTCGAGAGTATAAACATAAATATATATATATATATATATATACATATATACATATATACATATATACATATATATTAGATTAGAATTATTATATTAGAAATGAAAAAAAATAAAAAGAAAATATCTGGCTTGCTTTCTACAAGAGAGAGGGAGAGAGAGAGAGAGAGACAGGTCAACGCACTTTTGACACTAAAAGTGTCGGGACAATTTTTCGTAAGATTTTTTTCCGTCTAGCCCCCTTTCACAACGCGCGATAAGGAACTTCGTTCCAATATTATCCATTTAAACCACGATGTTTTTTAAACTTCATAATTTATCTTTGTAACTTTTTCTTGTTATTTTTAAATGTAAGTTCACTTTGTGTATCGAAAACTGTCACCCATAGCAAACTCTACTACAGACTGCACTTTTTGTAGGCATGGCACTTCACAGTGTTTTAGAATCATTCTCAAAAGCTTCAACAATAAAAAAACTTAGGTACCTAGGTGTATTTTTTTTTTTTCAAAATTACCATGTTTCATTTTCAAATATACATATTAGTAGAGCACCGTTCAAAGCGTAACAATATACGGAAATACTGATAGAAATAAAATTCCATGTACTACTACTATAGCATCAGTTCAACCTGGGCTACATTATGAATATGTAATTAGGTTGAACAATAAAAATATTTATATATTATTTAAAAAAAGCCTACTACTTTATCCGTATGACACCTCCCTCACCCCAAGGCAAACACACTAAATCGCGCGGGAACAGGCAGTTTGTCAAAGATGGCCGATTATCTAGATGACCCGTGTGACGCGCGTGAAATTCTATAAGTCGAGTAAATAATTTTTGTCTGGAATAGAATTTTCTGGCTAAACTAGGAGGAACTTACTTCTTCGTCGAATCCATATTTATAAAATTAAGCAGGTTACTAAAACTCAAACCATAAATTAGTCAAACTAATATTAGAAGAAAATGCATTGATAATTTTATTTATTTATTTTAACCTATTTTGGAGAGATGGCAAGAAAGGTACACGTATTGAAAGGTACACGTTATGAAAGATACACGTTTTTGAAAGGTACACGTTTTGGCAGGTACACGTATTGAAAGGGACACATATTGAATGGGACACTTCAAACTTCCGGATAAATAAAAATAGTTTCAAAACATACCTACTATTTTTGTTGTATGACAACCCCGATGTGCAAAGGGAAATTTCGAAGAGTACCTTTCAAATCTGCTGGTCTCGCAACTCTATTACAGGGTTACCTATTGGAAAAACGCTCGTATGGCGCTCAGTATAAAATATTGAACTAGTAGCTCCGAAGCACTCTCTTGGGATCTCTTGGGCGTGGCAGTCTTTAGTTTATGGTATGTTGCCTGGCTGTAGCAAAAAGGGTTGATCTTCTACTGGACTGGTTTCTTTGTGGCTCTATTATTGATGATTGATAGCATATTGGGTGACTTGTGCGAACTCGAACTCATTAATTAAGTTGAGGGTCTGATGAGGCAGCTATAAACGTTATAATTGCACTTGAGAGCCAGTTCGCCTTAATAAGGTGTACAACACATTAGCAATCCCCTGGTATTGCCAATGTCTATAGGCGACGGTTGTCACTTACCATCAGGTGACCCGCCGGCCTCGTTGTCACTTGTGAGTCAGTTGTGACATAAAAAAAAAAAAAAAATGACTCTACCATCGGTTCGGAATTACAGACACTGGCAAGAAACTCAGCAAGGCATTTTTTTTTGGGCAGTGCATTTTTTTAAAATGTACATATGCAATGAGATACTACAACCAAAATAATAAATGTTTGTATAAAACTCAATAGGGATGTTGACTGACATATCAAAACAGCTTCTTTTTATGAAATGTCAAAACGATAGTGTATATGGATGTTTGTATGAAATACTTCATTGTGACGTCATAAATATACACCATCAAAAGATCTACTCTTTGTTGTTAAATTGGTAATTAAAAATCATAGAATGGTTAAATAAAATTAATATAGAAATGAAAAAAATTTCTATATAATAATTATTTTTTTTAAATATATATATATACTCTCTCGACTTATATAACTTATATAACTTCGTTCCATCCGGGTGTCCCTTGACACCTCTCAAGTTTTTTTAGGTGTTTATACACTGGTTAGTGTTACATTTTTTATTGAATAGGCAACATTATAAATTCATACGTTTATTATACAACGTAAACAACAAACGATCTATCACAAAATGTTAATTGAAACAATTTCAAAGATGCATAAAAAGTGGCAGCCCGTAAACGCGTCTGATAAAGTTAACGGGGCACTTAATGGCGAGCGCCCTACATTAACCCCCCTGAAGCCGAAAACGCGCAACTACCGCGCAACTGTTGTTAAAACTCGTAAGTCTATTTCTCCTGCATTTATCTGATAGGAGGTGTGTGTAGTAGTTTTATTATGTTTTATTGTGGTTACTAAAGTTGTTTTGTTATTGTGAAGCCAGGGCCGGATTTAAGGGAGGACAAACCGGGCAACTGCCCGGGGCCTCCACATAAATTATACTAATTATGAAAAAATTATACCAAATTATAAAAATCCTAAACAACTAAATAGGTACTATATTATAGTATAAAAAACCGGCCAAGTGCGAGTCGGACTCGCGCACGAAGGGTTCCGTAAAAACGGCAAAAAACCGCGTTTGTTGTATGGGAGCCCCCCTTAAATATTTATTTTATTTTGTTTTTAGTAATTTAAACTGTCTAGCTATCGCGGTTCTTGAGATACAGCCTGGTAACAGACAGACGGACAGACAGCGAAGTCTTAGTAATAGGGTCCCGTTTTTACCCTTTGGGTACGGAACCCTAAAAAGAAGATTTATCTTTACAATAAAAGATTAAAACACTTGCAAGAAAAATATAATTCGTCTTATTTGCAAAATAATTGTTGGCACTCCTTTGTTCCCTCAGGGCCTCCACGCCTCTAAACCTGGCCCTGTATGAAGCCGTAGTTTAGTTTGTATTGTAGCAATTAGATCGCCAAAAAATATTTAGTTTTTACGGTTTTTTTAACTTCTGGGTAAGCTTGTGTTTTATCGCAATCTCATGGTGCTCACCATCACTCACCAGCCTAGATGGGAACTGGCTCTTAAGTGCAGCTGTCGGAACACACCGATAGGTGCTTGGCGACAGAATTACAAAGTACCCTACCACCGCGCTATGGTTTCCTCACGATGTTTTCTTTCACCGAAAGCTCAAGCTCATTGTAGGATTCGAATCCACGACCTTCGCCGCGGTATCCGTCGCCACTACCACTGAGCTATCATCGCCTTTAAAGTCTTCTTGTAGCAATAAGTGGTAGGTATCTTATTTTTTTTAAATATGTTCCTATTTTCATTGAAAATGGATGCGCGGGGCCCGTAGCATTTGTTTATTTTGCCTCGTGGCTATTCCGGCACTGGTTAGTGTTATTTCTATATTTTTATACTTTAAGATAAAACATTAGATACTTAATTACTTTGAGTAACTTTGAGTTCACACCATAATCAACCTCATACAATTCACACACACACACACACACACACACACACACACACACACACACACACACACACACACACACACACACACACACACATACACACACACACACACACGCACACACACACACACACACACACACACACACACACACACACACACACACACACATACACACACACACACACGTACCGACGTTTGTAACGTCTCTTTTCAATCAATGTTTAAATTGTTTATTTAATTATGTTCAACTTTTTGAAAATAAAACATTTATTATTATTATATTATTATTATTAGTGTATTTTATAACCTAAAACTTTTAGAATTTAATAAAGCCTATTATTATTATATATTAGCCTTATTTTTTTACATTACCCCTCATTAGTTAACCCTCAAAAATCTAGTTATAATACCTTATTATTTCATTATGATAGATTTTAAACGAGTGATTAAGCTATATATTCTAAAACAAATATTTATTTTAAACATGCTGTGTACATTCCAACCTAAAGTAGAATTTAAAAATAGAACTATCTTAACCTTTCCCAACACTAGTATGAGTATGAAAGTTGTGAAACTAAACATTTCAAACGACTCAATCATTAAAATAAACTTACATTCAGAGTGCCAGCGAACAAACGATGCGAAACCAAAACCCATGGCGGATAAGTATATCCCACGTCTATTTATCATAATACCGGCTGCGACATTTGTTACAACACGTCAAAATTAAAATAGAATCGCTTGTTTGTGTCCAAACACCAACCACGTGTGTTCCGGCACGTTAACCAATCATATCTGACGTAAACCTTACCTTTTTGCAAATAAAAAAAATAACACTGGCCACTTCACACGCCAATTTGAATTTGGAACTATAGTAAAACGAAATCGATGTTCTTAATGCCTTTGATGTTTCTCGAAAACCATTTAGTCCATAAAACTAGGCCAAAGCAGTTTATTTTATGAAATGACACAATTCAGAATACAACATGGCTTTTAACTTTTAAAATTATTGCTATTGCCTATAACCTCATTCTCATTTGTCAATGGAAAACCAATTGTAGTGCATTCAACCAAATAACCATTACGTACATGCAACTATTATGAATTATGCCAAGATCTAAAAATGTTTTCCATAAATAAGCAAATTCATAAATTAAACCACTTGAATGGCACTAAATCAATATTAAAGTGAAAAAGTAAATAAAACCAAAGGCTTGACATGTTTGAAAAAAGAATAAGTTGGCACAGATAAATCTCATCACGATTCATTCATTACATTATCATTGTTACTTGAACGCACCTGAAGGAAAAGCGCGGGAAGCTCATCCGTCATTACACGCCGTCTCCAGCGTTTGCCGCCAAAACGATCCGCCATTCAACCGAAACCATTCACACATAGTCATTGTTCTTCGACACAAATCACTTGGGTTTTGAGACACTTTTTATAAAAAAAAAATGTAATGTCTATGATCTTTGTTTTTTTTTTTTATATAGGATATGCTGTTTACTGTCGTGAACGGCTGGGCAGCGCGTAGGTGTCGACCAACACGGTATAAGTTGTAGGACGGACTGGAAGCGAGCGACGACGTGTCGCGTATTTTTCTATTCTATCAGTATATTTTTTTCAGTGTATCATGTCACATGTTCTGTAGTTATTGGGCCGTGCTATTTTTAATTGGCCCTAAACTCGTATGTGATAAAATGACAGAAACAAGAATTTCTTCTTGTTATTTTTTTAATCATCGCGAATGGCCGGAATTTACGACTTGTTTGTGGGTTTCGTTAAAACATAAAAGAAACAATAAAACAATTCAAATTATGTTTTGTCAGACAGACAAATGTAACGATACCTATAATATTAATCGATACAATACAATCGATAAAAAAAATGTCTTAATTCGCTTTAGTTTTTGCAATAAGTTATAATTACAAAGGCTTTCTATTTTATTACTTTGGCCATGTTCCACGACTAAAAAAGAAAACTATAGCATACTTAATAATGCAAATATGAGACCTTGGAAAAATCGCAACAGCCCGGAGGTTATTTTCGCATGGCAATCATTAGGCATTGTAAGGGAAATGCCCGGTAATATCCAGGAGTGCTGCCCGTTGATGAGTCAGTCGCCAAACAACGCTCAACGTTTTTCAATTTAGATACCTAGTTAAAGTTAATAGGTGGGTCGTGATACGGTGTATATATTTAGCATATTTTGATAAAGAATTAAGTAGACTAAATTATTTTGTTAGACGTAACCAAAGAGGTAGTATTGTGAAATGGTTCAACCTTTTTTAATTATTCTAGGACATTCACACACGGCGAAATCTACACTTTTAACTAATGATTATAAAGAAAAAGTTTTTTGTTTGTTTGTTTGTAATGGATAAACTCGCGGTAAGCCACTGGATGCGGGTAGCGCAAGACCAGCTGATGTGATGACGATGATGAAACTCAAAATATACTGATTAAAAGAATCATTCGTCTATCTAAAGCTTGTTTTATTCCAGGTTATTTTCTAATATATTATATCTACCTGTGTGCCAAGTTTCATCAAAATCAGTTCAACAGTTTTTGCGTGAAAAGTAACTATCATCTTCACATCCAAACATATGTACTTTCACATTTATAATATTAGTAGGATTGGATGACTAGCTGTTCTCCATGGTTTCACCCGCGTTCCCATGGGATAAAAAGAATGCTTTGTTTTATTCCAGGATTTGATCTACCTGTGTGCCAAGTTTCAACAAAATCTGTTCAGTAGTTTTTGCGTGAAAGAGTTAAGGCAACTGGCTCTCAAGTGCAACCGCCGGAACACATCGGGTTCAACTTGAGGGTAGCCAGCCTGTCGGGTACTACAAAGTACCCTACCACCGTGCTATGGTTTCCTCACGATGCTTTCCTTCACCGAAAGCTCAAGCTCATTGTAGGTTTTCAGACGTCACTACCATTGAGTTATCAGCGCAAAAAAGCTTTAAAAACTTTATAAAGGATAAAGTACTTACATGGCGTTTTAAATTAGAACAAGGTAAACCTTTAACTAAACTGAAAAAAATAAACAGTACCTTTAGCAATAAGATGTATTTATTTTGGGACTACTATAAGATTGGGCTGAAACAACTTGTAGGGTTCTCTCTCGAGTTAATTAATTGACAAAAACCATCGGAATTAGGTTTATTTAGAATAGTAGATTGTTATACAAGGAGCTAAAATGACCCATTATATACGAGGTAGTTTTACTCCCGAGCTTTAGCAAGGGAGTAAATAGAAACCGAGTTTTAATGGGTTTTAGCGCCGTGTGTTACACTATACTTTTCACTACGATTGCGAGGAAATAAAACAATCCAATACAATATGAAATATGTAGTTTATAATGTCTTTTTTTTGTTTTTTCTGTAGCCGCAACACATTGCATGCATTCTACCAGAGATCGCCGATTTTAGTTCCATTTTCAACATTAAAATGAAATTCTTTTTTTATGAAACAGTAATAAGTCGAGTCTTTATTCATGATTAGTATACTTATGACTAAAGACTTTTTCGTTTTTGTAGGCTCATTGTCATTTGACACACAAAAATAAAAAAAAATAAAAACTTTTTCCCCTAGAGGAAGAATTGCTATTTTTTCTTCGCTCTGGTACGCCACAATGACGGTCTTTTTGAGCAAGAGGAGTGAAAATACTATTACATACATTCTAAATATTGACATCACATCTTATCTTTCTTTATCTTTACTTACTTTTCGTAATTCGGGAGACCTGCTGGCGACGAGTTTCTTCCGCCAGCGCATCATCCAAAGAGGAAGCGCTACCTGCTGGGAACCTTGTCGATCGGCAGCAGCGGCAGCCTCGAAGAAGTTTTTTTTTATATATAGACTGTATATTTTGTAAATAAATTGAAAATATTGTAAATTTCTATTGTGAAAGTACTCGTATATTTGGATGTGATGATGTTTGTTACTCTTTCACGCAAAAACTAATGAACGGATTTTAATTAAACTTGACACACAGGTAAATCATATTCTGAAATATATTATTGCATACTTTTTCTCCCAGGAAAAGGTAAGATCCCTCGGGAACGCGGCTGTAACCGATAGGATGATGGAGGATAGATAACTAACTATCAAACAAACTTAAAAATAATGCTCACACTTATCAATTAAAGAGATAACTCTTTTGATAAACAGACATATTCCTCTATTTATATGGGCTTCTTTGTTTATCTATGATGGGCAAAGATACCTAGCAAAATACCTAAAAAAATTATAGAGTGTGTGAAAGCCATTTACCGTCTAGACTTTTTCAACCATGAACAGTAAAAAATAAGATATAATTCAATTTTTTCACATCCAATATACTTTTCGCACTAAATTCTTTATTTGAAAATCCCTTTTTGAATAAAAGAAAACTTGAGAGGTGTCAAGGGACACCCGGATGGAACGAAGTTATATAAGACGAGAGAGTATATATATAAAAAAAAACATTTCTATTTATATATATATATATATATATATATATATAGAAATGAAAATATCTGGCTTGCTTTCTATAAGAGAGAGAGAGAGAGAGACAGACAGAGAAACATGCGCACGCCGCACAGCTTACAATAAAGTGACACTGACACTAAAAGTGTCGTGTCAATTTTTCGTAAGATTTTTTTCCGTCTAGCCCCCTTTCACAACGCGCGATAAGGAACTTCGTTCCAACTATTTGAATTTTCTTTTTGATCTCATTTCTTGATGAATCCTCCGCGTTTGATACGAATTCGCGCTTGACCTGTATTTTATTTATCAATGTTGTTAGTTGGAACGCAGCTACCGACCAAGACCAGTAACTATTACATCAGGTATACAAGAATAGTGCTCGTGCGTAGGTTAGTGTATCGTTGTAGGTCTGCATTTACTACAACCAAATGTAATGGTAAATCTTACTAATTATTGTGGACGGCCGGCACAAAATGATATTGGATTAGCTGTCCGGTCTTTTCCCGGGATAAAAAACTTGAGAGGTGTCAAGGGACACCCGGATAGATCGAAGTTATATAAGTTATAGGTATAAGTCGAGAGATATATATATATATAAATAGAAATGAAAATATCTGGCTTGCTTTCTATAAGAGAGAGAGAGAGAGACAGACAGAGAAACATGCGCACGCCGCTCAGCGGTCGGTGACTTTTGTCACCGACATTAAAGTGTCGGTGATTTTCGTGAGATTTTTTTCCGTCTAGCCCCCGCACATTCACATTCACAACGCGCGATAAGGAACTTATATGGTCTACATCTGTGCCAAGTTTCATCAAAATCCGTTGAGTCGTTTTTGCGTGAAAAAGTAGAAACATTTTCACATCCAAATAAACTTTCATAAGGCGATGATAGCTCAGTGGTAGAGACGTCGGATAGAGGCGAAGGTCGTAGATTCGAATCCTACAATGAGCTTGAGCTTTCGGTGAAAGGAAGCATCGTGAGGAAACCATAGCACAGTGGTAACACAGTATTCTATTGTGGTGGTAAGGACAGTTGGTCACCAAGTAATTATATTGTAGTTACTTGACTTTATTATCCGAACCTCTTTATTGCTACATTTAATTTGATGGCCTACTGAATTGCCAATATTTAATAAATAAATAGAGCATTTTCATCATAGAATAAGTATTTCTCCAGCGTCTGTCTTAAACTCCTGCAGATACATTGCAGCATTTAAAGGACATGTTTTGTCCGTCTGTTTTGGCCATAAACATCGATTTTTGCGGTATTACGTCATCGAACTAATTGCCAGTTGTCACCGTGGCCTTATTCGTGGGAACACTTCGAGGTGACGTCACGTGTTAAAGGGCACAGTCTACCAGGGCACCAGAAAATGTTAGGAGATCACTGCACTTTCACAACAGCCGCTAACTTTGAGCTCTACCACACTGAATTAAAGTTTATGTTTCAATGGCGAAACGTCCCCAAATTATCCCAAATGTATCGCCTAGAGATTGAACAAGCGAAATGCAACTCAAATGCATTCAAGTTTGGCTCAAAATTTATTGGGTGCAGTGAGGCAGTCAGCGTGCCATCCCTTTATCGACCAGTATCCTAATGAACACATACCACCTTACCCCCATTGCATTAAGGTTAAATTTAGCAGAACCGTTCGAATGGATTATAAGTCTTAACAAAAACGATGTGCGTAATGCATACCCCAGCCACGTTTTCGAATGATGAGAACAGAAGATACGGTATGTTATAGGAGTGAAGAGCACAGCATACGTTCTTTACTCCCTCTTTCTGATTTGATTAACGACCACCCTCTGACACTGGACATGGCAACTAATTAGGGAAAATCACAGCTTTTTTTCATAAAGCTAATTATTTGGTATTGAAAATTAGGAGAAAAGTTAGTGATACCTACGTGTTTTAATTACCTGCATTTATAAGTCTATTGAATTCGTCTTTATTATTTTTTTTGTTAGATAGGTATAACTGGTTTTCGATGTTTGAAACGTAGCATTCTCAAAAAACTTTATTAAAAGTTACTTCACACTATTTAGCAATATTTGCTAACACTTACACACACACTTCACATTAATACTTTTAGATAGGTAAGTGTAAATTAATAGGGATTACAAGCCGAGCATGCCCTTTTTAAAGAGCGGAACACAACAAAATGGAATGAATACAGTCAGACCACGGAAGGCGTTTAGCATGCGTGGGCGTAAAACAATGGAACAGTTCATGAGCTACCAGGAGAGCATAACCTCAAAACAGTAGTGTGAACGCGCAGTTGAAACTACACATACTTGAAAGTTGAACAAAACGTGGGATTCTGCGAATGGACTTAAAGAAATTAGTCTAATTTGAACTCTGTTTATAATGTCAATTAGGTTGTTACTGTTAAATCGCCTAATGGCTAAGATATTTAGCGTGAGATTAAATACCAAAGGTTTGGTTGTCTATAATTCGAAAGGTCAGACCAATCATGCCTGTGAAATAAAAAAAGAAATTCGATATATTGATGCTTGTTTTGTTTTTCTTTGATCCATTAATCAAAGTTTTGTTTATTTTCAATTATGCCAAGTCAAATAAAGAAGCAGGCTTCTGCTTTACAATCAAAGGATAAGCAACCCACACACACAACTTTTGTGATTTGAGTGTTTCAGACGCGAAACACGTCGCGACGGGAAAACGTCACGTGTTTCGATGCGGCAAAGTACCAGGCATCCAGAACGCAGGAGGAGATAACATAATAATGTTTGTAAGGGATGCGATTGTATGCAGCAAACACATGGGTAGTGTAAGCAAAATATAACAGCGCCAGAGTTTTATGAACTCGAGATATCGATAAATTTTAACACGATCTGATAAGATCTATGTACTATTGTTTTGTAAAATAGGTACCTAATATATGTTGCTTAAAATCTAAACCACTTAATATTAAAGAGGTACTTAAAGTTTGTTTGTATGTTTAAGAGGGTGGTAGCCAGCCAGTTGGGTACTACAAAGTACCCTACCACCGTGCTATGGTTTCCTTCACCGAAAGCACAAGCTCATTGTAGGATTCGATCCCACGACCTTCGCCGCGGTATCCAACGTCCCTACTAACTGAGCTATCATCGCCGGAGGGTGTTTATAACGACAACCGACACTCAAAAATTATATATATAAAAAAGAGTTCTAATACAGGCTAGTGATGTAAAGAAATTACGTGCTTACAAATCAATCAAACCAAACATTTGATTCGAGATTTAAACAATTGAATTTTAACTAAAGGGGCCCATAAATCCCGAAACCAGTCTTTCAAGACTACCTAGAGAAAAAAAACATATCTCTTCTTTACTTGGCTGGATATGATGGATATCAGGATTTGAAGATGTTTGTTACACTTTCACGCAAAAACTACTGAACGTATTTTAATGAAACTAGGCACACAGGTAGATCACATCCTGGAATGAAATAGTTGATACACAAGGGACACAGCTAGGTGTCAATTTCACACACATACGTGGACGACAGAGAAAACACGTCGGCAATACACGTCACGTGTTTCGATGCGGCTAAGTACCAGGCAAACATAATGTAGCAGGATGTAAGGTGTATCATTATTAAGGAGTGTGGGTATGTGAATCAAGTGTGAGTGCAAGAAATGACAATAGTCGTGGCTTAGTGAAACGGCCAAGTCAATGTCGGACCATGAGCGAGTGTTCCATAGCATGAATAAAGAGGTAAGTTATAGTTAACAAGGTTTATTTATTCCAACAAAATAGGATATGTTTTTTCAAATAGGCCTATCTAAATACTTAGAAATAGTCTAGACTCTAACGTACGGTTCGGAAGATTACTAAGATAATGGCAATAAATTCAGCAATTACTCTTTCAAAAATAGCTTAAACTACATTTAATAGTCCCACTTACAATATTTGCGTGTTATGGCGGCAAAAAAAAACATTAATAAATAGAATTAAGTTGTGAAATTAAGTGAGTTATGCCCGGTATACACGAAACGACAACGATTTGACTCCGCAGTCGTTTTATCGAACGCGAATTATTTGGGCATAAGTTATTTAGGGGAATTTTGAGGGTTATATTGAAGGGATCTTTAGGGGAAGTTTTAATACTCTGTTCGCAAAAGATTTAAATGCGTTACTGCTTGTATCGAATCTTGACATGGTGAGCCGATGTTTTGTATTAGACTGAGGTAGTGAGTGCTTACATTACATACATACAGACAGGACATGACGACATTATAAGATCTAATATAATAAAACCATTTATAGATGGTATTGATAAAGCCAAACGAGATTACAATGTTAAGGAAATGGTTGTGATGTGTAACCAATTTTTATCAAGTCACTATTTCAACTATTATAAAATTTTCACAGATGGCTCGAAAACTGAACAGGGAAATGGAGCGGCTTTTTTCGATCCTCAGGGGAGCAATTTTGTTGGACTGAATATTTTCTGTGAAACTTCCATTATGCGTATCAATCTCATTGCTATAGCGGAAGCATTGTCTTACATAGAATCCTTAGAATTTGGCAATGTTGTGATCTTGACGGATTCGAGAAGCGCCCTCCAACATGTGGCTCGGTGTACTTCGAATTGTCGAGGAACAACGATAGCATACGATATTATTAAATCCATTTGTAAACTTACAGCCAGCAAAAAACGTGTTGTACTTCAGTGGGTACCCTCTCATATCGGCCTGAATGGTAATGAACAAGTAGATCGACTAGCTGGGGAGGCTTCTGGTGGAGGTATTCCTTTCACTTGTTTCCCTTACTTCTCCGATGTTTTACTAACGATAAAGAAACAATGTCTAGAGCAGTGGAAGGAATACTTTGACGAGAGATCCTTAAGCAAAGGAATTTGGTATGATACAATACAGCCTAACATTTGTAACAAATTTTGGATAAATGATGCCAATATGAGTCGGGATGAAATTGTAATAGCCTTAAGAGTACGTTCTGGACATATTCCATTAAATAGTTTCGCATACTTAATGAGAAAAACTGAATCTCCTAGCTGTACTGAATGTGGTAAGGTGGAAGATGTTTACCACATTTTGATGGAATGTGTTCGGAATGAAGTGGAGAGAAACTCACTATACCAAGAGTTTGATATGAATTTGTTCGATGTCGGGTTATGTAACAGTATCCTGGCGTTCCCGCTGTCGGGCCAGGCCAGGATGTTGTATCAAATTGTTAAAAAGGGTGTAAGTCGGCGGTAATTTATATACTTATAACTTTGATTGTAGTAAAATTGTTGCACCGATGAGGGTGGCATACTCAAATCTGAGTAAACCCTCGTAAAATAAATAAAGAAAAAAAATAAAAAATAAAAAGGGTTGTAGTTCTGGCCATTTGGCCACGTAAATCCAAAATGTGTAAAATGTTGTCATGAAAAGTCTTTGTTGAAGACTTCATTCTTAATAGACTGTACTAAGTGTACTGTGTGTGTGTGTGTGTGCTGTGTGTGTGTGCTTTATTATAACGATTTTAGAGTAAAAATAATATCAACCATTTGTTTATTTTCTCTACCAAATTAGGTGTCACCGCCAATGTTGTCGGAAACACGTCACGTGTTTTGATGCGGCAAACTACCAGGAAGCTATACACAGCAGGAGGTAGCACAATATGATTGAAATATTTGCTTTATTTTCTTAACTTTTATAGTTTGTTCTTGAAAATATAGATATTTTTAGATACGGGGGACAGGATATTAAGATGTAAATGACTAACAACTAAAGTTTAAAGTTATCTTCCGCTTTTGAGGTTAATTTTAAATATTTGAAGTCTATCAAGCAGGCAGGCGGGTCTGACTTCTGATGGCAAGTGACTTCCGTCACCTATAGACATTAGCAATCTGTCTGTGGTGCTGTGTTTTTACAATGCCTTGGAGGCAACTTGCTTTCAACTACAACTACAGCTGCCGGAACACACAGGTGCTTGGACAGATTTTCAACTCCTCTATGGTTACCTCACGATGTTTTCCTTCACCGAAAGCTTAAACTCTTTGTTGGATTCGAACCTTCCTTCGCTTCCGACATCACTACCACTGAGCTATCATCGCCTTATGGTTCTCTTTTTAAAAACAGAAACTTCAGTCCCTCTAATTATCACACACACACACAAAACAACTCAACTCACATAATTACACGTTATAGGCAACCAACGTAATCCAACACCAAAAGCAGTATGGCGACCGACCTAAAAACCTTGATTATTTAAAAAAAGAATTCCTTACACAGCGTATTGTTGCGGCTTCATAATTCCTCCTTACAAGTAACACTGCAGTATTAATGTCAGGCTTACAAGAGCCCAGCTGCTTCAATCCCATGCGCTCCTGGTACTTCTGATATTTACATACTAGCTGCAGTTGGTATTTCCCTGGGGGGCTAGAAAATTAAAAAACTTTCTGTTGCAATTTATGTAGTCTTGAAGCATTTTTTTTAATTCTAATCGATTTTTGAGCTTGCCTTAGAACAAAGGAGGGTCGTTATTTAAAAAAAATGTCGATAATACATAATACGATAGAAATAACAAAATATTCTGTAATTTCATTATAGTTTACAGTAATATTAGTAATTTGTATAACAATAGTATTTTTTTATACCACCACAAGTGACAACCAGGCCTGCGGGCACCTGATGGTGAGTGACTACCGTCGCCTGGCAACAAGGCAACTGGCTCTGAAAGTGCATCTTGCGGAACACACCAACAGGTGCTTGGCGATAGATTTTCAACTTGAGGGTGGTAGCCAGCCAGTCGGGTACTACAAAGTACCCTACCACCGTGCTATGGTTACCTCGCGATGTTCTCCTTCATCGAAAGCTCAAGCTCATTGTAGGATTCGAACCCACGACCTTCACTTCCGACGGCACTATCACTATATCTTTATACTGTGCTATCACTGAGCTATCATCGCATTTAAACCTATAAACTAAAAAAACCGTCCAAGTGCGAGTCGGACTCGCGCACGATGGGTTCCGTAAAAAAGGCCAAAAAAATCACGTTTGTTGTATGGGAGCCCCCCTTGAATATTTATTTTATTTTGTTTTTAGTATTTGTTGTTATAGCGGCAACATAAATACATAATTTGTAAAAATTTCAACTGTCTAGCTATCGCGGTTCTTGACTTCAGACGGACAGACAGCGAAGTCTTAGTAATAGGGTCCCGTTTTTACCCTTTGGGTACGGAACCCTAAAAACTACTTTCTTTACTACCTACATTAATTAATTTTGTGAAATTCCTTTGTTACTCTAAGTTTTATTTATTTTCAATTCACTAGGTATAATAGCGCCATCTTTCAGAATTTTGAGGAACTAACCATAGCGTCATAGTAATAGAGATGGTTTTCGAAATTAAATCAATCAGTGCCCTCTGTTAACGTTTTCCCGCAGTATTAAAATCAGAAAGCTGACAACCCCGCAAGGTTCATGAATTTAGCTTGATATTTTTTATCATTAGATGGCAGCATTTGTATTTTCCATTGCGTTTTCCGAATTTTTTTAAATTAAATTTAATCAATTTTTAACCCCCGACGCAAAAAGGTGTCATAAGTTTGAGATGTCTGTGTTTCTGTCTGTAGCATCGTAACTCCTGAACGGATGAACCGATTTGTATTCGTGTTTTTAGACTACATTACATCCCGTCTGGATTTTCCTACCACTGAATAGAAGTTATTTTGGGCTGGGCATATCTGCTGGGCTGGAAATAATGAAATTTGGTAGGTAAGTAGGTTTTCAACCTATTATATTGGTGTTCGAAATGAATGATTTTAATTAATAATAATTTTGTAGAAATAATTAAAAAATCAAAGACTTATCCCATGATCCATCCATGTTTCCCTGAAGGTTTTTCCTTAGTAGATAGCACCGGTAAGTAATGCCTATATATAACATCATACACCTATTTAAGTAAGTAGTACAATAAACTTAACCTACCAAATATACAAAAATTACCTGAAACAACGTCACGATTTTCGAGATTTTTCGATATTTTAGGTACCTATTGATTTTTGAGTTTTAGATATTAAATATCTCGAAAACGGTGACACTTTTGCTAGAGTAATTTGAGTATACGAGTAGATACATATTTATTTGGTAGGTGACCCGCCCACCTATCTCCCCCTTAAGACTTTTTGGCGGGAACTTGCGAAGTGACGTTGTGTTTTCGTTTTATTTTAATTAAATTCGTGTATTTTGAGTTTTATTGAATAATTTCGGTGGTGCGGTTTGTCCAATAAAGATCAATCTAAGTGCACAAGTGAAGTGGAATGAAATGAAAGCGTGTATCGTGACTTTCCAGGTTGTCCCAAGAAGTCCGTGAAAAGTTTTAGTGGAATAGCCGCCAATTTCACTAAAAATAGACTGGACTTGTACGGATAAGGACTAGACTTTACAGTGAAAGTGACAATAAAACGTGACTATAACATAAAAAATGAAATATTTAAATTAAGAAATGGCTTAAAGGTCTAGATACCAAGCCAAAAACCTTGAAAAACAAAATCTCCCCCTTAACTTTGTCGTATTACTTACCGGATACCCTGCCTGTATAGCCGCGTCGCGACGGCATTGCGTCTACATACCGCTACCACGGACGGGCCGGCCATTAGAAAAATTATTACTTTTTTAATCCACGATTGAAGACAAAAAGTCAGTGGTAAAGAAGGTTTGAATGTTACATTGAGCTTGAGCTTTCGGTGAAGGAAAACACCTTGAGGAGCAATGACATTATCCTATTATTATTTTAGCTTTAATATTACGAATTGTATCCTACTAATCAACAATACCTAGTTGTATCTGTATTTTTTTTGTAGTTTTTTTTTTGTTTTTTTATGTATTTGTATATGGGGCATTCTTTATATTTTTCTGTTCAGATATATTTGGTATAAGTATTAACGCTTATTAACCGGTTTAAAACGAATTATAAAAAAAAAAAACTATCTGATTGTGTTTTTAAGAAGGTGCTTGGAAAGATGTGCATTTTGTATGGAAATGAATGTTTTTTTCATGGTATCGAGTAAGTAAGGTACAATTTATACAGATAGAGGCCTTTTCTTCTTCAAGGATGAATTACGATAGCATTTTCCTTTTTCCCTAAGGTGGTAAATTAGGGTTACCTATCGTTAAAAAGGTATAGTAACCTACTTAAAGAATCGTTAATAATTCAAACAATTTATTCTAAACTTAGCCACTCCAATATTAACTCACACTCAATATCATAATTCCTAAGCTGGTCTATCTCCAACTCTATCACATCAACAGCATCAGGACACACAGACGGATCGAAGTCCACCGTCTCATCATAATATTCTACCGAGCTAAACATATATTCACTAGCCCTTCTATAAGCCGTTTCATTTTCAGACTTATCACTTGGCTTCACAGTCGCTTTTTCATTAACAGTCGTCGCTGTATTAGTTTCATTATGTTGTTGTTCTTTTGTGATATTTAATTTTAAATTTTCAGATTTAGAATTATTATTTTTTAAATCACGTGTGTCATTTCTTTTTATAGTTAAATTGGATTTTGGACACGTATTTAATTCTAAATAAGTTTGGTCATTAGGTATTGGATCAGAAGATACAAAATTGACCAACGCCCCGTCATTAAATAACGCTGACTTATATCTTTTTATACTTTCATCTAGGGTTGCTTCCTCACAAACTTTGCTCTCCATAAAATCCGGGTCTTTTAAATGTGTTATATGCCACTCCTTATCATCAAGATCTTCAAGAAATCTTCTCTTTAAACCGTCCGGGTCCGTACGTACATCCTTGTCATGTTTTTCTTTGCTGATTACATCATTACACTTAACTCCTAAAATTAGTAAGAACACCGCAGTTGTATGTTGAATTTTCATTGTAGATATTCATAACCGATTAAAATTGTATTTGGAATAAAAAACAAATTGTAATTAATTGCGAAGTGTTATGTTTCGCTTGGTAGCGCTTGAAACAGTATATTTAAATTTGTTATATAGGTACAATTTTAGAACGAAAACAAAACGCAAATACGTTTCTGGCATTGGTTTGCAATTTATAAAAATAATAAATAAAATAAAAATAAAAATAAAATCCATTTATTTCGGACAACTAAAATCCATATTATTGTTAGTAAATTACACACCTTACATAACTATGTTAGTAACAAAATAACATTTCTGACATGACATGAGGAGACATCACCGAAACGCACCTTTTAGATGAAGTTCGGTGAACCTCCCCATCATAGAGCTATCTACTCTATCTGCAATAACCCCCAGGACTCTATTCCGGCTCCCCCGCACCCGACGCACTAATGATGCAGACTTTTTGCGTATTATCGCAAAAAAGTCATCCATCTTCGCATCCGCGAACATTCCCGAAGCACTGCAGTATCGGGGGAGCCGCAATAGTGCCCTGAAGATGTTATTGTATTGTACCCGCAGGGCATTGTAGACTCTCTTTGTGAAATTAACCCACAGGCTGCTCGTGTAAAAAGTCTGGCAGAAGGCCTTGAATAAAGATATTTTAACTTCACAAGTACAACGAGCAAACCTCCGAGCCAGCATATTACCTCGTACTGCCAATGCCCTGCGTTCCCTCTCAATATCCAGATCATCTGTAAGGGCCTCATTTACTATATGACCTAGATATTTAAATTGAGGCACACGTTTTATGGGAAGTCCATTCAAAGTTACAGGCGGAACATACCCTGGCCCTTTACTATCACATTTAAATACCAAAATCTCGGTTTTATTAGGGTTATACTTAAGACCATGTTTCCTCACGTAGGATTCACATATTCCTAGCAATTTCTTCAAGCCACCAATTGAAGGGCTCAGCAGCACCATATCATCAGCATAACTAATGTTATTTACACCAACATCATCTATAAAACAGCCCATATGTGTGCTGCTGAGCTCGACAATCAGTTGGTTTATATATAGGTTGAAAAGTCTTGGAGAGGTAAGCCCCCCCTGCCTCACTCCGCAGTCTAAGGTATACGTATTCGAATACGCATCCGCCCATTTTACGATATTTATCTGGTTTTTATACCAATAGGAAAATATTTTTACAAGATCAGGGGGGACGCCCTCCTCTCCAAGTTTACTCCAAAGTAAATCATAAATAACCAGATCAAAGGCTTTCGACAGGTCCATAAAGCAAGCGTACACATTAGTTTTTCTTTTAGTGTAGTACTCAACAGTATGCTTTAACGTTAATATAGCACTCTCAGTTGACAGACCGGGACGAAAACCAAACTGGTTATCATGTAACTTAATGTACACACTGAGGTAGGCGTCAAGCAGACTGTCAAGCACTTTCGCTATAGTTGTTGCTAATGATATCGGCCGGTAGTTGTTTATATCCGATATGTCTCCTGTTGTATTCTTAACTATTGGTACAACCACGGTTTTCATCAAGTCCTTTGGTAAGTAGGAGTGTCTGACGCAGAGGGTGAATAACATCGACAGTACCCTAGGCAAGTGGACACCAGCATGCTGCAGATGTTCAATACTGAGTCCGTCGTGACCAGGAGACTTGCCTCTCTTCATATTGTCTATTATTTTGGCTACCTGTTTACATGTAAAGTGTATATGTGGTTTCATGGTCACGCGGTTCTCAGTACCGTTCAACGGTTCCGATATCGCGATAGGAGACTCTATCGTAAAATGTTTCCTAAAGAGATTGGCAATAGCCCTCGGCTCACACACTCCCTCAACACTCACAGGCAGGCTAGGCTTACAATTCAACTTTTTTGTTCCCTTCCAAAATTTGTCAAATTTCTTTAAGGCATGATAAGATGCCAGTTTATCCATCGCAATCTGTTCTTGATGGTTTAGACACCATCTTAGTCTAGACTTAAAAATGCTACGGTCGTGTCTCATTTTTTCATATATAGCACCACTTTCAGGTTTACCATTCAAAACATACATTTTAAAGCTCTGCCTTGCCCGTCTGTGAGCAGCCAGAACATGCTTGTTCCACCCTGCAACACGTTTTCCCTTCCCTACAAGCTTAGGTCAAATGATACGACTCATTTTTGCCGCCTCACAAAGAACATGAACTACATTATTATATAAATTGTCTATTTCACACTGATGGTTTGAATTAAAACACATTCCATCAGCACAATTTTGAAATGCTTGTGGGAAAAGTATTTTCTTTAGTTTATTATTACACATTGCGTGGTACTTGGCTATTTCCTCGCTATTTCTTACTCCCCAAGTGACATTATTATAATAACAGTACGTTCCCTGCAACTTAGCTCTAACTATGCCTAGATTACATTCAATTTCAAGCGGGAAATGGTCGGACCAGTACACGTCATGATGGGGCTTGATGTTACATACAGTCTGCCAAGCTGCTCTCGAAACAAGACAATGGTCTAACCATCTTTTACACCCATATACTTCACTAATATAAGTATATGTTGCTGATGCAATGCCAAGTTTTTCAACATCCGCACAAACCCATTCATTTTCTGAACAAAAGTTAATTAATTCATGCCAAAATAACTCACCAGGGTGCGCGTTGAAATCACCCAACATATACACAGCCTCTATAGCACTACTTTCCACTATAGCATATAATTCGCCAAGACATTGTGTTAAAGCTGGCAAGTTGTCGCTACAGTCCGTCGGCATATATACACTGAATATTAATATAGGTCTATTATCACTATTCACTACCTTGATAGCCGCGATTCGCTCACTATCACACTGTAATACAGTTACGTTTGGGAAAACACTTTTTCTCCATAGGATTGCAACACCACCATACGGTCGGCCTCGTAGAATGCCGTCATCAGTGTGCACGGCTGACTTTCCGGTGTAGGCGAAGTCTGGATCAATTTGCCCAAGAAGAGACAGATGGTGAGGCAATAACCATGTCTCCTGAAGTGCCAGGACATCAGCAGTCTTACATAGTGCCTTTATGCACTCTTTTGATCTTTTAAGACTCTTACAATTGAAGCTTATAAATATATTGTTCTTAATGTTATCCGTGTTAGCCATTTTTAACAAAGTTTTTATTTTTCATAGGCTCTAAGTTTGTATTTCTTTGTTTAAAATGTATAAACTTTCTAAATGTGATACCGTCCGGCCATAATTTATCATCAATAAATTTATCTATTTTGTTGTTTGGCACGATAAGCTTAAACGCATTATACGGCCTATCTGTTTTCATATGTACCTTTTCTAGTATCACAGTTTCCTGCGTTTTATCCACGATATATTCACAAATATCTTTCTCTGAGGTTTCTTTGTTTACATTAGATATAAACAAAACCGTATTATTCGCAGCCTTGAACTTGCCTTGAGGGCTGGTTATTGCTTTCCCCTTATGACCCGCAAAACGTTTTTTTGTCTTTTTATTTTGCACCTCGACCCAATCATCATTCCGTTCAGCCGGTATTGATTTATTTTGCCTCGATTCGCCGTCCTTCCGCGCCACTTCGGCCATACTCGGTTTTGTGTTCGGAACCGCGGTACTGCCCTCGATGGCCTCATCGTGCGTTTGCGTCTCGATACATTTCTCCGCCGAAACCAAGGCGCAGGAGGCCTCCACGTGTAGTGACTGACCGCCAGTTGTAAAAGAGACGGAGCTTTGATTCGTCATCGCCGTTTCACCTAAGCGAGAGCAGGACAAGCTATGTGTCGAGTCACGCGGACCATCCGTGCGATCAGCTGTTCCTACCCGCTCACGCTCGATTGTTGGCATAATATGTGTTAGGCCTACCAGTCCACTGTCTAAGTTACTCGTTAGAAATGCACCTCTTTGTCGTGTATTGACGTTGTTATTTATTAAAGAATCATATTTAAGGTTTTTAATCTCCAAATGCAACTCTTCAACTTGTCGCTTTGTAACATATTCGTCTTTTATATTCTTAATTTCAGATTGCAAGATCAAGATATCTTTAAGTAGTTTAGATACATCAATGTGATCAAAGGTAACAGGCGGTAACTTTTGTAAATCACGAGCAACAAAGATAGGAATCTTCTCATCATCTATTTCTTTGAATAAACATATGATGTCTTCAAGATTACGTTGTTTTTTACCTTCTTTTCGTCGCGATATCTGTTTACGCGTAGTTTTTGTAGATTCAAACAATAAGGATTTTGCCTCTTCCGTTTCTGTATCAGTAAATACCGATGCACAAACTCTTATTAAGCTTTCCGTATCCATAACATGCTGCTTATTTTGCACAAATGATAACAGTTCACTAATCACTATATTACACGAGTGACATTTTAACTTATTAACCGCCATTGTACCACACCCGCTCGTAAGCGCGTCCAGACGGTGACTCTGGCACATATATATATAAAGCACAACATTTAATAATTATGTTATAATCAAAGGTATATTATGTGAGGCGATGATAGCTCAGCGGTAAGTGACGTCGAATACCGCGGCGAAGGTCGTGGGTTCGAATCCTACAATGAGCTTGAGCTTTCGATGAAGGAAAACATCGTGAGGAAACCATAGCACGGTGGTAGGGTACTTTGTAGTACCCGACTGGCTGGCTACCACCCTCAAGTTGAAAATCTGTCGCCAAACACCTATCGGTGTGTTCCGACAGCTGCACTTGAGAGCCAGTTCCCATCTAGGCTTTGTGTGCTTACCATCTTCGGCCACATCATCACTTACCATGGTGACATTGTGGTCAAACACAAGCCTATCAAATATAAAATAAAATGTAAGTTACTTCAAGCATGTATATCATGTTGTAAGAGCAAAAGAAATTACAATAAATGAAGTGTACCGAAATTATGAGATACTAGTTGTCCTCCACGGTTTTACTCGAGTCCCCGTGGGGTTTTAAATCGTAACAAACAAACAAACAAACAAAAAATCTTTACTTTTCATAATGCGGCAGCCGCAGTGCAAAACATTCCATACTACGCATGTTATAAGAATATTATATAATGCGCTCGTCCGTAGCCGGCTTGAGATTGAGACGAGTGCGATTATTTGGAATCCCCACAATGATAAGTATAGGAATATGTAGGTAACTAATGCGGGTTATAATTTTTTTATGTATTTTTGTATTACTTTAAGAATAAAATTGTTAAACATTTGAAAAAAAAAGCCAATATAGTCAGATGGTCCAAAAATATTTAAAAAATGTAACCTTGCTGAGTTTCTTGCCGGTTCTTCTCAGTTGAAGGCTGACTTCCGAACCGGTGGTAACTTCTGTAATTCGACCTTCATAAGTGCCCTTCTAGGGCCTAAACTGAATAAATGGTTTTGACTTTGACTTTATGGTGGATAAAATCCAAAATAAATTCACGCGTTTCTTGTACTTGAAGGAGTGCGGCGTCTACCCTTTCTACCCGTTGATGTACCCTACCCTGTTCGTAACCGGTATGGCGTGACGTAGCACTCTGCAAGTATGTGTGGCGCGTGATGCGTGGCTGCACGCATCAGCCCGAGTTGCTGGAAGCATTGCGGCTGTCCGCTCCGGACGAGGCGGTCACCAGACGGCGAGGGTTCCCGTTGTTTAACAAGCCTACATGTAGGACGAACCTCCTCAAGTTCTCCACCACATCGCGTGCTATAACATTGCTGAATATGTTGGATGTGGATATTTTTGCCTATAATCTGGCAGAATTCACAAAATCAGCTCACAGACTTTGTGAAAACTTTATTTATAAGTAAAATTTATCAATTGAATAGAATGTTTTGAATTTTGTAATATTTTTTTATTAACTTTAATTGAGTGTAGGATCGTCTTGGTTTTTACTGTTAAGGTGCTACAACTGTTGTTAAAATAAATTTAAAAAAAAAACTTTAGGAGATGTCCAGCAGTACACGTCTTTCGGCTAAAATGATTATGATGATGATGATTGATACTAAGTTATTGGGATTAAAAGTAGATCAAACTCAAGACTCATTTATTCAGTTAAGACCCAGTTTTTTTTTTTTTTTACTTTTTATGAATAAAGTTATTATTATTATCAACATATACATATAATTTTAAACACTAATTTTTTAATTGATAAGGCACTTATGAAATTGACTCTACCACCGGTTCGGAATGAAAGAAACATTGCAAGGCATTTTTTTTTAGAAGTCAGCCCATGGAACTAAACGCAACAGCCACTCACCAAAGTAAGGACAGTTACTTACGTCGCAAATAATAGGTACATATTCAAGAGACTACATACTAGTGAAAGAGCAGTAGGTAATTAATTGCTTTTCTCTTTTACTACTGTCTCTTGTATTGAGAAGGTTACATGTAATAGACATAATCTTTGCATTATATATTTTTTTCTATTGATAACTATTTTGAGCATTACTTTTATAATAATCTGACTCTTAGCTTATCAAGCGGGCCGTAACAAAAATAATACTTCAAAAGTTTTTATACCGATTATTACAAAGATCCAAGTTGTATCAATTAACAGATTTAATTGTTTCTTAGAAAAAACACACTTTCCCCGAAGTGAATCTTTGTTTGGTGTTTCTTAAACATTAAAACTACATACACGAAATAACAAGCGAAATAAATTAACAGTAATCACCATTAAGTGTCGTCAAATAAAGGACGCGAACTGAAACCGCCCATTACAGGGGAATCGTTGACAGATCGTTATCTTTGCCGCGCTAACTAATCCATTCAACCTCGTACTACGTAACTACCCTCCAAACGCTGGGAAAATACTTCAATTACCCTCCCCTCACTACCCCCTCCGCAACATCAAAACAGCCCAATTACCTCACAGCGAGCGACCCCTTTAATAAACCCTCTCGTTTGCTCAAATCTAAAATAAAGACACAGATAAATAATCACAATTTCAAAAAGGCCCTGAAATTAGCATCTCGTTTGAATAAATTGGTAGATAATATGACTTCGAGACCCAGTCAAAGTTGTCAGCCTGCTCGTTTCGTTTCTTACGGGGCTTTACTCGCTTTAAAGCAAACGAGCGTCTAAATATAACAGACATGGTTTTGCAGTTTAAAGCGCTCCAGCAGCTGTATAGCCAGCTCGAATGTTAACAACTCGCTAAGAGATGCAAATTGACAGCGGTTGGCAGCAGTGATTCGAAATGGCGCCAAAACATTTGCATAATTTGTTCGGAATGGAATGTTTGTTTTATTTCTATGTAAAATGGAACCTGATTGAAAATACACGGGTAATTTAGAATCATTTTTTAACATAAAGAATTTTATTTTTTCAAGATTCACAAATAAACTTTTATTTACATAGGGTCCCTATGTAAATAAATGCATTCAGAATTGTTTGGTAAACTTAAATTTATCCAATTTCTACTGCCTACTTACTTTATTTTCACAAAACTTTATATTTACCTTAGTGGTTTAAAAATGCTATTCTAATATAACAAATGTAATTGTTTTTTTAAAACAAATGTACAAAATATACATGCAAATGTACAATTACAATACATAAAAAACATCTATATTGTTTTTTTAAAATGGTAAATAAATGAAAATAAAAACATTATTGCACAATTACATACTTGTACATTACTCGTACTAATTAATCGTACTTCAAACTATACAGTATCTACAGGGCAGTGCATCTAAGTATGTACGGGAACTAAGTACCCTGACTGCCATGCCAGGTCGCGAGTTCGATTTACACCCAGGACTAATTTTTGTATGCTTGAATATGTCTGTTGGTTTTGATACGCAAGTAATATCTTTATCGGGGGACCCCCGTCAGGAATGCCTCTTTTAACTAAATCTATCTACAAATTACTCCATTAAACTTCTAAGACCCTGGTTGATTTTCATGGTACAGGTCTCGGTACCATGATAATCAAGCGATAGCAGTTTTGCGATAAGTTTGTATGGCGAACGACAGGTTTAGGGTAACATGGTAAAGGACAGTCAATTACCCTTATTGCCAATCTATATGGAACGGACTATAGTTAGAGCGAATTTATCTTAAATACATGTAACATTCCTATTTTGTTGATAGAAGAAATTTATTTAACAGTATAGGTATTATAATTAAAACAAAAACGATTAATCAGCTTCACATTCCACAGAAAAAAAGTTCTAAGGATACCGCCGACTAATCAAAGTTTAATTCAAATTAAGAATAATTAAAGATCAACATGTCTAGTGGTTTTCTTGATGTATCTCACAGATGGCAGTGCATATATGCTGGGTACGGTGGCAGTAGTGCGCACGCTAAAGGTAGCGCGTGGGCAGATAACTCCCGCTCACCACTCGCCGCTTGCGCACGTAGCTGTTCTAAGCGGAGTTGATTTTGACGTTTCCATTTTGTTCTGAAATGGAAATAACAATTTCAATACATTTTTGATGAGAAGAAAACATTTAATTTACATTCAATTCTTTCAAGAATAGATAGTGCCATTCGTTAGCGTTGTATTGCTGTCAATCCTACTAATATTATAAATGTGAAAGTTTGGATGGATGGATGGATAGATGTATGTTTGTTACTCATTTACGTCAGAACGGCTGAATGGATCTAGATGAAATTTGGCATGGAGATATATTATAGTCTGGAATAGCACATAGGCTACTATTTATCCCGGAAAAAAATAAGATCCCTCGGTAACGCGGGTGAAACCGCGTGGAACAGCTAGTATATCTATAAGTTACATGGTGGACATTCCATCTTTACGCACGAAGTGATTTGCTTCGTGCTTCATTATGCGTACTGCGAAGGAGTGATTCCTTGCCCGAGTCTATGTTTCCCGATTGTTACAACTTTGGAATCTTCAAGTCACGAGTGAAAAGGTTGCTTCTAGGTAAGCGTGCACCATCGTAGACCACATCGTCACCTAACTTCATGTGAGATAGTGGTCAAACGCGAACCTATACTCAATAAAAAAAAATTATCTATCGATATGTATATGTCGATATGCAGCACTACAACACAAGCAAAAGGATTAACTTGCACTGTAAGGGATTAGGAAAAAGAGTGGGGTGGGTCTTATAGCACTATCTATATCAGAAGAAAGATTCTGGTAATGTGCGATCATCGCCTATTGAGTAGGTAATCTAATATCGAGAAGGTGAAAGAAAAGACAAGTAAGCATTCATAATAAAAAAAATATATGTTCATCAGATTACGTGGTAACTATTTTGGCGCCCAACGTGGGGCCTTGCTTTAACTTTGTTTTTATTCTGGTTAAGCTTGTGTTTGACCACAATGACCACCATGGTGATCATGGTAAGTGATGATGTGGCCGAAGGCACACAAAGCCTAGATGGTTCTGTTTTTCTTCTTATCTTAACGCCCAAAAATGCCTTATCATAATTTTTTTTTTTATTTAGTCTTGGAATTTTCATAATCCTTTCATAGCCATTTGCTCTTATCATACATTATTTACTGAAATAGGTAACTTATCTTTAGTAATTAAGTAACCAATAATAAGTGATTTATATGTCCAAAATAGTATTAACGACTCCCAACATGCGACTCTCTCAACTACAGGTACTCTTTGTTAAGTGAAGTAGGATCTTCTGAAGTTGTTCTACTTACCGTCTATTCTGGTACCAAGTCTTGACCTGGGTCTCACTGAGGCTCAGCGCGTCAGCCACGTCTCCTCGATCAGCAACACTCAAGTACTTCTGGCAGCGGAACTTGCGTTCTAAGTAAGCGAGCTGCGCGTGAGTGAATGCTGTGCGACGCCGACGCGGCTTGCGACTTGAGTTGTTGGCTGACGTTGGCCGGTTTGATGCTTGCCGATCTTAATGTATAAATAAAACTATCTTTTAAGCTTAAAATTGTTAAACATTTGAATTAAAAAGACAAAAATATAGTCAGATGGTCCAAAAATATTAAAAAAATTTACCTTGCTGAGTTTCTTACCGGTTCGTCTCAGTTGAAGACTGACTTCCGAACCGGTGGTAACTTCTGTAATTCGACCTTCATAAGTGCCTTTCTAGGGCCTAAATGGTTTTGACTTTGAAATGAGATTTCACAATGAAGACCATTAGATACAAAATAAATTACAGCATGGACCAGTTTCACCAGTTGCCGATAAGTCCTCGATAGATAGATACATAACACCAAAATCAGTTAAAACTTAAAATCATATGAGGGTGATTTTATCGCTAAAAGTAGATAAATAGGTAGATGTTAATAGATTCATTTAAAATAGCCTGTAAATATATCTACCAGATTGGCTACCAGAAACGTATCAGCAACCAATAAAACTGGCTCTAATTACAGATATATTGCTAAGCGACTTGATAATTAATCAAAACAATTTAAAATAGATGCATTACGAGTAAATACGTAAGTGAAATCACCTAAAGACTCTTGTGCCTCCCTTTGTGAATTCCCAGCTATAACCGACGCTGCGAAACCAGCTAGCAACTGCGATTGGAAAGAGCTCTTTGACAAATCCATAGATCGGCCATACATACTCTCCGGGAGCGAACCACCCATGTGCCCAAAAACAGGTCCACCTTCATTTGCATCTTCTTTATTACTATCTCTGTCTGGCCTGTATAAATGGAAAATACCGTTCTCATACAGTTTCATTCGTTCTTCTGTTCGATTTTCAAAATTATTTTCGTCTTCCTTGAATGGAGAGTTGTAATTCGAATTCGATATTCGATTGTTTATATACTCAATAGGCGATGATCGCTCATTATCAGAATCTTTCTTTTGATAGCTCACGAAAGTATTGAATGATAATTGAGCTTTTTTTGAGGTTGAAGTGTCGCTGCAGTTGTCACCGACGGATATGTCATCGTCTACGTCAGATGTTTCTATATTTTGGCTCGTGGCTGGTGAGTCGCATCTTTGATCTCGTTCTTCATTTTGGAGTGTACCTGCTGGAAAAAAAGTATAAAGTTTTAAAGTAGAAGAAATTATACAAGACAGACACGCGTTAGAATTTGACGCAAATCACCCACAACAAAGAGGTTAAAGCATCGCTTGACACTAAGACTCGACACTTAACTACAACAACACAAACGGAACGCGCACAAAGGCGGGACCTCGCATAAAGACCTCAGTTTTAAAAAAGGAACGGCCATAGACACGAGTTTCTGCTCTAATTAATGCCTCGGGGCGTTCCGTTTCGCTCTCGAGCAATTGAATACGACGTCTATGAATGGTGTTTTAACGCGCGCGGGAATATCTTGTCTATGGTTACGTTTGTGTCTTTTAATTTGCGTGAAAATGGTGAGGAGTGGGCATCCACCATTCAGGCTTGCGGCCGCTTTCATGGATTTTCCTTCGCTAAGTTTTGTGTGCGTCAGCGGCGGTAATGGCGTAGCCGGATCTCGATTACTTGATATACCGCGAGGAGCTATGAAGAGGCGGGGTGGGGTCGTCGAGTGCTTCTCGTTATAATTTCGCATAAATATGTTTTAGCTACACATTTTTGTTGAGAGTCTTCGACGCGGGCGGGGAGATCTTAATGTTTACGCTTGGATATCTGCATCCAAAACATAGTTAACGAGATACCGACTGTACATAACAAATAAATAAGAACACTGAATAATGTCTAACAAAAAATTACTTATAAAGTTTTATTTTTTAATGAAACTGCAATGAAAACTCATGAAACGATTTAATTATTAATTTAGACATAAAGACATCTTTATTTGACAAACAATGACGTGCCATTACACAATATTTTTACTGTAATGTAACTATTATCTATTCTGTGGTAAAAATAAGATAGCGGAGTTCCAATTTTCGCTCTAAGCTATATGATGCTCTGCTCAATACCTACATATAATACAGTGATTCCAGTGACACAAACTCAAAATCTTTATTAAATGAACTCATTACAAGTATTTTTAATCGTCACATGTTTGCCTAGTTATATGAAAAATTCTAACGCTCGGTTCGGAAGGTTGCTTTTGCTGAGCTCAGCAATTATTCTTTTTAAAAAAAGCAACCTAGACTAACATTTAGTAATTATTTATATAGTCTCTTTCACTGATAACATATGTGTGCTATGGCGACAAAAAAGGAATAAAAAAAAAGAATTTAGTTACGAGTGATTTAGACCAGCCCACAAGCATCATCTGATATTATCTATGAACCTACCGATGGATACTAGAACTAGAAGCTTCACATCATATTCGACGGAAAAGTAACTGTATTTTTTATCAGATTGTAATGCCATATAGGCAACCACGTAGGAAAATAATAATGAACTTAGCTCCTAATGACTGGAGTTTTTTAATTTTACAGGCCAGTCAGAAAAACTCCGGGTTCGGAAGGTTGCTTTTACTTAGAAGAACCGGTAATGAACTCAGCAATTACTGTTTTTAAACAAACTAGAGCTATGTAAAATATTCGCCCCCACATTGAGAGTGAAAGTAAATTGACTTCGCTGACTTCTTACACAAATGGATTTGTTGTATGTAGGTAGGTACTTAATTTTGTAGTTTTAATATATTTTTGAAATAATAACTAATATTCATACGCCATTATTGGCAGTCTTACAAGGAACTAATAATTATTTTAAAACATATTTGTAATACCTAACATTTATTGAATAAAATATTTTGATTTTGATGTCCTACAAGAGCGAGCGCTTCACCAGCCTGTGGTAGATTAGAAATCAAATGCCACCACAATTTAATCATAAAGTAAAGATTCAATCAAATACTTAAGAGCATTTAAAGATAACAAAAACAAAATTATACAGTTAAGTCGAAGTGAGCGATGAATTGTTAAATGTAAATAACAACTGTCGCTGAAATTATTCATGAGCACACCTTGATTATGGCTCTCCAAAATGAGATGGAACTTTGAATTTTAGCGTTATTTGTTCCAACTGTTGTACATGAGGGCAAGTTACCTTTAATGCATTGTAATAAGGTGTACAACACGTTGGCAATCCTGCTGGTATTTCTAATGTCTATAAGCGATGGTGCTGGCTGACATACCATTAGGTGACCCGCCTGCCTGGTGGTATAAAAAAATAATATTGGGTATCGTTGATGTACCTAGTTTGTTTTCCGATAAAACCGCTCATCGTTTAATTTATTTAAGCTTTTATTATAATAACCAGCTGTCAGAGATTTCACTCGTGCTCCCGTGGGATCTTCTGTTTTCCCGGGATAAAAAGCATCCTATCCTATTCCAGAATATAATCTATTTGTGTGCCAAGTTTCATAGAACGGTTTAGTAGTTACTTCATCGCGGACCAACATCATAACACAGGAATTTTATATATTAAGATTTATTGGTCGATTAACTTTGGAGCCATAAAAATTTCGACAAAGTTGCTTTGTTCTGAAATGAAATTGTTTATTTATCCAAATAGGCCTTCACAGGCACTTATGAAGAGTCAGACTCTAAATGCTCGGTTCAGAAGGTTACTTTTGCTAAGAAGAGCCGCCAATAAACTCAGCAATTACTATTTTCAAAAACAACTTACACCTATTACGTTCAATAATTATTTATCTAGTCTCACTGACAATATTTGCGTGTTATGGCGGCAAAAATAGTAATCTATAGAATTTAATTATGACTGACTTAATAAACAACAAACTCAAGCAAACCAGCCCCCACAAGCAGCACCTGTTCACAAGTATGACGCGTGTAATAATGTCACTCTAAACACAAACAGTTGACTTTATGTTCGACTAGCTGTCCCCCGCGGTTTCATCCACGTTCTTATGGGATCTTATTTTTTCCTGGGATAAAAATATAGCCTATGACACTCACAAATAACGTGGCTTTATATTGTTAAAAGAATTTTCAAAATCGGTTCTGTAGATCCAGAGATTACCCCCTACAACCAAACAAACTTTACCTCTTTATAATATTAGTGTAGACTAAACCTTTGACTTTGACTTCGGCTTCGGCTTCGGCTTCGCCATCATCACTTACCAAGCTGTATCCCTTGTAAGGGCATCACATCGACATCGGTACACAAATAGAGCGCGTGACAAATTAGGGATGTCCCCCGTCGTGCTCTTTAACATCGACACCCCGCCGTCGGCTATACTACGACTAGGTGATCTTGATAGTTTTAATCAAAACTACTATAACATTAAAGTTTTATTTATCTTGCCTTGGTAAGGGGAGCCGTTAATATCATCAACGCGTATTTGGATCGAGTTGAGTTCACAATTTTTTTGAGCGATACCCTAATTTTTTTTTAATAATAGAAGTAGCCTAAGTTACTCGTGGACAACAGTATAACACTAGCGAAAACATGCACAACGTCTATCTATCAAATTTTTTTTCTATGTATATAAATAAATATGAATGTTTATTTGAATGTAAGGTCTTCTGTTTTAGGAACACATTAATTATATTGTGTACCAAATCAAATACCAAATACTTTAATAATAAATAATGAATAAGTATCAAATGACATCGGTCAGTGTACAATCATTAGACTATTATTGTAAGGGCTGTAATGTAAAGTTAAAGTTGAACCCTTACTCCAAGTAATCAGTAAACAATCAGGCGGTATTGCCCGCGATTACTGTTGCTCCATTGTTGTCCATAATTGAGGGGAAATTAAAAGTTTAACGAGACACTGTTACATATAATATGAAGGACAATGCATTAAAAAAATTGTACCGAGAAATTCTGTTTTATTTAAGTACATTATTAAAATTAAGTATCTTTCTTCATCCTACTAATATTATAAAAAACAGCAAACGGATTTTGATGAAACTTGGCACACAAGTAGATCATATCCGTGAATAAAACATAGGATACTTTTTATCACGGGGAAAGATATGATCCGTCGGGAACTCGGGTGAAACCGGGCGGAAAATAAAAATAAGTTGGTATTGTTAGAAATGTGAAAGTTTGTTAGGATGCGAAGTAGTAGTTTTTGCGTGGAATGTTTGATACTCCTCCACGCAAAAACTACTAACCGGATTTTGATGAAACATGGCACACAGATAGATCACATACTGGACTAAAATATAAGATACTTTTCATCCCGGGAATCTAACGTGAGTGCATATTGTGCATATGAATTGTGCAATTCATTTGTGTCTATAAAGGCCTATTTGGATGAATAAACTTTTCACGTCATTTCTTTATTTTACAGTGAATAAGTACGTAAATATTCACTCACGTTAGATTCACCCGCGTTCCCGAGGAAATTAAAATAAAATATTAGTTTAGTTTTATTTAGTCTAAAACATGGGCTTTATTTTATTTTACTTACTTAATAAAATGCTTACTAAATAAAACTAAACTAAACTAATTATAATTAGTAAATAAGTACGTGAATATAAATATGAATGATGAAGGCGGTTTGGAAGGATGCTTTGAAAGATCTATTTTACTCTACTCTACATATAACAAAATCAAGTGAAACTAATCACTAGGAATTGATTACATGTATTACTTCAATGCTCTCTCTAACTATAGTTACCTTTATTTAACAGTAAACGGAAAATCTTTCTATCTACCATAAATGTGAAGGTTTGTTAGAATCTGAGGATAGATGTAAAGATGTTTGTTACTCTTTCACGCAAAAACTACTGTCTGGATTTTGATAAAAATTGGCACACGGGTAGATGATACCCTAAAATAAAACATAGGATATTTTATCCCGGGAAAAGATAAGAACCTCGGGAACGCGGACCAAACAGCGGGGGACAGTCAGTCAATAATAAATATCTTTATTCAAAAGTAACAAACCATTAAAAATAAATACACAAGTAGTTTAATTGAAAACAAAACGCGAATAGAAGTCAATCGGCGGTCGGAGTCGCCGCGTGGCGGACGCGTGCGCACTGGAGTGGGGACGTGCTGCGCTCGAGAGCATATGCAAGCGTATTATTGCACAAATCATTATGCGTTGATGGGAGCACGGATTTGACGAGACCCTTGACCTATCGATGTAGTTAAAAACAATGCTCTATCAATAAAACTTTCTGTACAAGACCTAGTCTGAAAAATCACCATTAATATTTTTCTTTCTTGCCATTCCTTTATTACGTAGGACAATTTAGGGGGAAGGGGGTTGAACTTGTCTTATTTTCTCTTGTACGGGAGGGATAGTTCTTACGAAAGATCACAAAAATGCGCTAAGTTAAGATTATACTTTGAAAAACGCGCTCGGACAATAAAACCAAGGTTGATTATTAGCAAAAAATAAAAATAGAATACCTGTAATAATAATACAAAAGAAACGTTCTTAAAAATTGATTCTTTGTTAAATAAAAATTAAAACAAACCAAACGTATAGGTAGGTATTAATTTTTCCTTTAGATTCTTACTCCTCTCCTTAGAGGACAGTTTTGGCCAAGTGTTTTTAAATTTTTCACTTGCCGGTGCTTTCACTGTTGTGATGTTATGTCACAGGTTTCTATCATAATATATGTATTTTTGATATATTGTATCAAATGTTTTAGTTTACTATGTAGGTAACTGTATTTTTGTATTAGTTTAAGAATAAAATTGTTAAACTAATAAAGCTAATATAGTCAGATGGTCCAAAAATATTTAAAAAATGTAACCTTGCTGAGTTTCTTGCCGGTTCTTCTCAGTTGAAGGCTGACTTCCGAACCGGTGGTAACTTCTGTAATTCGACCTTCATAAGTGCCCTTCTAGGGCCTAAACTGAATAAATGGTTTTGACTTTGACTTTGACTTTGACCCCTAAGGAGTCTTACAGCGTTAAATATAAAATACATGCATATGGTTTTGTTTAATCTGGGCTGAAGAGTCTGGCATCACATACTTCCCCTCCACCTTCCGAACCTTCATATAGTATATCTCTAAATATATAAAAGTATATCTCTCACTAATCTAAACACTAAACGTGAAATCACAAAGATCCAGTAAATATCACGTTATACTTTATTGGAGACATTGGTTGCCATAACTAAAGATAAACTTTGATTGGGTTTTCAGAAACAGCCCGTAACAAGTATGGAGTGGTCGTGGGTCCAGCACTCGATGAGTGCTCGTTAGTTGTCTAAACTTTCAATAATAGAAAGAAACCAAAAGGGAGACAGTCTCCACAGACACGTCCGTGGCTATTTTACACGAATAAAATGAATTTGTTGCGATAAGGACTTTCTATTGCTAAAGATTTATCTTGAACTACTTGTTTGGTTTTATAAACAATTTAGAAGACTAGGGCCCTGAAGTAAAATAGGGGATTGTGGTTAAAACCGTGGAACTGAAAAATAGAAAAAAACTTGAGAGGTGTCAAGGGACACCCGGATGCAACGAAGTTATATAAGTCGAGAGAGTATATATATATATATATATATATATAAATAGATCGTAATTTTTTTCCGTCTAGCCCCCTTTCACAACGCGCGATAAGGAACTTCGTTCCAAAAATATTAAATGCGGCCGCTTTTGCCGTACAGCAAGGTTTCCAGAAGGCATGCTTAAAACGCTAATACTTAGAAACCTACCCTCCCCGCCGGTCGAATTAAAAGTAATTAATAAATATTTTTTTGCAGCAGCCGAACCATCTTGCTGTACAGACCGCCAAGGAGCCTGGCGAGGAGGAGTAAGACCTTTTTTATCATGCATCGTGCATGGCCTTGGCGGGCTGTACAGCGGGGATGGAAGGTGCGTAAGGTGCTTAAGTTCTTTAAGTTCGAATGTTGCAAAAAACATTACAAATTACCATAGGTGAACAAATGAAAATACAGATTACTTTAATACCGATTTTGCTAGCAAAATTTTCTATATGAGGACCCCATTGTAATTTACTATCTAAAGTTATACCAAGGAAAACTGTCTTGTCAACTAGTTCAAGTGTTCTATCATCAACTAGTACGTTGGTGCCGCTCTTAGGAACATTCGGAAGAGAGAACCTAATACATTTGGTTTTGCACGCATTAAGCATAAGATTATTGGTGGCAAACCATTTTGACACTGTTGCTAAGGTCTCATTGAGATGGGTAAGGTCAGTGTCTTTTCTATCCACTCTAAAAATTAGGGAAGTATCATCCGCAAATAAAACTATATCGCACAAGTTATTTATCATGTAAGGCAGATCATTAATATAGACCAAGAACAAAAATGGCCCTAGAATCGATCCTTGGGGTACGCGTGATGTGTGAAATGAGCTAATAATTGGTTTAAAATTATTTTTCAAAAACTTTGCTTAGTGCTGGAAGAATGGAGATAGGTCTGTAATTGGAAGGATTATTTTTGCAACCAGATTTAAAAATTGGAACAATTTTACTGTGTTTCATTAAGTTAGGGAAAACACCTTTATCGATGCATTGGTTAAAAACCGCTGCCAGAACAGGTGCTATGCTAGTGATCATAGACTTGATAACTTTAACTGATAATCCCCATAAGTCTTCAGTATTTTTTACATTCAAAGACTTAAAAGCGCTTAAGATGTCGCTAGTTTCAATATACTTAAAGTTTGTAGCATGATTTCAAGTATGTCGTGATTAATCAGTCAGTGGTATTTTGCTTTTATATTTTACCTACATAGATAGACTGTACGTCCATTTAAACATACCCGGTAGATATCATAGGGACCAAGTATTAGATAGACTATACGTCCATTTAAACATACCCGGTAGATATCATAGGGACCAAGTATTAGATAGACTATACGTCCATTTAAACATACCCGGTAGATATCATAGGGACCAAGTATTAGATAGACTATACGTCCATTTAAACATACCCGGTAGATATCATAGGGACCAAGTATTAGATAGACTATACGACCATTTAAACATACCCGGTAGATATCATAGGGACCAAGTATTAGATAGACTATACGTCCATTTAAACATACCCGGTAGATATCATAGGGACCAAGTATTAGATAGACTATACGACCATTTAAACATACCCGGTAGATATCATAGGGACAAAGTATTTATAGCACCCTGTAGGTAAGTTATATTTAGTTAGTTTGGGTGTTGTTGTACATAAGTTTAAGTATTTCTTAAAAACGCCTAGCTGTTTATCCTATCATAAGAGTATATATATAAAGAGTAGGATCTTATGGTTGTTTATTTATGACGTCACGTATCTATTATAATATATAAAACAAAGGGTTTGTTCCTACACTTATAACTCGAGAACGGCTGAACGGATTTTAATGATCATTGATTTGTTGGATTTATCTCCGTCCAGAATAGCAGAATAACTATTAAAAAATACGAAAAATTCCCAACAAAAAGTTTTTGTATATAACGACTTTTTGACATGTCTCGAAATCGGACTGACAGATGGTTTAGTTTCACAATAGGCGGCGCTGGAATCGGGTTCTATGATTTGTTTTAATTTCAGGGCAGGATAACGTCTGCCGGGCCCACTAGTCTCTATATTGAATCGAAGAAGTTGATTTGATGTCAGTCAACGTCATTATTAGGTACAAAAAAAATGTGCAAATATAGGTACTAAAAGCACCTGTACGTACATGTAAATCAAAACTTCCAAGCGCATAGTTTCCGTGGAAATAATCGCATTACTAAAACATACGTGTTCAAGTGTGCACCGCGCCGCGTCTCGCACTAATAAGCTGCTAATTTGCAAGTGTGCGCTCACCCTTAGCATGCAGGTGCATACATTAGGACCTAATTTTCAATCTTGACGGCTTAATTACCTCGGTTGTGATGAATTTTTCATGATTATCGTGGTATTTTTATGTTCTCTTACAGACTAGATATGTGAAGGGTGAATAAAATAAGAGGAAAGTACCTATGTACGTATCTACTCACAATCCATACATAATACAATTTTAATTCAACCTGTATAATATCAGCTGTAAAAAGACTTTTGTTAGGGTACCGAACAAAAAAATACGGAACCTTTATAGGATCGCTCGTGCTTCTGTCTGTCCGGTCATGTCACAGGAATTTGCTCTACTGGACCATGTCACTGAAATTTGGTAGGATGGTGTAATTCTATGACCCAAACACAGATGTGCAAAGTAATTTTCTTTTTAAATAAGCGTGATTTTTGAGGGGACAAATAAGGAAATAAAAAAAAACGAACCTTACTGTGTCATATATCAAATTAAAGGACACGTTTTGAGGATCTAAACAAATATATTTTTGTTATTATTATAAAATAAATAGTTCTGATTTTATTCATGAAAGAAGACGAAAATTGACCATTCCCCCCCCTTGTAGATTACATGAAAAATCATAAGAATTCTATCAATTCAAAATAAAGTGGTAAACTCAATATAATACGTTCACTGTCTTTGGCATTGTATTGTAGTTTTTTTTAATTGCGGGTTAATTGGTGATACTTTGAATACAATTGTATAGAGGTAGAGGAAGACCGGAGTAGGTATGGATGGAGACGGCTAATGATAGAGCGGAATGGAAGAAAACATTTGCCGATCCCACCTAGCGTGGGATAAGGACAAGAAAGAGAAAGAAGTTCTAGTTTAATATGTTATAGTGATGATGTGGCCGAACACAAAGCCTAGATGGGAACTGGCTCTCAAGTGCAGTAAATATATACCTACATATTCTGTGACATCTAATCCCAAACTAAGCAGAGTTTGTGCTATGGAAACCGGATAACTGATATACAATGTAACGTCTGTCCTGGATGGGAATCGAACCCACGACCTGTGGCGTCAACCACGCGACCTGGCCCGACAATATACAGGGTGTCCGGTAAGTGGTACCTACAAACTGAAGGGGGAGATAGGTGGAAGGGTCACCTACCACTTTGTATATTTACAAAAGTGACCTCAGTAAAAGTTTCACCATTTTGGAGATATTATAAAGTTCCAATACTTTATTCGCTGTTATAACTGAATAATTGTAATCAAGATACCCTCTGACAGAGTTACTATCGGAAATGGCATAAAAAGTTGGCAATATGAAATAACTAGCTGTCCCCCGCGGTTTCACCCGCGTTCCCGTGGGTTATTTTTTCCCGGGATAAAAATACATAGTATGACACTCACAAATAACGTGGCTTTCTATTGGTTAAAGAATTTTCAAAATCGGTTCAGTAGATCCAGAGATTACCCCCTACAACCTCACAAACATTAACTCTTTATAATATTAGAATAGAAGTGTAGATTAATAGAACTATTCCCTATTCGCCTCGCAAAATATTATTATAATATTGATTAGAAACTAAAAATATATTTTACGTTACCAATTTAAGTATTGAAATAAGTAATTGTTATTTAAGTGAACTAATACCCCAACATTGTTCACCGTCGGGTTCGTGAGAGTGACAGAAACTTATATTCTTATAAGGAAAACGGATACATTCCAATTTCCAGTCTAAGGATAAAATATTATTTTTATTATGTACCTATAGGAAAAAATAGTTTACTGAAAATCAATAACTGAATCGATGGATATTTATTTTACAGAATTTAAAATTAACCTAGTAAAAACATAATTTATTAAAACTAAAACCTTAATAACTTAAAAATAAATAACATCTAAACTACAAATAAAAAAGGGAATTTAAATTCTGCCCGGGGAAATCGTGCTGAGGACGCTAGCGGCGTTACCTCGTTGAATAGCCAGACTGAGGCGTTGGCCGACCAGCCCTCCGGTCACCAGTGGTGTCCACCGGCCTGGAGGAAAGGTCTTTATAAAATTTTCAGGCATAGGGTCCCCATGAGCCCATGGTCTCTACCCCAAACGGCACAAATATATAATTGTCACCATAGATGAATATTTGAGCCGCTTGAGGTCCTCCGCGGCGGTGGCTGCTGTGCCCGCCTGATCGATTGAAATTTTTAACTATGTTAGGTACGAGGTATATTTGCCGAAAAAATTGTAATACAATGATAAAGCGCTCCGCGTCAGAGCGGCGCGACGACCTATATTTATTATGAATTTATGATTAAATGTATTTGATTATCGAAATGTAACTAAGAGTTTTCATTTTTTATTTCTTTTCATAATTTTAGTGAAAATCTTTTTCAGCGAAACTTAATTTTTTTTAACTTTTTCGAAAACTGCTTACCTATAACGACTCGTACTAAATTTTGTATTTAAATTAAATATTCAAATTTAAATAAACAAGACAATGTTAAGATCCTTGGTCCGTGGGGTTCTGGTGCTCGCCAGCTCTTTAAAGAGCTGGCTAATAGGTTAAGATTTTGTACTGGGGACAGAAGAGCTGGCAGTTTCCTCGCACAACGTATCAGCATTGCGATACAGCGAGGAAACGCTGCCAGCATCTTCGGAACCATGCCGAAGGGGCCTAACTTTTTTTAATTTATTTTAGTTATTAGTTTTAGTTTTAAAATGTATTTTTATTATAATATATATATAATAGCAATTATTACAGTAGGTAAAATATGTATTGTATATATTAATATATTTTTATGGTTTAAGATAATGATTAAGACATAATAATTACATACATTTAAATATTCAGTTAATAAATCAGCCAGTAATTAAATTATAGGATTTTTCAGTAAATAAATTACTATATACACTTTTTTATTTATTTATCAGTTTACATACCTACCTAGATTTTCTAAGAGACGTAAATTTTTCATCAAAATGTTGACATAAACTAATAAACCTACGCTACGCGACTGCTACGCGGTGTCTACGTAACTGCTACGTGTTTTACGAGACTGCTATGCGTTTTCAACGTGACTGCTGCGGATCCTACGCGATACTGTGCATTCAATCAAATCAAATCAAAACTCATGTATTCAGTTTAGGCCCTGGTGAGGCACTTATGAACGTTTACAATTGACTCTACCACCGCGCCGGTTCGAAATACACTTAAACTGAGAAAACTCCGCCAAGAAACTCAGCAAAGCAATTATTTTCGGGGGTATTTTAAATTTATTTACAATTTAAAAAATACATAAGATACAAATTATCAATTTATGCTTTTTGCGGTTGAGACCATGGGTCCGTGGGGGTCTGAAGCTCGTCGCTTCGCAAATATTTTATGTAATAAATTAATCGAGGCCTCGGGTGACCCGCGGGCGGGGAGCTTTTTCCGCCAACGCACTAGCTTGGCCATCCAAAGAGGAAACGCTGCCGGCCTTCTGGGAACCTTGCCGATCGGCAGCAGCGGCAGCCTCGAAGAAGTTTTTTATATATTATAGTTGTACATTTGTTTGTATATTTTGTACATTTGTTGTAAATAAAATTATAATCTATAAACAATAAACAGATACATTATCTAAAATTTTACACTTCGCCAGGGGGATGCTAGTACAGAGTGAATTAGTGCTATGCGGTGTCTATGTGACTGCTACGGATCCTACGCGATGCTATGCATTATCACCACCGTGACTGCTAGACTGAGTCTATGTGACTGCTACGGATCCTACGCGATGCTATGTATTATCACCACCGTGACTGCTACACGGAGTCTATGTGACTGCTACGGATCCTACGCGATGCTATGCATTATCACCACCGTGACTGCTACACGGAGTCTATGTGACTGCTACGGATCCTACGCGATGCTATGCATTATCACCACCGTGACTGCTACACGGAGTCTATGTGACTGCTACGGATCCTACGCGATGCTATGCATTATCACCACCGTGACTGCTACACGGAGTCTATGTGACTGCTACGGATCCTACGCGATGCTATGCATTATCACCACCGTGACTGCTACACGGAGTCTATGTGACTGCTACGGATCCTACGCGATGCTATGCATTATCACCACCGTGACTGCTACACGGAGTCTATGTGACTGCTACGGATCCTACGCGATGCTATGCATTATCACTACCGTGACTGCTACACGGAGTCTATGTGACTGCTACGGATCCTACGCGATGCTATGCATTATCACCACCGTGACTGCTACACGGAGTCTATGTGACTGCTACGGATCCTACGCGATGCTATGCATTATCACCACCGTGACTGCTACACGGAGTCTATGTGACTGCTACGGATCCTACGCGATGGTATGCATTATCACCACCGTGACTGCTACACGGAGTCTATGTGACTGCTACGGATCCTACGCGATGCTATGCATTATCACCACCGTGACTGCTACACGGAGTCTATGTGACTGCTACGGATCCTACGCGATGCTATGCATTATCACCACCGTGACTGCTACACGGAGTCTATGTGACTGCTACGGATCCTACGCGATGCTATGCATTATCACCACCGTGACTGCTACACGGAGTCTATGTGACTGCTATATCCCTA
Source organism: Ochropacha duplaris (assembly GCA_951361185.1). NCBI lineage: Eukaryota > Metazoa > Arthropoda > Insecta > Lepidoptera > Drepanidae > Ochropacha > Ochropacha duplaris. The sequence goes on from OX592693.1 coordinate 14,155,666, forward strand.
AACTACACAAGAAATAAGAAATATTTTTATTGTTTCTATAACATTAGTAGAATGCCGATCGGCAGCAGCGGCAGCCTCGAAGATGTTTTTTATATATTATAGTTGTACATTTGTAAATAAATAACTTTATTAGTAGAATTGAGTTCTTAACAATTGAAGTAAAACCTATATATTTGTTGCAATTTCAATAATAAAAGGTACAATTAGGAATTATTTACATAATTCCTTTACAATTTGGGTGAAGTAAAGTTATTTATATTAAAAATATTTAATAAAAATGATTTTTACTGGGGGGGCAGAAGGTGGAGGCCTGAGGGGCCATGTACACACTTACGCGGACTGGTTGGCGAGCGTTTAGGGCTCTCAACCGGATCAAGGTAGGTAAGTATCTATTTTGAAAAATGTTTCAATAAAACCTACCTATTGCACCAGTAGCGCCCGGCCGCAACACATCGCCAAGAAGGTCTTTTATCAGAAACGATTTGTGACTATCCTGCATTCTAGAATCCATTATATTTCAGCACTATTTATTTAAAACTGTTTTCTCCAAATCTGTTCACATGGTTGTTAAAAATTACAATATTTCATTAAAAAAAAAATTATAAGTAAATAATTTGAAATTCGAACTATCGAACTTTTTAATCAATAAATTGAAAATATTTTTATACTCCCGATTTTAATTACAATATCTACGTTTAGAGATTATGACATTCATCCGTAAACATCCAGAAACATAATTTTACTTAACACCAATAAAAGTTGCGACAGCGTGCACTTTCCCGCGCATCCGAGATGACTGTCCGCCATATTCGAAAAATCGTCACTCAATCGAGAAAATCTTTTCATTTAGCTACGCCCTACCCCTAACCGCTGTTACATACATTTTCTTGCGGTTTTGGGCCAAAATACCGCTTAAACGGGGTTTAAATCGCGTTTAGCATGCGCAGCGAGAACCGGGCGGAGCCTGAGCAACTCCGCCCCGACAAGTTTCAACCAATAGAGGCAAAGGCACAAAGTTTTACAGCCGAATGATCTCTAAAGTACACATTGAAACGGTTTGAGACTCGCAGTTATTGAGTTGGTTTTTTAAAAGACCGTTTTGAATGTAAATCGGAAAGTTAAGCGGGGTAAAGAGGCTGCCCGCGGATCCCCAATTAAATTGATAGTTGTTTGTCGAGTAGCTTCGTTTCGAATGGGATGGGGGTATGAACTCGTCTTAGTTTTATTTGGCACAGTCGTATCGCATTGTAGCAAGGTTTTTGATAGTACTTAACTATTTTGTTAGGTGAAAAAAGTAAATAATTGTTTATGTCTTTTATCATAGAAAATTATCAAAATGTCATATTGAAGAAAGAGATCTACCACAATAGGGTATACTACAATGAAAATACCCATAGATAAAACTGATGTTAGCTTGATGCAAATGTAGAAAGAAGCTACTACAACCAATATAATTCTGCCGATAGGTATTTGACACTGTATATTAAGTGCGTAAAATATAGGAAACGTAGAAAATGTAGTACCTACTTTCTTATATCTTCTTACATTCAAGCAATGTAGGTAGTCCTCCTCTAAACGTCGGCTCACTGCTGAGCATCGTGATGTCCCCGCTCTTTTTCACGACAGAGCCGTTTCCACTGCTCTCAGTCTTTGGCGTGGTGTAGGGCGTCTGAGATTTTTGTGTCCAGTTGTTTGGACACCTGGTAGGACCATCGTATTGGGCTGCGTCCACTAGGTCTCTTTCCTTCCGGCTTTCCCGTTACTATCAGCTTCTCCAGATTGTCGGAGGGTTTTCTGGCTATGAGGCCGAAATATTGCAGTACCTACACTCTGGAAGCATAAGCTTGAGAGTCTCTGTGATATTTTAAGATCCTTAAGGATCGAGATATTTGTCCTGCGAGCCGTCCAAGGAATACGAAGCATATGCCAACATCATATCGCGAGAATTTCGTTTATTTGGTATAATCCAAAGCAAAGATATGAGGCTTCAAAAAACGACGAAGCGCTTCGAGAAAAGTTAGGTAGTGCCCTTGCGCTTCGCTTCGCTTGGCTTGTCTTGGCGGGGCACTCCCGTGCCCCCAGATGATGCCGCCTAGGCCACACTCATCGCGATAACATTCTGGCGATAAACTTCGTCTTCGGTCTACGGCGAATCGTCGCGGCCACACCATGCGCGTTGAAAAGTTTTTCTCGATGTACAAACGCATAAACCAAAATGAAATGTGGCCGCGCAAGCGCAGTTCATCGCTATAAAGCCCTTTGATGTGCGAGAGTTTACCGACAGCGGAGTGATGTGCCTAAAGCTTCGCGCGAAGTGCTGAAGTATACGCGTACCTATACCTGGCTACACACATCGCGATAACCCGAATATTCGCGTTATCGCGATGAGTGCGGCCTAGGCAGCGGTGATAAGGTTGTCAAGATGTTCTCGAATGAGTAGCAAACTTACGTGAAATAAATCACAACTTCTAGGTATTTCGCGTTTCCAAACGTTACTACCACCTGTCAATCAAGCAACAGGTGTCATGTCATCTGTCAAATGGCTGTCACAACAATAAATAAATGTTGTCAAACAAGTTATAACCTCACCTTTGTGCATTTTCTTGTAAATTATTACTGAAAATGGAAGAAAATGTAATACTTGTGGTAGATTACGAAAAGATATGTCGTCTGTGTTTACACACAACAAGTGCTATGTCGGATATTTTCGACAGCGACGGAGAAAAGTCGCTTACACAACAAATATTTTACGCCACTGGATTAGATGTAAGTAACCATTTAAAACCTCATCAAATACACCTGAAAATAGTTAAGTATTTTACTTCTATGGTAGGTATCAACCATCAGGTTGGAAAAGGCTCGGTAGAAAAAAACTTTATGGTAGTTTTAAAATAACTTTTATATTACCTAACTAACAAGATTCTAAAGAAACTATTTGGACTTAGTTTGATCTATACCTTCCGCAAAATGACCTTAAACAGTACCTAATGCAAAATCAAAATCTCATTTATTCAGATAAGGCACTTGTGAACGTTACAATTGACTCTACCACCAGTTCGGAATACACTTAAACTGAGAAGACTCTGGCAATTTTTTTCAGCAGCTGATCTTTCTTAAATTTATTTAAATTTTCAAAAGTAAATTTAGATCCATTTTCAAATATTTTACACTATCCAGGGGGATGCAGGTGCAGAGAGAAGCTGCTACAACCATATATTTCTGTCTTCTGTTTAATGATGCATTGGCAAATTCCTGAACAATTAATCAAAGCAACATTCTGATAGTTTCATGGTTCCCAGGTCACTCAAGGTGATGGTCTGCCAACAAAGATCTGCCACAAGTGTCGCTACGTAGTAGAGCTGAGCTGTGAGCTCCGAGACACAGTGATGAAGGCTCATAAGCTGCTGACTGACGCTAGTAGCACACAATTGATGAAACTGTATTTGGACGAAGATAATGATAAAGGTTAGTTAGAACATACCTGTAACTGATTAAATTTTCAAGTTCTGGGTACATATAATTGAATAACTTAGGGCTAGTTCACACTTTGAGAATATGGGAGATGACAAGACCTTTTTTCTGCTAACTGGATGTATATATGTGTCATTGTACTAGATATTTAAGACAAATCATTGACGAATAAGAGTCATCTTACCATGGTGAGATAGTACTGCCCAGTCAAATAAATATTGCTAAAGTATATTGTTCTAAATACTAATAATTCTTGTATTATTTCAGAGACTTCCAAACTAAATACAGATAATAATTACACAAAACAGAACTCAAATGTGTTGAAACTTGATGAACAAACAGTTGTAGAGACGGAACATGCAACAGACTGTAAACATGTTGATATGGAGTATAAAGAACAGAGCAATATGGCTGCTCAAACAGATATAGAGGATGAATATGTCTGTGTGTATAACTAAATTATTTATTAATAAATATAAGGCAATTATTTAATATTTGTAGCATTTAAGTAATTTAATTTGTTTGCCTTTGTTTTCTTTCTTCCTTTCTTACTTCTATGCTAATATTATAAATGGGAAAAATAACTCTGCCTATACTTCTGCCTTTCTGCTTACTTTCACAGTTAATCTGCTGAACAATTTCAAGTATTTTATTAACCCTTTGTGGGTGAAAAATAGATGAAAAGCTTCTGCAATAAATGTATAAAGCAAGAGATAGTCTGTGTGTCATAAATCCAAATGCTCGGACTCTAAATGCTCGGTTCGGAAGGTTGCTTTTGCTGTGGTAAAATAAATTGTTGTTTCACAGCAACAGAGAGAATAAGAAAAGCGGCTCCCAAGCACCTCACATGCCAGATATGCCTGTGTGTGTTCCCCACAGAGCAGCAAGTAAGAGAGCACGCTCAAACACACTACACAGAGTCAGAACTCACACCGTATCTGCAGTTGCAGGTAAACAACAAAATGTTACTTTCACTGAATATCTGCAGGAAGGCAGATATTCTTTTATTTTCAAAATCTATGTAGGTAGGGTTTGTTAAACTAAACAAATTTTACTTTTGAACCAACTCAAAAAAAAATGGCAAAACTTAATATGTACTTAGTTATACTGGAATAGATATTTATATCCAGACATAACAAACAGATATTTTCATACATACAAATGTTTTGTTCATATTGGGAATCGAACCCACGACCTATGGTGTGGTAGTCCACTTCAACATCCTAATAATATGGTTGCAGAGACCGTACAAGTGCGAGACGTGCAAAGAGAATGGTATTAGTAAGAAACAGGTGGTACTGCATCACAGGCGGCATCTAGGAATAAACCCGTTCATTTGCAAACATCCCGGCTGCACATTTGTTGGGAAGAATCCAGTATGTATGGTGTCTCTAATAATCTGTATCTTATATTTCTTAATCACTACAACATTAGCGTATAATGTAAATTCAACTACCTTACATAGATATTATAATTTTTATTTTTTCTAAAATGTTTTTGTTAACCAATTCTTTATAGTAAAAGTATGATATGGAAGAGTGATGCCTCCAAATACAGGTATTTCATACTTAAAAGGAGGCTTCGAATACTGTACTGAAAATTGTAAAATCATTTAGAGTAAATAAACATTTTGTATTTGTATTTTTATATAGTTACTAGCTCTGCTGTCCCCCGCGGTTTCGTCCGCGTTCCTGTGGGATCTTATCTTTTCCCGGGATAAAAAGTATTCTATCTCTTAAGTTGGCCCAATACGTGTGCAAATTTTATTAAAATTGGTTCATTAATTAAAGCGATGATAGCTCAGTGGTAAGTGACGTCGGATACCCCGACGAAGGTCGTGGGTTCGAATCCTACAATGAGCTTGAGCTTTCGGTCAAGGAAAACATCGTGAGGAAACCATAGCACTTACTCGAAGCTCAAGCTCATTGTAGGATTCGAACCGACGACCTTCGCCACGGTATCCGACGTCACTACCACTGAGCTATCATCGCCTTGATATATATGGTCAGGACTCCCTCCGTCACCACGTGGTGGTGCACGGCTCTCGGCGGCTGGTATGTGAGCGTTGCGGCGCCTCGTTCCGACGCCGCTGGGAGCTGCGGCAGCACGCGCGCCGCCACCAGGCCACGCGCTGTGAGCACTGCGCGTTGTGTGGCCGCACCTTCAGGAACCACGTCACTTACAAGGCGCACCTGCTGACACACCACCGACCTCCCAGGTACGTCTCAGGTATCGTGGGACAGCCGGTAAGGACGAACACTTAGGTATCATTGACATAAGAACCCTGATAAACAGCATACGCCAAACACCCACAAAATTACACCCGTTTTGATTTTATTTTGATTGCGTCCGCCATCTTGGATCCAGAAATAGATGTTATATTCGGTCTCCCTCGTACCTCAAATCGAGACTAACTAGATATTTTTAAAAGTTCACATAATACAGCTTGATACCTGATCTATATCAAAATTACATGACAATAATTGGTGTCCACTAAGCATCATCTAAACGTATCTACAATAATGTGGCATAAAGATTTTTCATTACGTGACGCTACGACTTATTTCGGTACAAATTATGGTAGTTGATCATTCGGACCTATTCCTTAGTGATTAGTACTATACAATAAATAGGGTTATTGTCGTAAATTGGTGCATTAACATTGGTGATTCTCTACAATATACAAACAAGCATATCAAATATTGTTCCATTTGTCCGTTAAACGTTGTATTTTAGATGCAAAAATATATTGAAATTATCAATAAACTTTATATTCTAGAGGTCTTAATATTCACGCAGATTTCAATACCCATTAACACAGTAAAAATGAACAATTCCTCCAGACACCGTTGCACATACCGCGGTTGTCCGAAGGCCTACCACTCCCGGACTGCGCTAGCGGCGCACACGCGCTCGCACGCCGGGGACAAGTCGTACCGCTGCCCGCTGTGCTCTACCGCCGCTTATACCTCCGCATCATTGCTTAACAGGTATTAACTTTCACATAACACTCTTGTCAATACCTACTAAACGAAAAAAGCTCAAGGCACAGAACTGTGCCGCAATCGTTAATTTAGAACAACATTTTTACTTAATTTGAATGTTTTATGGCGCCGTATTTAAGGAATGAAAGATAAAGGGTGGAAACTTTACAATAAATCTTACTACACAAGCTTTCTTTTGGCATTTGATTCATTATTCTAAGATTTTTACTTTAGGAAATATTACGCTTTCAAAGTGTGACACTTTTTGGTGATGTACTTCAACCGCCCATACCGCAGAGAAAGTCGTAGTTCTACGTCAAGAATCTAAATTGGACGGCAAACAGACGAGAAAATCCAATTTTTTGTTTGGTGGCAAACAAGCTGACGGCCCACCTGATGGTAAACGATTACTGTAGCCTATGGACGCTTGTAACACCAGGGGCGTCACGAGCGCGTTGCCGACCTTACATAAACCTTATTACTCGTCTCTTAAAGAACCCCATGTTGTATTTGTTGGTGATTGCAGACACGTCCGCATGCACGGACGGGCGCGCGTGTCCCGCTGTGACAAGTGTCCGGCCACCTTCGACGAGTACGGCGCCTTCTACCGACACCGCGTCCGACTACACGGGCCATGGCAGCCGCACCGCTGCCTCGGATGCAACCAGGGGTCAGTGACCACATACACACTCATACATACATACATACATTTACATACACACACACTCTTTCACGCACACACACACATGGTTTTGCACGGTGGTATGGTACTTTGTAGTACTCGATTAGCTGAATAGCTGGGTACCCTCAAATTAAAGATCGGATTCCAAGCACCTATCGGTGTCTTTCGACAGTTGCACTTGAGAGCCAGTTGCCTTCAAGCCATTGTATAAAGGTCAACATCACATAGGTATTGCTATTGAAGTCCTGCCTGTCGTCAAACTTCTTACAAACACACTACTACTACAATTTGAAACTATTTATTGCAATTATAATACATTTTTATTTTATTTATTTTTATTTAAGCCTTTTATTTCCCTAATAATAATTTTACATTTAATTAGAATTGAATTAATTAATACATAGTTATAATGATAGCAACAAAAAATAAATATGAGACAAATTGCATTCTTTGTATATAATATTAAGTTTTTTTTTTTTTTTTTTTTGGATGGAGGAGGCCATTATAATACATACATAATTATAATTCTTAGGGATTCTAAAATCTTGTATCAAGATTGTTGACCCCTAAGGAGTCTTACAGCGTTAAATATAAAATACATGCATATGGTTTTGTTTAATCTGGGCTGAAGAGTCTGGCATCACATACTTCCCCTCCACAAAGGTGTGTGTTGGTAGAACTGACTAGATGGTCAATTTATTAACTTACTTTTTTAGATATGAGAGCGAGTCTCGTTTAGAGAAACACATGCAGCGCTGTGAGCTCGCCATACGCATGCGCGCGTACGACGAACAACACCGGCGGGACAGACTAGTGCACGGACCTGACACTGTGGTAGATGTTAGTGATACTCATAAAAATAATATCCTTGGACATTTCTCACACACGGCTATCTGATCCCAAACTAATAGAGCTTGTAATATGGAAACCAGATGACTGATATACTACATATACTACTTTTTTTGTAAATACATACTTAAATAGATAATTACACCCAGACTCAGGACAAACAGACATGTTCATGCACACAAATGTCTGTCCTGGATGGGAATCGAACCCACGACCTGCGGCGTGATAGGTAGTGTTAACCAACCACGCCAACCGGCCTATCTCACAGGTTTCATTTATATCTTAGTTTTCCATCCCGCTGTTTCACCCGCGTTTCAGAGGGATCTTATCCTTTCTCGGGATAAATGTACCCTGTGTTTTACACCGGGATATGATCTGCCTGTGTGCCAAGTTTCATTAAAATCTGATTAGTAGTTTTTGCGTGAAAGTGTTACAAACATACACATATAGAAACTTTCACCCATAGCCTATGCGCTATTCCAGACTATAATCTATCTCTATGTCAAATTTCATCCAGATCCGTTGAGCCGTTCTGGCGTAAATGAGTAACAAACATACATCCTTCCATCCAAACTTTCACATTTATAGTAAGATTAGGATAGTTATGAAACTCTAATTTCTTCTAATTAATCTCACTACTGATTGGTTTTGAGATCTGCACTAATGTAGTCGTCGTCTGGTCTAGTGTTCATAATCAATACATATTTTTATATTTTACAGGATACTAAAAAGGAAAAGCTTAAATTAGAGTTTGAAACTGTTAACATACTGGATCGATTGAAAGGTCAATCATTTGTTGTGCAGCCGGTTAACATTCGCGAACTAAGCAGAGATAACTCGGGTAATTTATTAATCTCACTACATCTATTTCGAACTAACAAGAAAAGGATTTGAGAATAATCTTAATATGAACGCTAATAAAGCGGATTGTTTCAACTCATACAGAGGACAAAAACAATCATTTTTAGGGTTCCGTACCCAAATGGTAAAAATAGAAACCCTGTTACTAAGACTGCTATCCGTCTGGCTGTATCTCATGAACCGTGATAGCAAGACAGTTGAAATTTTCACAGATGATGATGATTTCTGTTGCCGCTATAACAATACAAAAAAAGATACAAAATTTGTACGGAACCCTCGGTGCGCGAGTCCGAGTCGCACTTGACCAGTGTTTTTATTTAAGATTTTATATAGTGTCTAACTAACATAATATATGGGTTTCTGTGTTGCCTACATAAATAAATAAATGTTATTAAAGATGTATTCCATCCAATTTTTTTCCCAGAAGTTCGACAAACAGGTCCCGCATACCTGATGGTAAGTGACTACAGTCGCCTACGACGATTTCGATGTCAACTTTATTACAATGAGTGCAACGCCTCTATGACTAGGTTCCAAAGAATCAGCACCATTGCTTTTGAATAATAAGACTTTACGTCTCGATTATAAGGTCGTCAATAAGTTTCTAATTCCATGTTCCAGGTAGACTAGATCTACCTCCGGATGGATTACTGTACATTGAAGTGGAACCTGATGCTGAGGAAGGCGCTTCGCGAGTGACGTCACCACAAACGTTAACGCAAATAAATAAATAAGTAATTTGTGTAAACCCAGGCTCAAAACAATCCGATACTTGTCCAGGATGGGGAATCGAACTAACGACTTTTTCTTCTTCTTTTCGTACGGGCGTTTTCCGCAATTGGGCGACGGATTGCGCCCTTTTTGCGTCGGAGGGTGTTTGGCTGGGGTTACTCCAGCTATCCTATATCCTCAAGGAAGCCTGCCAGCGCCTTGACGTTGCCGACCGCCTCCCTGAGACTACCCGGGTTGCCCAGGTAGTTTGCCCGGCATTCGGCCACCCCACCGCATTCCAGCAGGACGTGGGCGGCTGTTTCTTCAGCCCTCATGCAAGCTCTGCATAGGGGGCTGTCTGTGACACCTAGATTGAACAGATGTTTGTTAAAACTGCCGTGACCGGTTATAGCGCTAGTTACTAGTCGCAATCGTGGTTCGAACTAACGACTTATGGGCTAGATAAATAGAATACTTTTTATTATGATATTATAAAATATCATTAGAAGGCAGGTTATTAGTTGGCTTACTTAAATTTTGATTCAATTGTTATATGATTGTATAAGTGATACTCGGGTATTCGATTTTTTTGTACCAAAATTGTGTTCTATTACTTTCTATTTTATTAATATTGTAAAATTTTAATAATAGTATTGATTAAATGTTAATCTTTAATTTAATTTGCTTTGGACGATTTTAAGACTCAACACTGATCTCATGCATGATATGAATAATTTTAAGTTTAAATACACTATAAAATAATAACACTTTTGTTGATAATTTTTTGCCTTCAAGCAATAATCATCTTTATCCCATACAAATAGTCGTTTAGTCTGAACGAAACCTTATGCTTTTTACCTGCCTTATTTATTTTATGTACGGTTGGCAACACAATCTACTAAACAGATCTTAACTAAATGTGTATTTTAATTTATGCAACTTATGTCGCTGACTGTACATGTAAGAATAATACAATACAAATAATTAGAAAAATATTTAATCGATCAACATTACAAAGAGGTTTACATACATAATTAAATAAACAAAACCGCTCAGAGGGCGAGCGGCGAGAATTGGATCATACTTTTGATATCTTTCACTAACACTTCTAGGAAACCCTTCTGTGTCACTGGCTGGTTCTGAAAGTACAAAACAGACTTCACATTAAAAATAAAAAAAATAATAAATAAAAATGTAATTTATTGCCACAAAAAAAAATCAAAAAAACATTTACAAGTAAGCACATAGAAAAAAGCACATAAAAAAATATATATATTAAATCAAAAATAATAACAATAAAACAAAATATGGCAATAGGATAAACTCAGCTATTGCAGCGTTCACATTTACCTGAGTACGCTGCGCTGATTTTCAGTTTACCCTTGTGTTCGGACTACATTAGACTGTCCTTTCCCCAGACACATAACAAGTTAATACAATACAAACATAATTCTATATTACCTTGGCTGTGTCCAAGAGTTGTTCAGTGAATCTGTCGTTGAAGACGGCTATGAGACTCTTGCGTAGTTCCTGCAGTTCATCGCCGGTCGCGCCACGCAAAGGGTCCGACATCGTTACTTCTGTTGTAGGTATACAAAATTCTATCAAGTTAACAGTTTCAAAAATCCCTACGATCATTTGAACGTAAACACACGTTTGTTTAAATAATAATAAATTTAAGTTTATATCCTACTTCCTACTAATATTATAAATGTGAAAGTTTGTGAGTTTCGATGTTTGTTAATTAATTCACTCAAAAAAGGATCAACGGATTTTGTTCAAACATGGCATTTTTTTATCCCGGGAAAAGATAAGACCCCTCGGGAATGTGGGTGAAACTACGGGCCAGAAAACTCTACAAGGGCTGCTATTTATGTATCCGGAACTGGTCAGTTACAGAACAATATTAAACAAGTATCTATATAATATTTAAAAATGGAACTCTTTGGCTGAAGAATGGCAAATAATATTTAAAAACCGGCCAAGTGCGAGTCGGACTCGCGCACGAAGGGTTCCGTAAAAAAGACGATAAAATCACGTTTGTTGTATGGGGGCTACATTTATTTTATTTTAATTTTATTATTTATTATTAAAGTAAAAATACAACTGAGTATTTTGTGAATATTTCAAGTGCCTACCTGTTGCCATTATTGATATCGAGCAAAAAAGGGCAAAAAACAATAGCGTTTGTTGTATGGGAGTCCCCCTTAAATATTTATTTTATTTTGTTTTTAGTATTTGTTGGTATAGCGGCAACAAAAATACATAATTTGTGTAAATTTCAACTGTCTAGCTATCGCGGTTCTTGAGATACAGCCTGGTAACAGACGGACGGACGGACTGACCCTTTGGGTACGGAACCCTAAAAATGGCGGTATCTTACGTCACTACCACTGAGGAAGGAGTGGAAGAGTTGGTGGTGGTGGTACGTACCAGCGAGTCCGGTCCTCAGGTGCAAGTGCAGGTGTAGATGCAGCAGGTGCAGCGTGCCCTCGAGCGCGTGCACACAGTGCTGCAGCTCGAGCCGGCGCCGCCGCACGCGCGCGCCCAGCACGCCCAGCGCCGCGCCGCGACTCTCCGCGGGGGACTGCGCGGACGCGCTCTGATCCGCCGGGAGGAGCTTCTTCATGTCTAATTAAAACAACGTAAATGGTGTTTAACAGTTAGTACCAGCGGCTATGTGACACCTAACTGGATAAATCTGTAGTATGCGGCATACAAGTTTAAAGATGATATATTCCATTAATGGAAGGCAGTTCTTTACTACTACATTAATGCATAATTTGGCTCTGCAATCATATATATTTTAAGAATAAGAGTTTTTAGACCAGAACCGATTGAAATAATTTAAACGACTATGATAATATGTTCAAATCAAATTATTTATTTATTTCCTAGAATATGGTAGGTACATAAAGATAGTCATGTGATTGAGTTCTGCATATTCTACCAATAAAGGTGTTGAAATATTAAATACATGATCATTAATTCATTATTATTAGACAGTGATAGTTCAGTAATTCCAAACATTACCCGCTATAAACAAACCTTACCTCTTTATAATCTATATATATAAAAGAAAGTCGTGTAGTTACACCATTTATAACTCGAGAACGGCTGGACCGATTTTCATGGTTTTTGATTTGTTAGATTCGTCTCCGCCCGGAATAACAGAATAACTATTAAAAAATAAGAGAAATGCACAAAAAAAAAAATGAAGAATATTATTTTTGTCATACATTTTGTATAGAACGATTTTTTGACGTCTCGAGATCGGGCTGACAGATGGTTTAGATTCACAAATTGGACACGGTAGGTGCAGCTGGAATTGGGCTCTAAGTTTTATTTTCAGGGCAGGACAACGTCTGCTGGGCCCACTAGTATTAATATAGATATAGGTACATTTTCAAGATGACGATACATTGGCCGGCTAATGGAAAAACGGACCTTAACAGTGACTTAACTAACCGTCGAGCGTCATGGTGGGCACGTTGTGTAACTGGTGCATGGTGGTAGCGAGCAGCTTCTCGTGGTGGGCCGCCGCGCGCGACAGTTGCTGCAGCAGCGCCAGCCACGCGCCGCACTGCGACGCCCCTTCGCCCCCCATGCCCATGCCCGACTCCGACCCTGCCCCCGTCGCCAGTACCACGCGCCCCTCTACGTTTATATTGCGAGCGTACGTCACGAGGTTGCACACAATCTGAAAGTACAGGAGCGAACCAACTTGGATGTTATTGGTTAAAAAAAATGGTTCACTTTACCATTGTTTTTTTTTTTATTCTGGATAGGCTTGTGTTTGACTACAATCTCACTATGGTAAGTGATGATGTGGCCGATGGTGGTAAGCACACAAAGCCTAGATGGAAACTGGTTCTCAAGTGCAGCTGTGGGAACACACCGATAGGTGTTTGGCGACAGATTTTCAACTTGAGGTGGTAGCTAGCTGTTAAGTTGGTACAGCGAACTTGTTGAACTAATTAGATTTATTAATTATTCGTAGGACAAAGACTCAATTTTGATCGCTTCTATAAGAATTGGCTCAGTCGCCGCTAACCCAAGGAAGAAGAAATGTTTTAAACACAATGTTTTTAAAGAAATGTTTTTTAACTAAGCATAGAATTCCATGTCCCAAAAATTCTAAACACAAACCTTATAATAAACTAGTGCATAGTCTTCCTTGTCCTGATCAGCCCTGGGTTGGTGGAACCTCGACAGTAGAGACAGCATGAGCCACTGCACCCGCTGTACGCTTGCAGCGCTCTGCTGCAGCGCTGTATCGTCTTGTACCATTCCAAACACTTCCCGGTTCGATGCTCGACCTATCACTGATGTGATCGCTTCTACTTCCACGAGAAGCTCTTGGGGAGAGTTCGGGTGTGCGGCCCTGTGGATAGATTTATGGGTTTATTACACTCGTTGTGGGTTCAATTCCCATCTATGACAGACATTTGTGCGGAGTCTGGGTGTATATTTGAGTATGTATTTTAAAAAAGCTTTATACTATTTTATTGTGTTAACAGTTAACTGGTATCCATAGAACAAGCTCTGCTTAGTTTGGAATCAGTTGACCGGGTGTGAATAAATTGTTTATTTTTTAGGAACTAGTAAACGGGTTTTTTTATTTATGAAATACATTTCAAAAACATATGCAAAAGACTGAAAATCCTATACACCGAGCTTTGTAATTGTATCAATGACCTTTAAATACACTTGGTCCTTCGAGCCGGATCGAAGTCCCTTTTTCCATAAAGCACGGCACCAACAATTCTTAAAAGCGTGTCATGACCTAAAAGAACACCATAAAACAAAGGAGCATAGATAACAAACCTGAGCACCATGTCTATGCACTCCACATGGCTGAGAAGGAAGTGCGTGACATGTATCACGCAGCTGTGGTTCTGCGTGCCCAACGTCGTCAGCAGAGCATCGCACAGCGACAACGCCGGTATTAGGATTTGACGGAATCTGTATAACATAAGGGCCAGTTTCATAAGGTTGTAATAAGTTGTACAACACATTGGCAATCCACTTGGTATTGCTAATGTCTATAGGCGACGGTAGTCACTTACCATCAAGTGACCCGTCAGCTTCGTAGTCACTTATGGTATAAAAAAAATCATACGATTGCCAATATGTTCCTGATAGTTTATCTTGTAGATATATTTATAGACAGCGATGATAGCTCAATGGTAGTGACATTGGATACCGCGGCGAAGGTCGTGGGCTCGAATCCTGCAGTGAGCTTTTGGTGAAGGAAAACATCGTGAGGAAACCAGACCAGGCTGGCTACCATCCTCAAGTTGAAAATCTATCGCTAAGCACCTGTGAGCACCGGTGTTTTACGGCATTTTAACTTGAGAGCCAGTTGCCTTTAAGGCATTGTAATAAGGTGTACAACACATTGGCAATCGCGCTGGTATTACTAATGTCTATAGGCGACGTTATTCACTTACCATCACGAACCCGCCTAACAAAACAGTTAGTACCTTTTTCTCTTCAGTTTGTCAACCTATTTTTCTCTTCTTTTTAGTTTTGTGTTATGAATGAAATTGGAAGCAGTTTTTTTCCACTTTTCCCGAGTAAATATAAATATTGAGTATGTACCTGTTAGCAACACAAGGTACGAAGTCAGTGTCCCGATGTCCCGCGTACCCAGTATGTATGTCGGGATGTGTGTCCAACGCCCGTAAGTTGGCCAAACTGGACAACGCACCTTGGGCCAACACTGTCTCTGCGCCGACGCGAGTTCCCGCTATTTTTATTAGCAGCGCCATTTTGGATTCGTATACGTAGAGGACTCGTAGCGATTTGGGGTTTGGTTGCAGTGCCTACAATATTTTTTAATAGAATAATTTTATTGTATACAAACTAAACTAATTAATCTTCTAATTTGTCAGTTATAAATATTTCCTAGATAATTTTTTTACGTTTATAAAACAGATATATTGTTAAATTAAATGAATCTAATTTGTTAACAATAGAATCAGCAGCAGCAAATACTACGAAATGACAAAATGAGAGTATAGTTACAGAATGCGTCGAGTGTCGTACGTCACTTTTTGACAATGCTGCACCATATAATATTGGACTTGCAGATAATATCACACCAGCAGATAATTAGTATATTAAAAAAGGTTTATATAATACTTATAATAAGCGAAATCATTCCTGAGTAGAAATTTTTCATTCTAGAAAGAAAAGCTAGTGAAAGACAAAAATACTGACCTCCTTCAATCCCTCGTCATCCTGCAGCAAACTATCAATAAGGCTCCTCAAGTATCCCTGATTGGTCAGCGTATTCATCCAATCAGTACGCGGGTTTATGTCTATCAATGTATCGAGACAGGACAGCGCCACCATGCGGCACACATCGTGGCCGGCACCGATACAGTCACTACACACTATCGCACACAAGTTCTCACCAAAATCACTAATCACATCTATAACCATACTTTTTAAAGAAGACTCTTCTTTACTTGGCCGCATTTTGGAACTGTCCAACCTACTCACATATGTTGTATTATTTTCCTCCTCCGGCTCAGCCGGGCTGGGCTTCAAATTCACTATATTTAAATAGTTTAATAACGCTCCGTACAGGTTCACTCGCATTTTCTGCGTCGACCCACCAGATACTAGTATCCAGCTCAATATTTTGTGTAAAATGAACTTTAAGGTTAGCGAGTTAGTTTGCATTATTTGGTTTGAAGGGCCGAAGAATGTGGTTTCGAAATCCGACGTCCGTAAATTGGAGTCTCTCTTCTGTAGAATGTAGCAGTGACGTAGGTTGACTAGGAGTAGCAAGACAGTTCCAGAAGCCAAGTTCCCAATCTGCGGTAGCACTTCAACTGGGGGTATTTTGTTAAGTAGGTCCTGTAGAATGTTTAGAAGTAGGCTCTTTCGTGCTTCCAAGTTGATAATGTCGTGGGGGGCGACGCAGAACATTATTTCAATGAGTTGCCGCCACGAGTCGTAGTAGTGTGTCAATGTGGCCGCCAGGTTGCGCTGCTTGTTTACTTCTGTTACATAGTCCAGGACCTGAAAAGATAAGAATTTATATAAGCTTTTCAAAATGCTGGAGTTCTTAGTAACGTAATAAAAAGGTTTTGTTTGACCGCAATCTCTGTCTGTCGCCAAGCACCTATCGGTGTGTTCCGACAGCTGCATTTGAGAGCCAGTTCCCATCTAGGCTTTGTGTGCTTACCACCTTCGGCCACATCATCACTTACCATGGTGAGATTGTGGTCAAACACAAGCTTATCCAGAATAAAAAAAAAAAAAAAATCTCACCATGATAAGTGATGATGTGGCCTTAAAAATCGTGGGTTCGAATCCTACAATGAGCTTGAGCTTTCGGTGAAGGAAAACATCGTGAGGAAACCACAGCACGGTGAGAGTACTTTGTAGTACTCGACTGGCTGGCTACCACCCTCACGTTGAAAATCTGTCGCCAAGCAACTGTTGGTCTGTTCTGGCAATTGCACTTGAGTGAACCGCCTGCCTCGTTGTCACTTGTGACATAAAAAAAAATAAAAGGGAATGTGAAGGAACAGGAACAAAAAATGTCGACCTTTTGTATCTCTAGGGCGAGTAGGGCGCGTTGCGGCGCGGCGGCGTGCAGAGCGCTCAGCTCGCGGGACAGCAGCGCGTGCACGCGGGACACGCTGATACGTCGACCGCCCAGACCTGCACACACAGAACAACATTAAGAGTTGGAGACCAAATATTTGTGTATGTATCGACATATCGACAGCACTGAGCAAACTTGCACTTTAAGGGACTAGGAAAAAGAGTGAGGCGCGTCTTAGTAGATGATACTATCTATATATTCAAATTCAAAAATATCTTTATTAAATGAACTCATTACAATTATTTTTTATTGTCTCATGTTTGAGAGAAAGACAATAATATGGCTGAAAAGTCTAGAAACCAAGCCAAAAATCTTAAAAAAAAACACAGAGTGGATTTAGTATGTTTACCTGTAGGCAGGTCGCATGAGGCGATGGCCTGCCGCAGCTGGTCTCTATGGAACAGTTCCCAGCGCGGCTCGGGCGTCGGCGACACACACACGGGCAGCGCTTCCACCGTGCGACGCGCCAGGCACCACTCCCACTCCTCAAACGTAACAAACAAATCAACAATGAAATTTAAAATAGCGCCATCTATTATTCAATAGCGGAACAAGAAGCTTATTCCGTGGTAATGTAATAGAGCGTTCTACGCTATTCTTGATATATGTGAGAGTACTTTCTGGAACTATCTAGAAACATCGATCGCCATATGAATAGAGGTTGAGTGCGTTGAGTTATTTTAAAAAGTTAGCCTCTCGCTTTCCTACAATATGTGGGAATGATTTCGTGAAAATGAACGGAAGTATGTAACAGGAAACCACCTGGTGTGACCTGGTAGAGTTGGCTGTCAGATACATTTCCTCTATTGTAGTGAAGGCAAAGGTTTTAGCCCATACAGCCTCAAGCTCAAAGAGGTTGATACATGTATGGTATTACCAAGGTGAGATGTCAGATGTTACTCATCATAATATGCGACAACTGTAATGGCTCGTTTACACCTAATCCGTCATCGGCCGAAGTTCTCGGGGAATGTCGGCCGGAAGGTGTAAACGAGCCATAAGGCTACATCGTTTTTTGTATGTAAACCAAAGTGATATTTTAATAGGTCAATCAACAACATTTTTTTCCACCTTTAAATGTAATGTCACAGTTAGTGTACTCTCTGGATAGGTACCTGTGTAGAATGTCGGTGCGGTTGCGTGAGTGCAGTCAGGAGCGCTGCTAGTGCGGCGTGGTGTCGTCCCGCATGCGCGGCGCCCGCCTCGCACGCACACGCACGGAGCACCCACGACCGAGCAGACAGACTCGATACGGACGCACTCTGTAATAGCGTGTGAGACTGGTACAAATCGTCACGTAAGGAAAAAAAGTACGTTACAGATAAACCTTGTAAAGCAATAAGGTTCACTGTCAACTTAGGTTAATGAACAAAGCCTACTATAAGGTGGCTCATTACATGGAAGACAGAAATATATGGTTGTAGTAGCTTCTCTCTGCACGTGCATCCCCCTGGCCTAGTGTGAAATATTTAAAGATGTATCTAAATGTATTTATGAAAATGTAAATAAATTTAAGAAAGATGTACTGCAAAAAGTGTATTTCGAACCGGTGGTAGAGAATTGTAACGTTAATAAACTGAATAAATGAGTTTTGAGTCATGTAACTCTGATTCTGATAGAGGTATCAATCTGTAATTTGTGAGCTTTTAAATATCTGGTTTGTCTCGATACGAGGTGCAAGAGAGAGCAAATATTACACGTATGGGTGGCTTTTGTTGGGTTTTCGGAGGTGTTGATCACGAATATCACACCTGTTTCTATGTTAATTACAGAGATATGGTTGCCTCACGATCACCATGGTAAGTGATGATTGGCCGAGGGTGGTAGCCAAAATGCCTTACCTTTAGATCAACAGTAGCCTTGAGATGTCTTGTTAGGAAATAATCCCTCGAGCGTAGGTACCGCAGTGCAGGTGGTGATGTGTTAGGTCGCGCACATATCCAGTAAACAAGCTTGTAGCAACTTTCTACTAGGTTGCTCACCTCCCTGCAAAATAATCACATATTTTTAACTAGCGGTTCCCCCCGATTTCACCCGCATTTCTATATAATGTATAAAAAGTATCCTATATTTTAATTCAGGTGTGTCAAGTTTCATCAAAATCCGTTTGCCGTTTTTGCGCGATTGAGCAACAAACATAAAAACATTCACATTTATAATACTAGTAGGATTAATACCTCCCGAAATTTTTCTAAGTATCGCCAGTAGAATTGACCCCATTAGGATTAATACCTCCCGAAATTCTTCTAAGTATCGCCAGTAGAATTGACCCCATTAGGATTAATACCTCCCGAAATTCTTCTAAGTATCGCCAGTACAATTGACCCCATTAGGATTAATACCTCCCGCAATTCTTCTAAGTATCGCCAGTAGAATTGACCCCATTAGGATTAATACCTCCCGAAATTCTTCTAAGTATCGCCAGTAGAATTGACCCCATTAGGATTAATACCTCCCGAAATTCTTATTTATTTATTTATTTATGTACACACAATAAAAGAATAGAAAGAAACACAGAACAGATACAAGAGTACAAAGGGACAGCTTATTTCTAGTAGAAATTTCTTCCAGCAGCCCTGCGACTGGAAAGTTTGAAGTAGAAGAGAATGTAGACACAGTGTGTGACAAATAAAAGAAAAGCAAAATAACAAATATAATATCTTAAATCTACTTAATATATATATAAAAATATACTACTTGAATAAGATAAAATAACAATACACTGCATAAACTGTATACACAAATACATAAGTATATAAAATAGTATACAATACAAATCTACAAATGGACAATCAAGCTAATGTGTTTAGCAAGTTAACACGTTTTTTAAATACAGAAATGGTTCTTGAGTCGTGTATATTAGACGGAAGTGCATTCCACAACCTTACTGCATGAACAGAAAAGGAATGGGTGTAGGAGTCAGATTTATGCGAAGGAGTATTAAGAAAGGATTTAAGATGGGATCTACAAGGAACATCAGGGGAACGAGTATACGAAAAACGTTCTCGCAGGTAATATGGATAGGCAGGATTGTGTAAGATATTAAATAGGAGGCATAAAATACGAGTGTTCCTGCGAAGACGGATAGGGAGCCACTTGAGTTGCTTGCGGAATTGAGAAACGTGGTCGTATTTTTTAAGACCAAAAATGAAACGAATGCAAAGGTTTTGCAGGCGCTCAAGCTTGTTTAATAGCTCCTCTGTAGCATCCAAGTAACAGGCATCAGCATAATCAATAATCGGCTGTATAAGTGTTTGGGCAAGAGAAATTTTAGTTTTTAAGGGTAAGAAGCTCTGAAGACATTTTAGCGAATGAAAGGAAAAATGCACCTTTCGACTAACCTCATTAACTTGCGCACGCCAAGAAAGATTAGAATCAAGAATGATTCCAAGGTCCTTGATGGATGAACTGTTTAGAATCAATGGGGCTAGGGAAGAGGTGTCGAGCAGATTTCGAACATACCTACTGCCTATGATGATGGCTTGTGACTTGGAAGGATTAATGTGAAGGCCGTAAGATTTTGCCCACTTACTAATGGAGCCTAAGTCACAATTCAAGGCGTCAATTGAGGAGCTAGCCTGTTCCAACTCAAAATGCCGATATAGCTGCAAATCGTCAGCATAAAGATGAAAATTGGAGGAGATAACCGTAGTAACAGTGTTAATGAAGATAGAGAAGAGAAGAGGAGAGAGAACGCCACCCTACGGCACACCCGCAGTGAGGTCACACCAGCCGGAGAAGGTCTCCTGCAGGCGGACACACTGAGAGCGTCCGCGAAGGTAAGAGTCAAACCAGGCTAAAGAAGATGAAGAGAAGTTAATAGATTGTAGGATCCCTAGTAAAACATCGAAATCTACAGAATTGAAGGCACAACTGAAATCAAGTAATACTAACACTGTGAGTGACTTATTCTCCATAGCCCACCGTATATCGTCAGTCACTTTAAGAAGTGAGGTCACAGTACTGTGACCTACACGAAAGCCAGACTGATGTGGACTAATAAGGTTGTTATGGATAACAAAGTAAGAAACTTGCCGGTGGACAATATGCTCAAGAACTTTAGATAGAAACGGAAGGATTGAAATGGGTCTGAAGTGGGATAAGGAGGAGGGATTGTTCAATTTCGGGAGAGGTATAATATATGCTTGTTTCCAAGACAAAGGGAAAGAACTAGATGTGATTGAACAATTCATAATATGAGTCAAAATAGGGAGCAGTAGTGAAAGAATAGGAACTATCATCCTCGAGCACAGGTTGTCATTACCAACAGCTGAAGAGGAAATGGAGAGAATAGATTTTTTAACATCATCTTCAGTGACAGCACATAAATTAAACATTGAACAATTCGGTAAGGGCAAGGAAGAAAGTTCTAGCAATGTAGAAGCTTTGACAGAAGGGTCTAGAGTGACAGGTGGAAGAGAAAAATGCTGATTAAGAGCGGACAGGTCAACATCCCAACAGGTTGTAGCAGGAGATTTGCCAATACCTACTGACTTCAAGAATCTCCAAACATCAGAGGAGTTGCGATTGTCGAGTGATTCGTGGAAATAGCGTCTCTTAGCATCTTGACACAAACGATTGCAGCGATTACGGAAGATTTTATAGTGGTTGTGATTTTGATCCGAAGGTCTACGCTTGTATCTACGAAACGCCTTATCTCTGCGAGCCATGGCCTCTTTGATAGTAGATGTTATCCAGGGTGCGGGATTATGCCTAATTTTAACCCGTCGACGAGGGGCATGCTTGTCAAAGAGTTCAAGGACTTTAGAGTTGAAACAGTTCACCTTTTCATCAATGCTGGCGCTTTCAACGACCGGAGTCCAATCGATTTCACCAGCATCGCGTATCAGTGCCTCCAGGTTCATTCCCTTATAACCACGAAGAAAATGAAACTGAGCTTCACGCTTGGGAGGACGTACACGATAAGACATGTAGATCAAATCATGGTATGAGAAAGGTGCACTAAGTTGTCCAAAATCGGACACCTTGTGGGGTGAAGAAACAATCATAAGGTCATAGTGTCCAGGAACACTCTGGGCATTGATGTGAACTATATTAAGATTGTTTGGAAGGTTGGAAAAAATAGAAGAAATATTATCATGTAAAGTGAGTAGTGGAGATGAGTCACTGTCCGCACTAACAAAACTGCAAGTCGAAGATGAACGGGAGAAAAAACTGTCATTAAAATCACTTAAATCATCCATTAATATCAAATATATATAAATATACACTACTAATAACAGATAAAATACCTAATAATAATATAATACTAATAATAATACTAACAAACTAAAAAATAAAATAAAAATTAACCTTAATAAACACCAATTCAAACAACCACCATAACTCACTAGAGTATGAAGAAATCTTATTATTACATTACATTTAAAATTAAACAAATGCAAAAAGAAAAAGAAATATATCACTATTGTTATGAAACTAAAGACTATAGATTAAAAATGACTGCATATCTTGCAAAGGCAAAACCTTTCAAAACTGATAATATTAAGACATGGCTGAAAGGCTCGAAATATTTGCCTGCCTTTTGGCAAAATAAAAAAAATAAGAAAAAGTTAAAATATTAATACAATTTTGAATACAATATTTTGTAAAATTAAAGAATACAAAAAAAAATTATAATACATAACACTATTGTTACGGGACTAAACGAAACTATAAAAGGCAAAACTTATATTAAATAAGACTAGGCTGTATGGCTCTAAATCATTCGCCTGCCTATGGCCGAACCACAGAAAAAAAACATTAACGTCAAACGTCAAAAGAGACAAACAAATAGGTTAGGTAGTGAGTCACCCTCCTTCCTATTATAAAAGAAATCTGAATTTACCGACGTAAATAATTAGTAAGTACATATTAGGTAAAGTGAAAAAAATTCTTCTAAGTATCGCCAGTAGAATTGACCCCATTAGGATTAATACCTCCCGAAATTCTTCTAAGTATCGCCAGTAGAATTGACCCCATTAGGATTAATACCTCCCGAAATTCTTCTAAGTATCGCCAGTAGAATTGACCCCATTAGGATTAATACCTCCCGAAATTATTTTAAGTATCGCCAGTACAATTGACCCCATTAGGATTAATACCTCCCGCAATTCTTCTAAGTATCGCCAGTAGAATTGACCCCATTAGGATTAATACCTCCCGAAATTCTTCTAAGTATCGCCAGTAGAATTGACCCCATTAGGATTAATGCCTCCCGAAATTCTTCTATATAGCGCCAGAAGAATTGACCCCATTAGGATTAATACCTCCCGAAATTCTTTTAAGTATCGCCAGTACAATTGACCCCATTAGGATTAATACCTCCCGCAATTCTTCTAAGTATCGCCAGTAGAATTGACCCCATTAGGATTAATACCTCCCGAAATTCTTCTAAGTATCGCCAGTAGAATTGACCCCATTAGGATTAATGCCTCCCGAAATTCTTCTAAATATCGCCAGTAGAATTGACCCCTATTTAGTTAGTGTGTTTGTCACTTACCTATCGTTATTATGTCCTGCGATGTGGTTGTCCAGTATATCCAGTATGGAGTGCAGACACGTGCGTGGGTACCCCGCCGCTCCGGGCTCGCTCAGGGCGCTGCGGCTCACCTGTACAAATAATGTACATTATTGTACATGCAGTGTTGCCACAACAATAAAATCTTGAACCTTGAACAATATTTCCCAAAATGTGATTGGGTAGTAGTAATAACAGAATCTAGAGTTTTTTTTGCTAGCCTATTGGTATAATTGTAAATAAATTAAGGGGTAACAGAATATACAAAATTAGCTGACCTCCGCAGTTTCACCTGCGTTCCCGTGGGATCTTATCTTATCCCGGGATAAAAATATAGCCTATGTTAAACTGGATTAATGTAGCATTGAAAAGGTGAACGAATTTTTGAAATCAGCCCAGTAGTTTTTCAGTTTATTCGTTACATACATTCATACAAATTACAATTTGCTATCAACCTTCTTGTCAACTGTGCTTTTACTTAATGTAATTTGTGGAGATGAAATAAAATATTTTATTTATTTATTATTATTTATACATACAAATCTTTCCTCTTTAGAAAGATAAGTTTTTCCCCAAGGTTTCACCCACGTTCCCAAGGGACCTAACATTTCCCGGGATAAAAAGTGTTCTATACTCCGCGGTTTCACCCACGTTCCCAAGGGACCTAACATTTCCCGGGATCACGTTCCCAAGGGACCTAACATTTCCCGGGGTAAAAATATCCTATATTTTATCCCAGAATACTTCCCCCAGAATAATCTATCGTGTTCCAAGTATCATCAAAATCCTTTCAGCGATTTTTGCGTAATTAAAATCGTTCGGGAATGCGGCTAAAACCACGGGAGACAGCTAGTTTATAATGTCATTAGGAGACTACAGCATGGGGTTCTTCAAAAGAGGAGTAAGAAGGTTTATGCAAGGTCGGCAACGCACTTGTGACGGCTCTGGTGTTGCAAGCGTCCATAGGCTATGGTAACCACTTACCATCAGCGGGCTTACTCTTGAAAACAATTCCGATCTATTGGCATTGGGATTACGACGTTTCGTACTCTTAAATGCAACAACCGCTCACTAGGAGCGGATCTAGAGTGAACTAAACATGATTGGCCAATGTCGCCAAAACCGTACTCTTGACGCATTTTGACAGCTCCGTATTGAAATTAAAATTGTGTTTGATTTGAACGATTATTGGGATTATCACAATAACATAAGAGTAACTTTGTAAATTGGTTTTTAGAGAACGACTATAAAATTAACCTTGGATTTGGATTGGAATTGTATTACTATTGCGATTGTTTTCAAGAGTAAGCCTGCAGGTGGGCCGTAAGCTTGTAAGCCACCTAGTGGTATAAAAGAAAGGATGTTTGTAGTAAGGTAGTTGATGGTAGACTCACGTCCTCGTTGAGCTGGTAGCCGAGCAGGTAGTGTGCGAGGTTGGGCGGCGCGGAGGGCAGCACCTGATGCAGCAACAACACCACGCCCTCCCGCGCCTGCCGCACCGCCTCGCCCGCTTCCCCCTCGCCCCACTCCTCCGCTTCTAAACATTCCACGAACCCGTGTCTGCAATGATGGTTCGATTAATGGTTTTCCAGGGTCCGCAAGAAGGGTGTGAAGTGATATTGGTAGGTATCAAGGCGATGATAGCTCAGTGGTAAGTGACGTCGGATACCGCGGCTAAGGTCGTGGGTTTGAATCCTACAATGAGCTTCAGCTTTCAGTGAAGGAAAACATCGTGAGGAAACCACAGCACGGTGGTAGGGTACTTTGTAGTACTCTGGCCGGCTACCACCCTCAAGTTGAAAATCTGTCGCCAAGCACCTATCGGTGTGTTCCGACAGCTGCATCTATTTTTTATAAAAAAAATTGAGTAGGTAATTAATTATAATGATGATTTCGATTTTTCAATGTGATCGCTAACTTTTTTTGATGTGTGTACACACACGTTAAGCGAACGCTCGGCGGAGCACATGGTAGGGGGGTGTTAGGTTTTATTTTCGTTACGGAATTTCTTGATTCCGTCGCCGCGTTCAAAGCCCGCGATAAAAGCTATGCAATAACTCAAAAACAAATAAAGATACAGCCCGGTACAGTAGAGTACAGCACGGTGTAGTTACCTGACGTCAGTGGCGAGCGCGTGGTGTCGGGTGAGTGCGGCGAGCAGGTGTCGCGCGGCAGAGGGCGTGGCGCACGCTCGCCGCAGCAGCGACACGGCGCGCGCGGCCGCCGCCGGCAGACTGCCCACCAGCTGCACCACCCGGCAGCACGTTACCACGCGACACCCGCTGTCGGTACCCTCGCCCTCGCCCGCTGTCACACAACGTGTCACATGTCACATGTACTTTAGGGAGCGTTCAACTATTACGTAACGAATTTGGAGGGAGGGGGGGGGGGGTTCTTGACATATCGACAAGCCTAACCAGAATTAAAAAAAGTTTACGCCTTGTGAGGGGTCGTCACTTTCTCGAAAGAGGAACATGTTGCATCCAGGGTCACAGTGTCATCCTGTCTAAGGACTTCCGACAACGTCTGTATATGCCAGTTTATGTGGTTCTGCGAGGTGATGATCCAACCTACATTATTGTACATTATATGTTGACAATTGAAATCGTCAGATTTGGTAGCCATCTGCCGTAACCCAAGGATTCCTAGCACCCAGCACCCTCTACGCCACTGTTGTCCCGACCGCTACCATAGCCGAGAGCAGCAGGGCTACCGGGAACTGAGGGCCATTTCTTTTGGTGCCTAGCCATCCGACGGGCCAGTTGGCGTGGTTGGTTAACACACTACCTATCACGCCGCAGGTCGTGGGTTCGATTCCCATCCAGGACAGACATTTGTGTGCATGAACATGTCTGTTTGTCCTGTGTCTGGGTGTAGTAGTCTGAGTAGTATATGTATTATATCAGTCATCTGGTTTCCATATTACAAGCTCTGCTTAGTTTGGGATCAGATAGCCGTGTGTGAACAAATGTCGCAGGATATTATTGTCACCACGCTGGGCAGGCGAGTTAGTGAACGAGAGAGTTCGTCTGTTTAGTGTCGGAATGTGAAACCCCTTTATTCCCTTTAATGGCTTCGTACGAAATCCCACCTATAAAAAGCGTCAGCTAAAACTTACCAAGTATAAGTTTAGATAGTCCGACGATGAGCACGGCTCGGCCCGCCTGCGTCGCCGCCGTCGCAAACGCTCTTTCTAGTGCCAACGCACGTTCTAACATCTGCAGAACGCTGATTAGACTCTGCTCCACATATACCTGTAAACCCACATATATATTATCATTAAATTGTTTATCTCTGTAATAATAGGCATTAACCTATTCAAATAAAGGCAAAGTCAAAACCATTTATTCAGTTTAGGCCCTAGAAGGACACTTATGAAGGTCGAATTACAGATGTTACCACCGGTTCGGAAGTCAGCCTTCAACTGAGAAGAACCGGCAAGAAACTCAGCAAGGTTACATTTTTTAAATATTTTTGGACCATCTGACTATATTGGCTTTTATTTTCAAATGTTTAACAATTTTATTTTTAAAGTAATACAAAAATACATAAAAAATTATAACCTTAGAGTTAGTTAGTTAGAATAGAGTTGATTACAATAATAATTTTTTTGGAAGGACAAAATGGTGGATACCTGAGTGAGGGGCCATAGACACCCTTCATAAGTGCACTTCTAAGGCCTAAACTTAATAAATGGTTTTGACTTTGACTTACGCGGACTGTTCGGCCAGCGCTTAGGGATCTCAACCAGTATGTAACATAATGTGATGTGATGTTTATAGCATTCCTCGATAAATGGGCTATAAAACATCTATCACATTTTGTCTGTCCAATTTTTCAATTCGAACCAGTAGTTCCCGAGATTAGCGCGTTCAAACAAACAAACTCTTCAGCTTTATAATATTGGTACTCACCTTGCCAGCGAGTGGGTGACCATCAAGCAGGCGGTAAGCCTCATCCAGCGACTCGAGCAGCAGCCTCAGCAGCTCTGACTTGGTGTGCAGCTGTAGTAATATACGGAACCCAGGAGGTGGGTTGGTGTCTGGTTCTCGACCGGCCGGCGGGAAGTCCGACGAGCATGGCTCGTACTGGTCCAGCCAGCGGGCGAATAGGCGGAAGCAGAGGGACAGCACCTGGCAAACGACCACATTTTTTAACCTCATGGTCAAATAAGTTATAAGTTAAAAAAACTTTTAAAAAACCAAGCTTTGGATTGTAGAGTGACGTCACTTTATTTTTCGAGTTATTCTCCCCTTTCATTTGTTACCCAAATTGTAGAATTGCATTAAAAAATAATAGTCCGCTATCTTAGGTGTTCCCGCCATGTTGGATTTAGAATGACGTCACACAGCTGACCATGCATTGTCATCTAAATTAAACGATACATGCTTTCATTTCACTTCACTTGTGCACTTAGAATTATCTTTAGTGGACAAAACACCACCGATATTATTCAATAAAACTCTAAATACATCAATTAAATGAAAACGCAACGTCACTTCGCAAGTTCCCGCCAAAAAGTCAGTATTTTTAGTCAAGTCCAAACTATTATTCAGTTTAGGCCCTAGAAGGGCACTTATGAAGGTCGAATTACAGAAGTTACCACCGGTTCAGAAGTCAGCCTTCAACTGAGAAGCACCGGCAAGAAACTCAGCAAGGTTACATTTTTTTAATATTATTGGACCATCTGACAATATTGGCTTTTTTGAACAATTTTATTCTTAATGTTTTATACAGTGTTTAGAGTTGTGTAGTACAGATACCTGCCACTTCTCGTGTGGTTTAGCATAGGGTCGATGCGGCGCGGGCAGCGCGAGGCGGGCGAGCGCGTGGTCTACGTACGGGTCGAGTCCCGGGGCCCGCGCGCCCGCACCCAGCGCGCGCGGCACCGGCGCCGCCGCACACAGCGACTCCACCAGCGTCACGAACGCACGGGACAACGGGTACTCCTCCATGCGACATTCCACCTGCCAAACAAAACATTACTCTTACTCTTAAAAAGTCTGAAACGATATGATACAATGTATCCATTATTATATTTAAAAAAGAAAAGTTTGTTTCGCCGTTTCTTCTCCTGACAGGTTTTTATTTGGAAATAATGGTAACAATAGCATTAAAAAATAGCAGTAAGATGGCGTTCAATAAGTGTTCCTTAAGTGTCCCAAAATTGAATAAAACATTTTGATTTGATTTATTCACTTTAAGCCCTTATGAAGGTCGATTTATAGAAGTTACCGCCTGTTTGGAACTTGTTATTATGTTTGATAACCATTTATCCACGAATCAAAACTAGTATTAGCGTTAGAACTACTAATCTATCTAATATCTTTAAACGAGCAATTCTTGTATATATATAATCTGAATCTCGGAAACGGCTCCAAAGATTTTCATGAAATTTAGTATGCAGGGGGTTTCGGGGGCGATAAATCGATTTGGTTTAAAACTGCTATAATATCATTAGAATACGAAGATAAATTTCGCCACCATCTACAAAGTTATAATAGCTCAGGTGGGAAATCGGGCGGTCCTGAAACCGAAGACTCCGGTTCCAGTCCAGATGATTTTTTTTTCAAGTTTCTTCCATATTTTCCCAAATAAAAACCTCGGTCATCCAGGTACTTATTATTAAAACACAGAGACAGGCAGCTCCACTTGAGAGCCAATTCCCTACTCAACTTTATGTGTTTAACATTGTGGGCATCATCAAAAAATCATTAGAATGTACCTCATGCAGTTCAGCATTAAGCGCCCTCTTGTCCTTGGTGGTGGAGACGAGTTGTGCAGCCTCCAGCGCTGCCCACACGCGGCCAGCCGTGGCCGGGGTGCCACCCAGCGCCGCCAGCGTCAGGCACAGTTCAGCCTTCAACTGGATGGGGATGTGGCAGCATATTAAACCTGCCGGTGAGGATTCCAGCTATTAGTTAGTTCCAGCAATTACAAATTTGTAGCTAAATTTCATTAAAACTTCGTCATTTCCTTCGCCAGAAAAACAAGCAGAGTTACTTTCGCATTTATCTTCTTTTTTTTCTTCGGGATCTTATTTTTAACCCCGGTATAAAAATATTACTTTTTATTATTCCAGGATATAGTGAACGCAAACTGGCTGGCTACCAGATTCAAGTTGCAAATCAGTCGCCAAGCACCTGTTGGTGTGTTCCGGCAGTTGCACTTGAGAGCCAGTCGCCTTTAAGGCATTGTAATAAGGTGTACAACACATTGGCAATTGCCACTTGTTACAATGGTTGTCGCTTGTGCTATAAAAGTGTATTGAAAAGAAAATAATGTTTATTGAATACTAGCTGAGCCCCGCGGTTTCACCCGAGTTCCCGTGAGATCTTATCTTTTCCCAGGATAAAATTATAGCATATGACACTCACAAATAACGTGGCTTTCTATTGGTAAAAGAATTTTCCAAATACGTTCAGAGATTACCCCCTACAAGCACGGTGGTAGGGTACTTTGTAGTACCCGACTGGCTGGCTACCACCCTCAAGTTGAAAATCTGTCGCTAAGCACCTATCGGTGTGTTCCGACAGCTGCACTTGAGAGCCAGTTCCCTTCTAAGCTTTGTGTGCTTACCACCTTCGGCCACATCATCACTTACCATGGTGAGATTGTGGTCAAACACAAGCTTATACAGAATAAAAAAAAAAAAAAAAAAAGCTCACAAACTTTACGTCTTTATAATTATTAGTTTTGATGTATATATAGTTTACCAAACATGCAGTTGACAGCGTCCCACTGCAGGTTCTCACAGATGTTGGCTGCGGCGGCGTGGTCCTCCCGCGCCACGCCCGCTATCAGCTTCAACGCTGCTATCATCGCTTCCACCTGGGGTTTAAAAGGGGTAACTAAAGGTTACGAAACCTAACCAAATCCTCGCAGCGCATTTATTTCTACCGAGCGCCAGCCACGAAGGCTACTAAATTAAATAGAAAACAAATCCAGGATATTTCAGCGGAGAGACTAATCTTGTAATCTTAGGGAAGGGAGACATTTCCAAATGAATTGAGACCAAATCTGTTTCTAAACATTTATTTCCTTTTTTTTTTTGAAAATGTATATAATTTGAAATGCTTTTTTTTATTAATTTTGTTATCACAGGGATGCACTTCTGCATTTATTTTTGATTTAAAATATGTATTTTCGGCACTCCTTGTCTATCATTTTATGTTATATTGCTACTATGTATGTAATATCATTTGTAATGACTGTTTGTTGCCAAAATAAAGAGAAAAAAAAATATCACATCATACACACGGCCATACATGATGGAATGTCATCCAAAAATATAACGAAGGTCGTTCGAATCCTACAATGAGCTTGAGCTTTCGGTGAAAGAAAACATCGTGAGGAAACCACAGCACGGTGGTAGGGTACTATGTAGTACTCGACTGGCTGGCCAAGCCCCTATCGCTGTGTTCCGACAGCACTTGAGAGCTAGTTCCATCTAAGCTTTGTGTGCATTCCACCTTCTGCCACATCATTTACCATGGTGAGATTGCGGTCAAACACAAGCTTATCCTAAAAGTAAAAAAACCGGCCAAGTGCGAGTCGGACTCGCGCACGAAGGGTTCCGTAAAAACGGGAAAAAATCACGATTGTTGTATGGGAGCCCCCCATAAATATTTATTTTATTTTGTTTTTAGTATAGCGGCAACAGAAATACATCATCTGTGAACATTTCAACTGTCTAGCTATCGCGGTTCTTGAAATACAGCCTGGTGACAGACAGACGGACAGACAGCGAAGTCTTAGTAATAGGGTCCCGTTTTTACCCTTTGGGTACGGTACGGAAGCGTGAATTAGTTAACTTACTTCTTCCTGCCGGACCAACAGTTTCCCCGGTCTCGCGGCCGGCGTGACGATCGCCGAAGCGCCCAGGGACGAAGAGTGTAGATGATTCGAGAAAGGAGCCGGGTCCGCGCGGAGGTTGCTGCAATTATTATTTTTTTAAGTTAGCGGCTATCTTATCCCAAACTAAGCAGGGCTTGTAATATAGAAACCAAATGACTGATATACTACATAGTTTTTTTTTGTAAATACATACTTAAATAGATAATTACACCCAGACTCAGGACAAACAGACATGTTCATGGACACAAATATCTGTCCTGGATGGGAATCGAACCCACGACCTGCGGCGCGATAGGTTGTGTGTTAACCAACCACGCCAACTGTCCCGGCAATAAATTAATTATTACTTTATGACAAAAAGTATGTACCGGGCTCATACCAAAAATTACTTATTGGAATTCCTCTGTTAGTTGCACGATGCTGGAAACTTGCGTATATTGCAATATTAACGTCTTTTCATAGTTCTGTTTTAGTAATAAGTGGTAGGTAAGCGGTACCTATAAAAAATTTTTTTTACGCTCCTTTCTTACTCGGGGTGTTGACTAGCATATCAAATCAGCTTATTTTATGCAATGTTAAAACGATATATATGGAAGTTTGTATGAAATACTTGCTTGTGACGTCATAAATACACACCATCAAAAGATCTACTTTTTGTTGTTAAATTACTAATTAGAAATCATAAAATGGTTGAATTTTATAAAGTGTTTGTTATACGAGTATTTTTATGGGTTTTAAACGCTGGCTAGTGTTAGATATTTTTTATTGAATACTACCTGTCCCCCGCGGTTTCACCCGCGTTGCCGTGGGATACGCGTCCTCGTGAGATCTTGCGGCATAAAAAATAGATAATAACCTCTGAACTATCAGACCTACTGAATATACATATAAAATTTCATCAAAATCGGTCAAGCCGTTTCGGAAATTTGTTACCATACTCCTCCTCAGACAGATAGACAGAGGGACAGACACAGATAGACAGACAGACAGTTACTTTCGCATTTATAATAGGATAGGTAAGGATAGGCAAACGTCCCTATTGAAAAAAAATACGCTCGGCCGCAGCATTTACTAGTTCTGCTATAGTCTGATTTTTAATTAGCTGGACTAAACTGACAGTTACGAGCGTAATATGGTTAAAATTACTGTTTCATGGTTTGACCATATCACTTTTTATCAATAAAAGTCAATATAATATCAGTGATTACAGGTTTCTTTTAAGAAATAATTTCTGAGTAAAGAAATATTTCTTACGACAACTGTCAAATCAGTAAACCTAATTAAAAATTCAAGTATAATTGGCTAATGAGTGGCTAAACAGTGAGCCTTACTCGTGATATCTAGCGAGTGCAGTGAGCAGGTGGTGCGCGGAGAGCGCGTCCCGGCGCGCCAGCAGCGCCCACGTGTGCTTGTTGACGGCGAGGGCGGCCAGCGCGCGCAGGTACGCGGGCAGCAGCGCCGCGCACACCAGCTCGCCCGACAGACGCACGAACTTGTACAAGGTGGCCGCGCGACCGCCACATCTAAAATATTACATTTTTATAGTTTTACACTGATGAAAAAAAAAAGCATACCTATACGAGCTCTTTTCTTCTATTAGTTTTTTTTCCTTTGATTTTACTAGATGTCACGAATGACAAATGTGACAGATTTTATTGTAGAATTAATTTTGTATTAAAGGCTTTAAATGTTGTTTCTATTTAGTAAATAAAACAGAAATGCAATTTATACAGCACTAAAGAACATTATTATACATAAACAAAATTACATAATTTAAAAATATAATTAAGAACATTTTTTTTTATTTGTTCTTAATTTTTTTTAAACGATAATAATAAGATATAGAGACTATTGCCACAAAACGGTCCCAGCTCAGCATAATGCTAGTTATTGGTAACCAGCGCTGGTCTTCCGTTGGGACCGGAACCTCATCCACTGTTTGTCCTCAATAATGCCTGATGGAAAGCGGTAATGAGGACGAAGATGAAGCACGCGCAATTAGTAAGTGCCTATTACATTATAAAGAGGAATACATTAGATACACATTTAGTAGGTAGTGCTGCAATCGAGTTCTAGGACAGGACAATGTCTGGCAGGTGTCTTAAGGCGATGATAGCACAGTGGTACCGCGGCGAAGGTTGTGGATTCGAATCCTACAATGAGCTTGAGCTTTCGGTGAAGGAAAACATAGTGAGGAAACCATAGTTAAGTGGTAGGGTACTTTGTAGTACCCGACTGGCTGGTTACCACTACCCTCAAGTTGAAAATCTGTCGCCAGGGACCTATCGGTGTGTCCCGACAGGTGCACTTGTGTGCTTACCACCAAACACAAGCTTATCGAGAATTAAAAAAAAACTCCACAGGTATATGCATTCTTCCCAAGCTCCTCCGACATGTTACATACCTGTGTGTGTGTGTGTGCGTGTGCGAGTGTCCCTGGCAGGCGAGCCAGTAGTCGTTCCTGAGGCGCAGCGGGTCGGTGTGGTACAGTCTCTCGACGCACCGCAGCAGCGCGTCCAGCCGCGTGCGCCCCGCACCGGCCCCCGCCGGCGCCACCAGCCCCTCCGACATGTACATCTGCACCGCGCGGGCCGCCTCGTCCGCCCTGAATAAACACTTTTATAATACCACTCTATGGACTGACTACGGCAACTGGGAAATGGAGCTGGTGGAGCAAACTGGCAATTGATTTAAAATTTCCGTTTCTTCATGCTGTTTTCTTTCAACTTATGCTAACTATGATGGCATACTAAATAAAAATTTTCGGTCGAGGGACCCCCGTCAGGAAAGAAGTTCCTAACTTTTTTCGGGCGGGGAGCTTTTTCCGCCAACGCATCAGCTTGGCCATCCAAAGAGGAAACGCTGCCAGCCTTCTGGGAACTTTGCCGATCGGCAGCAGCGGCAGTCTCGAACAAGTTTTTTATATATTATAGTTGTACATTTGTTTGTATATTTTCCTAACTTTTAAATCAACAATATATAGAGGAGACTGTGTACTGTACGATAATTAAACACACAATTTTTTTTTGAGATAAGTACCAGGATATCAGAAGCTTAGTAGAGTCATCGTCAGTGAGGTAGGCGAAAAATATAAAAAGCAAATAAATGACTAAAAAGTACCAGGCAACCAGAACATAGAAGAAGTCCTCTTCGTATCTGTGACCTACGTGTGCTACGTGCTACTAGCGTGAGGGACAAGTGCGCTGTATACAGCGTAACGATACGCTACAGACTGTGAGCTACGAAGCTACCAGTGCTACGAGATTACTCTTTTAAACTTCTAACATCCTGGTAGAAAACATAACGCTTTTCTCTTACGTGACGATTTCTGCCGTAAAAGAACTTCGTTCCAAAACTAAAAACTCATTTATTCAGTTTAGGCCCGGATAGTACACTTATGAACGTTAGAATTGACTCTACCAACGGTTCAGAAAACAGCTTAAGAAAACTCCGGCAAGGAACTCAGCAAGGCACTCTTTTAATATTTACATTTCTTTTCAAAAATAAAAATTACATATTTAAATATTTGACACTTCGACATGAGGATGCAAGTGCAGAGAGAAGCTACAAATTCACTTGTTTCGTAAAAACACCACAAAGATTAATGTAAGGTCTTAGCGCAGTTTCCTGTAAATAAAGTATTAATGCACTTACTTGACTCTCATCTCCATGAGTTTGGAATGCATCAGCACAATGAAGTCTGTGATGAGGGTGTGTATTCGACGTTGGTAGTACTCCTCTTTAACCACAAACTCTGTTGATAATATTGCTTCGTCCAAATATTCAAACACCTGTATCAAAAATATACAAAGTTAGCATTTCTTAGAAAAAGCAACTTTCTGAATTATCAACACAAAATTATAGTTCTGGATATTATATTCAAACATATATACAAACTGTTAAGCTTTATAATATCATGCCCAACCTTGCCATCTATAGCAGCATCAACAAGCATCTCATCCTGATCGAGCAGGTCGCACTTGAGCTCGCCCCGCAGCAGCGATTGCGGCGCCCTCTTGAGAGCGGCCAGAGCGAGCCCGAGCGACAGCTGACACAGCGCCCTCACCCCGGGGCTCTTTTCCTGACCCTCCTGCGACTGGGTCACCTGGGGTGGTGACAGCTCGTCCATTAGCACGGAGATCAGCTCCGGGTCTTGGATTAATGGGAGTTTCTTTGCTAGATCTTCACCGTCTTCACGTCTAAGGAAAGATATGATAAAAACACATTAGTGTTCGGAAAAGTCACAAGCTTTTGTTGAGAAGAGCCGGCAATAAACTATGAACACTTACCTATGTAATACTGATAAATCTAATGCGTATAACAAAGCCATTTGCAACGCCAAAGATATTTCATCCAATGCACCAGTGGGTCCGTGCGATGGCGATGTTGTTTGCTAAACAAAATGTACAAACAAATATAATATAATCTATACATATAATAAGTTGTCTGTAATTGCATTTTAGTACAGTAACCAAGATTATTGCTTACTACCATGTCGACTGTATTTACTTTAAAGTAAAGTACTTGGGTAAAATAATAGAGATAAACTAGCAAAATGTCAAAGGGCAATGGAAAGAAGCATGTTGGGAACCAAACTAATGGACAGAATAAGAACGTCGGAGATAGGGAGAAAAACCATAGTTACCGACATATTGGCTCGCATAGACCACTTGAAATGGGGCTGGACAGGACACATGTATCGTAGTAAAGTAAACAAATGGAGTAAGCAAGTGACCCTATGGTACCCAAGGGATGGAAAAAGAAAAAGGGGACGTCCAAAAACAAGATGGAAAGACGACATCCGCCTAACCTTGGGGCCATATTGGACCAGAGTTGCAGAGGACAGACCACAATGGAGAATGTTGGAGGAGGCCTATGCCAAAAGGCACGCCGAACTGCGGGACATCTTATAGTTTATTTTTTTATGTTAACACTTAATGATATTATCAAAATTATGTACCCAAATTTTCGGAAATAAACGGCTTTATTATTATAAAGTACTTGGGTGATCGAGCTGGGCTCGTTTTTTTTGGTAAAATTTTAATAGATTTTCTCACAAAAGAAGGATCTTGAAAAAAAAAGGGGAATAATATAATTCATGTAGACTCGATCCGGGGTCTTCTGATTTCGAGTCCGCTCCATTTACCCCTGATAAACTGTTAGTTAGTAGCGAAATTTACCTTCGTATTCTAATAATGTAGCAGTTTCATTGCCTGAAAACACGGATAAAAAGGAAGTTTTCTAAAAATTAAACCTAGCTAGATCGATTTTTCGCCCCCGAAACGCCCTGCATACTAAATTTCATGAAAATCGTTGCAGCCGTTTCTGAGATTCAGATTATATACATGTATACAAGAATTGCTCGTTTAAAGGTATAAGATTAACATTTACAATAAGTTTTAGTGTTTTAACTAGTCTACAAACTTTGAAACCTTGTTTCATCCCCTTAGGGGGTAATTAATAATAAAAAAATTGCCACTAGAGACAACGAGGCAGACGGCTCCCCTGATGGTAAGTAACAATCGAAGGTTCAGTCACACTAAATGTATTTACCTCTGATAATACTCTGAGGATCATGTCTCTTCCAAGACCTTTTTGTGCTGATGCTGCAAACACCACTCCCGCCAACAGCTTTCTGTATAAGTAAAGGTTTTTTTTCACAGGTTTGACAATCAGGTGGTTGGCAACTGGGTTCCAAGTGAAACTGCCGGTATGGGCTCAATTTGAGGGTGGTAGCCAGTTGTAGTGGAAGTTATCTTGAAGGTAGTAGTTCGAAGGCTCAACTTCATTCGAACCTAAGAACTTTGTCACGGCATTTGACATCACTACAGACTGAGCTATCATTGCTTAATATTTAAGTAAATATTCCTGAACAATTATGACCTGTGCCTTTTTATTTTCTTATCCCAAACTAAGCAGAGCTTGTAATATGGAAACCAGATGACTGATATACTACATATAATACGTTTTTTTGTAAATACATACTTAAATAGATAATTACACCCAGACTCAGGACAAACAGACATGTTCATGCACACAAATGTCTGTCCTGGATGGGAATCGAACCCGCAACCAGTGGTGTGATACCACTGCAATGCAATGCAATAAACAAACCAATGCAATGCAATAAACAAACCACGCCAACCGGCCTTGGCAATCATGGTACCTAACATCTTTTAAGAGCTCCTACAACACCGGTAAGTACTATTTCAATTATACGGTGGTACTAAAAAGTATATCTCCTTGCTATAGTTTCTTCCCGATGATTTTCATATCCCAAATAAAAAAAAAGTAAATAAAATATTAATTTTCTTACCTAGTGCCCTCAATAGTTGCGATCAGCTTCGAGTGGTGTTTCTGGGGCGGCAGCGCGCGGTTATTCTGCAACAACTCTAGCTCTCCCTCGAGGGTGAACCGCCGTAAAGCGTGCAGCGCGTTGCCGATCAACCCATCTGATATAAGTTGCTCTACGTACCGTGATACGTAATTCACTATTTCTTCGCGAGCGGTTATTGACCTGAATAGTTTGACCTTAATTGATTGGCCTATAGTTTTCCATTGTTGTTAAAAAAAGTTAGAGGCAGTTTTAGAAGATCTGAATAAAAAAATAATTTAATTTCAAATGTTTTTATTGTGGCCATGAGATCTTCTAAAGAATTACACACATTTACTGATGAGTTAAATCTACAGATGAATATAAGATTTCCCTGATCGGGTAAAAGCCTCTTCCTTTTTTGTTTTGGAACCTTATTAATATCCTAATCTTATTATATTTATTAGACGGGGATTCTCTGCTATTTGTTATGTATAATAAAATGAACGTGCTCGTGACGCCTCTGGTGTTGCAAGCGTCCATAGGCTACGGTAACCGCTTACCATCAGGTGGGCCGTAAGCTTGTTTGCCACCTAGTAATGCAATGCAATAAATAAATTGAATTGAATTAAAAATGTAAAAAAAAAAATTAAGGTAGACCAAAAATTTTAAACCATAGGGCTAAGGAAACAATGTACACACCAACACACTCCATCTCGTGCCATGACAAGTTCCTTGAGGGCCTGCACGAGAGCCCTGCGTCCATCGTAGTATAGCAGGATGGCGACCAGCCCGCGCGGCAGCCCCGGGTGCCGCGGCGACTGTCGCTGTGCCGTGTGTAGGAGCTCTAATGCTAGGTACTCACTTACATTGTACATGTCTGTTGGAATTACAAATAATTAGTAATCAAATAATATGTTGAATCCCTTATACAGGTTGTCCGGTAAATAGTACAACCGGTTTTTAATTCTGGATAGGCTTATGTTTGACCACAATCTCACCATGGTAAGTGATGATGTGGCCGAAGATGGTAAGCACACATAGCCTAGATGGGAACTGGCTCTCAAGTGCAGCTGTCGGAACACACCAATAGGTGTTTTGGCGACAGATTTTCAACTTGAGGGTGAACTACCAGCTAGCCAGCCAGTCGGGTAATACAAAGTACCCTACCACCATGCTATGGTTTCCTCACGATGTTTTCCTTCACTGAAAGCTCAAGCTCATTGAAGGATTCGAACCCACGACCTTCGCCGCGGTATTCGACGTCACTTACCACTGAGCTATCATCGCCTTGATACCAAATATACCTACCAAATATATTGGTTGTACATACTACTACTTATGCCACACCCCGTATATTAAATTATATTGTTCTTGTTTAAATGGCACCTGGATGCCACTTAGGACTCAACGGGTTAATTACATCATTTCACAATTGAATTGGTGGAATTAAAAATAAATATAATAATTATTTAGCAAAGCATCTGATATTTTTGCAGTAAATTGTTGGTTGGCAGGCATATAAAGGCAGACAAACTCACATTTAAAGTTATAAAAATGAAATGAAATTGTTTATTTATCCATCACAGGCACTTATGAATAGTCAGACTCTAAATGCTCGGTTCTGAAGGTTGCTTTTGCTGAGAAGAGCCGGCAATAAACTCAGCAATTACTCTTTTCAAAAACAACTTACACCTATTACATTCAATAATTATTTATCTAGTCTCACTGACAATATTTGCGTTTTATGGCGGCAAAAATAGTACTGCAACTGATTACCTGATATAATGATAGCCTCATCCACCAGCTCCTTAGAGAGGAGGGTCCTACCAACACTTGGTAACGTCACACCCTCTGTGATGCCTCTTTTTATTTCCTCTCTACTTGATGGGTTTTTTGCCTATAACATAACAATAACAGTCATACATAATACATCCTATAATTATGGTATCCGCTTATCATTAGACGGGCATTATGCTTGTGAAATGAAAAAAAAAATGTGAACTCAAAACTATAATGATTGTCAAAACCAATATAAACAAATTATGAAAAACAAGCTTTATCAATGAACTTCTGTATATTTCTCTATACCGGGATAATGTATGTTCCTATTAGGCAAGGTATTATCAAAAGAGGATCAGTCATTTTTATAATCTTAGTGTAGATGATTTGGTATCATTGTCATGTTAATAAGGTTTAATTATATTTCTAAAACTAGTTCTTTTTCAGCAATTAAGTTGTGTGTATGTAACACATAGTACACTACTAAAAAAACATATAATTTTGGAAAAAGATTTTTGTTACTATTCTAATTTATAACTTTATTAGGACTTAGGAGACAAGCAAGCCAACCTGTAGACTGACTTTATAATTTTGTTAAAAAATAAAATAAAAATTTATGTTTTTCTACTTGTTAAAAGCCTTCATTCCCTTCAAGGTAAACATTCACCAATGTTCATGATTCATTTCTGGTCGACATAAACCTAATATTGTGCTTCTCAAATAATTTACATAGCAGTATTTTGTTAGAATAAATATTTAAGGGTTGCTCATTTAAAACCTTAGAAATAGAATAGAACTTCACATGTACTTACAGGGTTCTTAAACAATGATAGAAATGTCTGTTTATGTCGTCTTAGTACAGACTCAAATGTATGTACAGCATATGGAGCACCTCCACCTTCGTGGGCAAGGT
Source organism: Ochropacha duplaris (assembly GCA_951361185.1). Classification (NCBI taxonomy): domain Eukaryota; kingdom Metazoa; phylum Arthropoda; class Insecta; order Lepidoptera; family Drepanidae; genus Ochropacha; species Ochropacha duplaris. The sequence goes on from OX592693.1 coordinate 14,196,236, forward strand.
ACCCCTCTACCACCGATAGCAGTTCCTTGTAAGGTGTCCATAGGTCATCTGTTGCTGTTCCTGAACAATACATTATTTATAAACACCTAGCATATATGATGACACAAGATAAATAACCAGATATCTATGAGTTGTCACCATTTCAAAAAAATCTAACCATATAACCTAAACGAAAATTCGACATATTTTAGTCACTTAGCAATGTACAAGCAATACGAATTGTAAATATCATATCTATTTTACTTTGCTAGACCAAATACTATTATAATTTGAATTAAGATACTTGCAATTTAATTTGATTCAATACCGCTAATAACATTTCAGGTTATGTTAAAACAATATTTTACCTTCAGTGATATCCATAATGATTTTTTAAACCATCAACATCTATAAAATTTACTGAGTTATCTAACGCTTATTCTTATTATATTATGTTACAAGTAAACAATCAGAAAATCAGGAAGAAATATCTCAACATTTAATAGTTGTTTGAATTTTTTGGCGTTGCTTCAGTCAGTCAGACAGTTTAGGAAGAGTTCTTTTTTTAAACGTTTTTGGCTTGGTATCTAGACCTTTAAGCTATATATTTTTGTCAAACTCGTAGTCCTCATCCGTACAAGTCCGGTCAGGTTTTAGTGAAATTGGTGGCCTTTACACTAAAACTTTTCACGAACTTTTTGGGACAAATTGAAAAGTCACCATATACGCTTCCACTCACTGGTGCACTTAGATCACAGATTACTGATATGTAGCTAGCTACAGATATGACAGTCGAATTTGCCTAGTTTCTTCATTAGCAGTTATGGCGCTGCTGTCGCTTTATCTATAATGGCGCGACACACACACATACAAAATTGAATAGTGCTGTCAATCTTTTATTTATTCAATATGGCTGTTATCGATAATTTTTTGTGTAGTGTAGTGATGCACCCGATATCGACAAAATTTACTAGGGTTTAGGGTATTTATCCTTTTTTTTAGGTAGATAATCAAATAAAACAAATTATCTATTTTGTAGTCATTTATTTGCTTTCTACCTATAAGTTTTATATTTTCTTAGCGCTAGATGTTGCATGATTGCATTTTCAAGACGTACTTTTCTTCTATTTTTCCACTTAAAATTTTATTTATTATATTGCATCAATTGTGGCATTGCAGGCGAATTATGAGTGCTATGTAATATTCCATTACATCTAGACTGGTTGTGTCAATATATTTAATATGTTTTAAGGAATTTTGCCAAAATTCTTGATGAGAAGAATTTGGTTTCACTGTGCCTCTAAGTTTGCCCCTTGGTTGATCTGGCGATCCATTGACGCTGTCGAATAGATGGTCACCACTACTGCTGTAGTCTCCATTGTCTCCATAGGAGTGTTGAGCCGCTTATCTGAAATATTGAATTTGTTTAAATAAACAGTACAACAGAATAAGATAGAACAAATAGATAGTGGAAACATTGGAAAGTTGGATGAATAGACAGATAGTGTTTCATTCAATGGAATTTGGACAGGACAACGTCTGTTGAGTGAGCTAGTAATTTAAGCTTTACTGGGTTGACATTACTGTCTGATTCTGTCATAGCCTCTGTGTAATTAATTTATCAAGTAAGATCAATTTATTCATACCTGTGATGGTAATTGTTTCTCCTGTTGAGTACTGTGTATTAATGAAACAACGTGTGCTCTGTACTTCGTATATTGAGTGACTGACTAAAGGTTCTCACCTACCTACTCTTTATGACAATTCTAATTTATCAAGTACCTACATAATACCTCCACCCTTATTCACTTAGCTTACTTCTATTACTTATATTATATAACAAACAATTCCTTTAGGATAACTTAATTTAAACCTTAGTCAAACTCTAAACAATAGCGTCGGGGAGGCCTACGATTTCTAATCGGAAAACGACGATCCACCCCTTGTGCATCAGAGTGCGGTGCCCATGCCGTATCCTCCGAGCCCGCTGGCCCGCCGCACCCCAATCCCATCGAACCCGTCAAGTCCCCGGGACGGCCCACTGGTAACGTCATTAAACTCGGATGTAATGATATTCCTTTATTGGTATCTTGTTTACTATAAGTTTCCTGGGTATCGATGTCGCCCTCCTCACGACTCTTTAGCTGATCTATGTGCCGATGAATTAATGTATTATCGTCAGTAGTTATACGGTAGTCAGTATCGCCTACTTTATCGTGTACTCTTCCCGGTTGCCATTTCCTATCGCTAGCATAAGCTCTGTACCACACAGCGTCGCCTACCTTTAAGTCCCTACTCTTTCCCCCCGCATTTTTTTCATGCTGTTCTTGTAACCTCCTTACTCTTTTTTCTCGGTCAGGTTTCAGACAATCTAATCTAGTACGTAAAGAATGACCTAGTAGTAGTTGAGCGGGACTATCACCAGTAGTATTATGTGTGGTGTTTCTATACATTAACAAAAATCTATTTAAGGCCACATCTATGTCCCTATGTGATAAAATAGCTTTCTTAATAACCTTTTTACATATTTTTACTGCGTTTTCCGCCGCCCCATTAGATGATGGGTGATATGGAGCCGTGAAAACCTGTTCTATCCCGTTAGTTGAGCAAAAATTAGAAAACTCAGAACTTGAAAATGGTGGACCATTATCGCTTACGATTTGTTTCGGTAAACCAAACCTAGCAAATGTTTCTCGTAGCACATTAACAACCATCTTTGCTGTTGTGCTATTCATTTTATAGCACTCGATCCATTTTGACGAAGCATCTACCAAAATTAAAAACTTCATGCCCATTATAGGTCCTAAGAAGTCTATGTGTATCCTAGTCCAAGGGCGGCTAGGCCACGGCCAAGAGCGTGGCGGGTGCGCGGGCGGCGCGCTGCTCACAGCCGCACATACAGCACACAACTTACATAGTTTCTCCACCGCTTCATCTATGCCCGGCCACCATACATAGCTACGAGCTAAGCTCTTTGTTTTAACAATTCCCATGTGGGACTCATGTAGTTCTTGCAAAACTTTAGCCTGACAGGAATTAGGAATAACTATACGATGACCCCACATGATGCAACCCATTTCAATATATAATTCCGATTTCCTATTGTAGAATGGTTTCAATTCTCTTAACTCGACTTCACTAGGCCAACCATCTGAAATATAGCACTTTACCCTATTTAATAATGGATCTTTCTGAGTTTCTTTCTTAACAACATTATTATCTAAAAGTAAAGCATCAGAAGCGAAATGTAAATAAGTTTTTTCTAAACTATCGTCTTGTTCGCCGTCGATACTTTTGTACGTTGCAATTAGACGCGATAATGCATCTGCCGTGTTACTATCCGACCTAATATATTCAATATCAAAATCATATGCTGATAATATTACAGCCCACCGTTGCAACCGACTCGCCGTCATGTTAGGCACGCCCGAGCCCGGTCCAAATATACTCACAAGTGGCTTATGATCCGTTTTTAAAATAAATTTCCTTCCATACAAATATTGATGAAATTTTTTTACGGAGAAGATAATTGCAAGAGCCTCTTTGTGAATCTGACTATAGTTACGCTCGGGTGGTGTGAGCGCACGCGACGCGTAGGCAACGACTCGCTCGGTGCCGTCGGGCCCGCGCTGCGCCAGCACCGCGCCTAGCCCGTGCGGGCTCGCGTCACACGTTACTATCGTCTCACACGACCCGTCATAATGTGCTAACACGCGAGCACTACTCAACAGCCGCTTAACCTCACTAAAAGCTTTAGTTTGGCTAACTCCCCATAACCACCGTTTATCTTTCTTTAGCATTTCATATAAGGGTGCTAAGTGCGTACTCAAATCTTTTATAAATTTTCCATAAAAATTCACCATACCCAAAAAAGATTTTAATTCTGACGTATTTCTAGGGGCAGTCATTTTTAAAATGGGCTCCAATTTGTCCTTATCTACTTTTACTCCATCTTTATTTATAATAAAACCTAAATATTTAACCTCTTGAGTAAAAAAATCACATTTCTGTTTTTTTATTTTTAACCCATATTTTTTTAACCTTTCTAACACTTTCTCTATTGTTTCAATGTGACAAAAACTTTCTTTGTTTGCGATTAAAATATCGTCCAAAAAAACCGTAACATTTGGGATATCCTTTAGCATGTTACTCATTAATCTTTGAAATATTCCCGGGCTCGAAGCCAAACCATATACTAATCTCTTGTATTTGAACAAACCCCGGTGGGTATTAATCACCGTTAACCCTGTCGAATCATTTTCACCGTCCTCAGATAGTAAAATCTGATTATAGGCCTGAGATAAATCAATTTTTGTAAAATACTGACTACCGCTCAACTCCGTAAATAAATCCTCAATCTTTGGCACAGGATACTTATCAACCAAAAGGACCGGATTGAGTGTTGCTTTATAATCCGCACACAAACGTAACGAACCATCCGGTTTATGTACAATTACCAGTGGCGTCGCCCAGTCAGAATGCTCCACGGGCTCGATGACACCGGCGCACAGCATCGCGTCGAGCTCGGCGTCGACGCGCTCCCGCAGCGCGTACGGCAGCGGTCGAGCGCGGCGGAACACCGGCACCGCACCCGGACGCACTCGCAGTCGCGCTCGCTCCCCCGTATAGGCTCCTAATCCGCTCTCAAATATTTCCTTACATCTGGAAAATATATTTTTTAAACAATAATTCTTATCTAATTTTAACTTTTCGGAGGGTTCAATATTATTGACAGATATTTTTGGGATACTCATTTTTAACTCAGCTAACCATTGACGGCCCAACAAATTGGTTGTGCCTTTAGATATGACATACAAATCGAGTAATTTACATATATTGTGATATTTGACTTCGACTTTAATTATTCCTAACGGTCTGATTTTACTGCCGTCGTAAAACTTTAATATTAAATTACATGGTTCTAATGGCAGCTCCTTAAATCTTAATCTATATTCCTTATCACTAATACATGACAAAGCCGAACCTGTGTCTATTTCCATGTTTAGTATTTGATCATTAATGGATACTGGCAAGCTCACCGGTTTATATTTATCTAATGACATCTGAAACATTGGCTCTTGATCATCACTCCCCATGTCTGACTGGTAGCTGTCTTCCTCTAACCAATAGACCGGCTTGCGTCTTCCAAAAGAGCGACCTCCCGCTGCCCCGCGTGCTCGCGAGGTCGTTCGCGGTGCTCCCTTCCATGAGGTGGCGCCATTGCCGCTGGCTCCAGCCACGGCCCGCGCGCTCGCGCCGGTGGCATGCATGCGACCGCGCGCTCCGCTCCCACTCGAACCATGGCGCGACTGTGCGCGGAATGAAGCCGTCCCGCCGTTGCCGGCGGTATGGCTGCCAAAAGCACCATTACCCGGTGGTAGCTCGATGGCTCCTTGAGACGAGCACATTCGACGCAAATGCCCCATTTCGTTGCAGCGACTACACACATAGTCACGAAACTTGCATTCTTTAATATTATGACGGAAGTCTCCGCACGCCATACATCCATTTAACGTTAATTTGTTTACCGGCGCACCTTCCCGAATGTTCTGTTTCACCCCACTCGATGACGTCACTCCCGCGTCCACCGCCAGTGCATCTCGCTCTGCAGCCTCCAGCGATAATGCCATTGACACTGCTTGTGTAAAATCGACAACTTTATCTTCCGCAAACAATCTTTGCCTGATGCCGTCACACAACAAGCCGCACACGAATTGATCACGCATATTTTCTTGTAACGAGGTACCGAAATCACAAAACCGTGACAACTTTTTCAATTGTTCTACATATTGTGCAACCGATAATCCCTGCGATTGGCGGTATTGCCGAAATTTATATCGTTCCGCTAGTATGGATGGCGTCGGTTGTAAATGTTTTTGCATTATAGATACCACTTCTTCATACTTCATATCAGCTGGCTTTTTGGGACTGCACAGATTGACCATTAAATCATATGCCACATCACCGATTGTCGATATTAACGTCGGCAATTTTAAGTCCGATTTAATGTCATTCACCATGAAATACATTTCTAGTCTATCACAATAAGATCTCCAGTTCCCGCTTTCTAAATTAAATTCTTTTATTTTTCCGACCGACATGATTAGCACTTTTTTTTTCCTCTTTCGCCACTACTGTGTATTAATGAAACAACGTGTGCTCTGTACTTCGTATATTGAGTGACTGACTAAAGGTTCTCACCTACCTACTCTTTATGACAATTCTAATTTATCAAGTACCTACATAAGTACCTACATTGTTATAATTTTGTTCTCGGCTCTGACAATAATTATTTTCATGCTGTATGATACCCTGGAATTATTAAAAACATTAAAGCATTAATGCCTAGTAGTATAAGTAGATTCAATAGAACTGAAGATGATTTGTGTAGGTATTCAACTAAATAATTGTTTTGTGTAGTGAGAAGGGCAACAAACGTGTAGGACAGAGGGCTTAAAGAGCAGACATATAATATTGTAAGTGGGCCAACTATTGAACAACTTATTAGCATTTTATAATTTAATCAACTAAAGTTTATAATTGTGCGTAAGAGCTCCCGCAGACATACAATTGTAAGTTGACCAACTAAAGTTATTTCTTAAATAGTTAATTTAAATTACTTTACTGTTATAATTTTACATAAAAACATTTTGAATTAAAAAAATCTATAGAATATTGTAAACATAAAGCTACACAAAGTGGAAGGATACAGATTAAGTTGGACAAGATGTGTGTCTGAAGGAGCCCTAAGATGACAACTAACTGTTGCTCTAGGCGAAAGTTAGTTGCAAGCGAAAGTATAGGTTACATTAAAAGTTTACATTCATACCTTTAGCAAGTGGTAAGCCATGAGCAATTTCCTGTTCCGTAAACAAGCAAGGATAGGAATAACAGATTCGAACACCAGCCTGGTCGAATTGAGTTTGATCAAAATGTTTTTCAAAAACACGTTTAGTCATCAATAGGTTCTTTGTCAAACCAAGTAATTTATAGTTCATGGGTATGCAAAATAGTCTGCGAGTTTTACTTGTTGAATCACAACCACCAACACAACACTTATATGCACAACGCCATAACGAGTAAGTATGTAAAAGAAATAAATATCACTGATCACTGTACGGAGTACAGCAAAGCGTGGAATTGTATTGTAAACAGAGGAAAACACAAGATAAACTGCTCGACTCGATGTTATATGAAAAAAAACAATGGCCGACTTACATTATTTACCTTTCAAACTGTCAGTCAAAGGTGTCAAACTAACAATGACGTAGGTACACACACATTGACACAAAATTGGACACTATAAGCAGAGCACAGATTAATAATATGTAGCAAGCTACAGCAGCGCCAGAACTGTAAGATTGGAAATAGAGCTGTCACCCCCCTGACTTAGATTGATCTTTGTTGGTTTACGAAGAATCATAAGATTTTAGTTAGGAGACCGACAGACCAAGAAACCATCAAGTTATGAATCCGATAAATATATTACGTACCGTTATATTACTTTCCTCTATGTGTATACTTCGACTTGTTTATGAGCCAAAAGCAAAGAGGATAAAAACACTAAGTTTTAGCCAAAAGAACCACACAAGTATGGAGGGTACTTTTACCCTTCAAACTCAAACTCAAAACTCATTTATTCAGTTTAGGCCCTGGTAAGGCACTCATGAACGTTACAATTGACTCTACCACCGGTTCGGAATACACTTAAACTGAGAAGACTCCGGCAAGAAACTCAGCAAGGCAATTTTTTTTTAACAGTGGATCTTTCTTACATTTTTATAAGTACATTTAGATACATTTTCAAATATTATACACTAAGCCAGGGGGATGCAGGTGCAGAGAGAAGCTACTACAACCATATATTTCTGTCTTCCATGTAATGAGCCACCTTATAGTAGGCTTTGTTCATTAACCTAAGTTTAATAAAATTTTTGAATTTAAAGTAAGACATTCCAGCTACCTCACGTGGGATCCTATTGTAAAAACGAACACAATTCCCGAGAAAAGATTTATTAACTTTCGCTAGCCTGAATCTAGGGGTCACAATTTTATCTTTGTGTCTTGTGTTAAAATTATGATGATTACTGTTTACTTCAAACAAATTTAAATTTTTTCGAACATACATTATATTTTCATATATGTACAGCGAGGGCAACGTTAATATCTTAAATTCCTTAAATTGATTTCTCAGTGACTCGCGAGGACCCAAACAATAGATCGCGCGAATCGCCCTTTTCTGTAAAATAAAAACAGTATCCAAATCAGTCCCTGAACCCCACAGCAAGAGGTTATAGGACATCAGACTATGAAAATATGCAAAGTAAACTAACCTAGCTGTAGCAATATCTGTTATTTGTCTAATTTTCTTTACCGCAAAAGCAGCCGAACTCAATTTGCTAGCTAAATTTTCTATATGAGGACCCCATTGTAATTTACTATCTAAAGTTATACCAAGGAAAACTGTCTTGTCAACTAGTTCAAGTGTTCTATCATCAACTAGTACGTTGGTGCTGCTCTTAGGAACATTTGGAAGAGAGAATCTAATACATTTGGTTTTGCACGCATTAAGCATAAGATTATTGGTGGCAAACCATTTTGACACTGTTGCTAAGGTCTCATTGAGATGGGTAAGGTCAGCGTCTTTTCTATCTACTCTAAAAATTAGGGAAGTATCATCCGCAAATAAAACTATATCGCACAAGTTATTTATCATGTAAGGCAGATCATTTATATAGACCAAGAACAAAAATGGCCCTAGAATCGATCCTTGCGGTACGCCCGTTTTAACTAAAGACCCTGGGGACGTAGTACAACCGATACCTACTTTTTGTTGCCGACTAGATAAATATGATGATACAAGACAAAGACCTTCAAACACAAGGTTTATTATAGTATCCCACGTAGTGATTATATCCTCTTTGAGTATCCCCATCTCTTGAATGCAAGACGAGTTTTATATAAGTTGGAATAGTTAGAAATTCCACTTAAACATGCCTGACTTGTTGAACGTTGGACGATGACTAATAGTATGAATGTGATATTTAACATAAAATAATAACTAACAACTTATAATAATATAACTTTTTTTGGTAGAAATGTCCTTAAGGACGATAGCCAGCAAATAAAAAAAGCTAGTGGCCTGGCCTGGCTGTTGCTGCCGAAGTGTAGAATATACCTAATTGCTTCCTTGAGCTTACTCTATTATCTTCTAAGCAGTAGGTAAGTATATGCAATAACAAATACAGGAAAGTTTAAATTACACTGTAAAGAAATATTTAATATTTACATTAAAAAAAAAAAAACCTCTCTACACTTATATTAAATGCAACAAATATTATGTATAGCTTCAAAAGGTCTTTTCTATCTTTTCAAGATATTCAATGGATTTGTTTCTATAGAATGTATTATTGTATAACACAATATATTGGTAGAAATCTCCAACATTTGTCGATAGAACCGGCAGCAAATTCAAAACATCTTTTGTTTCATTATCCTTGAATTTATCACACTCTAATTCAACCATATCTAAATGATGCAAGGCCGCTCTACTTGTGAAATCACTCAGGATAATACTGTTGTGAGATGTAAACCCAATCTTCAAAAAACATTTCTTGGAAATTATGTAGAGAATACACACATTAAAATGAGTTAAAACACTAAAATTGTGAAGCAGCAGAGTTTCTCCTGGAGACAATTCCCTTAGGCTATTCAACAGCATTTTGAAACATCTCTTCTCATACACACTGTAACTCTCAATTGAGTCAAATTCTGGGACACAAATGACTTTATCAATCTTAGATTCATATTTGATAAAATTGTCAACATTCGCTTGCATATCTCTACATAATACTATATCTCTGAACTCCTCTTCAGCTAAAATCTGTTGATAAAGTTTAAAAATTGGTACAAAAATAAACTTTGAGCTGTTTATTTTCTTTAATGGATGTCCATATGTAAATGCCAGTTCCAAAGTGTCTGTATTATCACAAAGTAACCATTGAACTGGCTCATTGATGAATACCAATGGGTTTCTTAGCACTTCTGCCTGGAGTAATGAATTTAAGTTCTGTAATTTTTCTTTTAAAGACATCTTTGAATACAATTGTCTGTCTGTGTATGAGCCCCGGTGGTACCTTGGATTCATATTTATCTTATTCTCTTCATGCAGAAGACCTCCTAAAATTTCTTGACTGGTATCCAATGGTTTCAGTTCATACTGCCAAAGGAATTCTGTAGCAACAATGGCTCTTATCTTTTTTACATCTCTATGTAATGCTATATTGTTTTGCATGAGGTAAGCTTGCAGATTGTTGTTGATTACATGACATTGTATTGAAGAGAAGTAACATGCACATTCTTCAACCTGCTTTAGAAAATTCTCAGGAATTGCTTCAAGAGGAAACAAGGCCATGTTTCCATACAGTTCTGATCCATAAGCAGATTTCAGGATTGTGATATATTTTTCTATACTGGCAACACCTTTATAATTAAGGCAGATGGCATACACTTCCGAATTTCCTTGGCGGGAAGTCACTGGTTTGTAAATGTTCACTTCACTGAAGAGGTGATTTATGAGGTACAGAAGACTCACGGTTGAATATTCAAAAATAGTGAACAGTTTGAAAACTAGTGTTCCTCCTGGAAAATAAAATTGTTTGGTTACTAAAATATTTAGGAATGGTTTAGTAAAGGAGGATGGATTGTTACATACCTGAACTAAGGACCCGTAAGGCCGTGATAATTTCACAGTAGTGAAGAGGAGATGTGACCTCTTCTTGAGCATCAGGCTTTTGAAGGCAGTCAATCGAACCATCAGCTGTGACGAGTAATACCTGAATAATATAATAATAATAGCCTTTATTAACTGAACCACCAGAATAATATATAATAAAAGGAAAATAAGAATGTGAAGGCCTAGATCAAGATAGGGGACAACATAGCAGTCCCTGCTGATCAAAATAGAAGGAGATGCTAGAGACATATACCCAATCAAGCTTTCTTAACTATTTGTAAGTAACAAAATGAGATAATAAGAATTGTTAAGGAATCAATAAAGGCTAATAGAATATAATAGTAACTATTTTTAATTATAATAATAATATTATTGTTACAATCATGATGTTTTAGACTGCTATCCTACTAATATTATAAATGTGAAAAGTTTGGCTGGATGGATGGATGTTAGTTACTCTTTCACGCAAAAATGGCTGAACAGATTTTGATGAAACTCGGCACACAGGTAGATCATATCCTAGAATAACACATAGGATACTTTTTATCCCAGGAAAGGATAAGGTCCCTCAGGAATGCGGGGGACATCTAGTAAGAGATAATATTTAGTAAAGTTTTTGACTCTAACTGACACTATACAACAAACATACCTTTCCTAAAGACCTGGCCTTGTTCACAATAGCCTGTGAGTTTTCCCAGTCCATTAGATTTCCTGTGTTGTCCACACCGAAGTCCCAGTTGTCCAATGTGTGAAACATGAACCTGTCATCGCTAATCATATATGATGGAGAGTTACCTTCATAATATGGGTTCAGTGTGTTAGCTACCCATTTCCACTGAAATCAGATTTGAAATATAAAAGGTTTAAATCATATTTAATCAACTATATTTTGGAACGAAGTTCCTTGCGCGTTGTGAATTATGAAAGGGGGCTAGACGGAAAAAAATCTCACGAAAATCACCGACACTTTAATGTCAGTGATTTTTTGTGTCGGTGACAAAAGTCACCAACTGCTGTGCGGCGTGCGCATGTTTCTCTGTCTGTCTCTCTCTCTCTCTTATAGAAAGCAAAGTTTTTTTTTTTCCCTTGACATCTCTCAAGTTTTTAATGACTAAACTCGCGAGGAATTTCTAATCAATTGTTATGCTATTGTTTGATTGGTATTAACTTAGCTACTAATAATTTTATATAGATAACATAATCATTATGAACTTGTGCCTATAAGATATACTTACATACATATTAAGTAACATTATCTATAATTGGCCGGTTGGCGTGGTTGGTTAACACTCTACCTATCACACCGCATGTTATGGGTTCAATTCAAATCCAGGACAGACATTTGTGTGCATGAACATGTCTGTTTGTCCTGAGTCTGGGTCTAATTATCTATTTCAGTATGTATTTACAAAAAAAAATGGTATATATGTAGTATATCAGTCATCTGGTTTCCATATTACAAGCTCTGCTTAGTTTGGAAAAAAAATCCCAGAATATTTATATTATTATTCTAATCACTCACATTAATATCTGGATGGTTTAACTGTAGATAATGATTTAATGATGTGATAAATGCTCCAGGAGCTTCGCAAAGGTGCAGTGATACCATTTTCCTCTCAGTTAATGCTTCAAAAGGTATAATATTGTATGTAGATGCACATTCATAGAACTTAGTCCATGCCTGAGTCAGAAATTCCGGGTTCACAAGACATCTGACCTTCCATCCAACCTCGCCTGCAGGGTTTCGCCTCCTGGTATGACTGCTCCACTCTTCAATATTGAAGTCATTCAACTGGCTCTTGTGAAAATTCAACCGATTCTTTAGTATTTCTAATTGCTTTACTTTCCATGGAGGAGTCGAGAACCACGATTCACGTGCCGGTAATTTCCACTCACTATTATAACGAAACTGGAATTTTTTGTTGAATAGATCGATCAATTCCTCCTGAAATTCATTATTCCTAAAACATCTTGGCCGTGTTTGGTCATAACAAGCATCCGGTTTGTGGAACATCTTCAATAGAACGAACGAATCTAAAAACAAGCGTGTGTAAAAATAATGTTTTATAGTAACTCACGTATTTATTTGAAAACAGTGGTTTAAAAATGTCATTAATATTAAAAGTAATACAATTTTATCTGCATTTTATATTGCGTAGGTAGTTTTACATACTAGTTTTCCAAAAAAAAACCTATCATAACTAAAATACATACCTACGTACCTAACAAGATTTTACACAAAGAGGATAAAAACACTACGTTTTACATAAATAATACAAATAAAGACACAGAGCTAGCCAAGAATTATATTCCAAGAAAGAAAGATTGTCCCAACGTAGTTGTTATCTTTCTCTTTTTCGCAATGGATAGGTATTTTGGGTATTTGCTTCAAATAGGTATTTAGAGTTACCTATCCATTTAGAATATATCATTCTTGGAGCTAGCTAATTGTAAATTACTCTATGCTCAATATCAAAGTGGCCACCAATTTCACTAAAACCTGACCGGACTTGTACGGACGAGGACTACACAGTGAGTTTGACAAACATAAATGGGAAAAATGGTTTAGGCGATAGTCTTGTAACTAAAGCCTTTAAATAAACAAATACTATAATTAAAAGTTAAAATTGATTGAATGAACTCGGAACATGTTAGTTATTGTTCCGAGCTTATGAATCAAAGAGAATATACCAGTAGTCCAGTATACCAAAGAGTATTTAATTTACAGTATACTTTGCCAATATATACCAAATATATACTCGACTTTTTGGCGGGAACTTGCAGAGTGACGTTGCGTTTTCGTTTTATTTTCATTAAATTCGTGTATTTTGAGTTTTATTGAATAATTTCGGTGGTGTTTTATCCAATAATGATCAATCTAAGTGCACAAGTGAAGTGAAATGAAATGAAAGCGTGTATAGTGACTTTCCAGGTTGTCCCAAAAAGTCCGTGAATGTTTTAGTGGAACAACCGCCAATTTCACTAAAGCTTTACTGGACATGTATGGACCATACTCTTTGGTATGGACGAGGACTGGACATTACAGTGAGTTTGAGAATGTGACTATAACATAAAAGAAGAAATTAAAACTGAAGAAAATGTATACGATTGAAAGACTTTGTATTGACTAAAAGTACTAAAACTTATGTAAAAAAAATATTTATAAATAGACCAAGACCATTTCAAATACATTGGCAGAAATATCCTAAAAAGATGATTGCCAGCAACAAAAAAAAAAATATATATATATACTGCAATGAATGACAACTAATGACAGCTAGCTTAGCTACATATCAGTAATCTGTGCAACTAATGAAAACGTAGACTTATCCTATCCTATTTGTTGTTTGTTACTTATTTGTTAAACCTGTAAGTTATCATTTACTAAAACTGCGATCGAATTGTTGTTTTTACAGACGACTTGTAAGACATTTTTATATCAGACTACATTTTATGCCTGACTCGTTAGTTTGACCATTGTCTGACTCGAAAAAATTACCGATAGGACTTTCTGATAATGAATAACTGGAATCAAATGATGCGTAGCGACCGTAGCGACGAACGAAATGACGATAAACCACCCTATTCAAGAGTTTTTGTGGTGTGCAGCAAGCAACTACGTGAGGAAGATTTAAGGCCGTCTTTTGAGGAGTATGGCCACATAGAAGATTTTTATATGCCCAGAGACCGCATCACTGGAGACTCCAAGGGTATAGCTTATATTAAATACAGTAAAACATCGTCTGCAGCAACTGCCATACAAGAGTTACATCTTAAAATGTTAGATAACTGTAACAAGCCTATCAAAGTTATGGTGGCTACCCATAAGAGCGATAATTACAACACGAATGAAGAAAAATATAAACGACTTTTTATCAAAGTCCACAAAGAAGCCACTGAAAGTGAAATAAGACAACACTTTTCAAATTTTGGCGATGTTGAATATGTCCGAATACAAAAAGATAAATTAACTGAAGAAAATAGAGGATTTGCCTATGTACATTATAAGAATTTCATTGATGCTGCCAAGGCTTTTGAAGAATGTGATAGAAAATACAAACCAATATTTGCTACCCCAAAAGAAGAATTAAAAAGGAACAGAAATAGTTTTGAGAAATATGCAGATTACCAGTCAAATAATTCAAACTTAGTAAAAGATAATTATTACAATAACCGTCATAACATATCTAGAGATGATGTTAATGCTAAAGAGAGTATGATATCATTGATGAAGACAAAACCAGACAATTATAACACTGTCAGTGCGACTTGCAGCCCTCAAGTACCTCAAAGATACATAGATAAACTGTTCAATATTATACCAGGGATGGTGCAATGCAAATACAGTGTAGACGCATTCAATGGAATTTGTAAAGTTTCTGTAACTTATGAAACTGAAAAGGCAGCTGCATATGCTGTTGAAAGATTAAATAATTTTGAATTTCCTTCTGGTGAGATTGTGTCTGTTAAACCAGATGAAAACCCTTTGAGCAAAGCTGCTAGCAGTTTAACAAATATTGTTAATAGCTTCAAAAATGCTATTGATACTTCCAACCCTGAATTGTCACAGCTGGTTGATGCTATAGCACAAGCTTCAACTTTGATAAAAGCTGCAACAACAGGGAGAGAGTCCAACACAGAGTGTAAGGAGAGTTATTGTAGTGTGACTCTACCTCCAACACAACCCATAGTCAGTGGAAGTAGTACAGTTGCTCAGAGGTGCTTTTTAGTGTTTAAACCTCATCCACCTCCTGTGTCTATGTTGTGGGATGCATTTTGTCGCTTTGGAGACCTCATTGAAGTTTCCACATTCCCTAATAAAACATTTGGTTTTGCTAAATATGCTTCTATAACTTCAGCACAGCAAGCAATAAGAGTTCTCAATGGGGCTACTCTATGTGGAATTAAATTGAAAGTATTAAAAGCAGATGAAAAACCTTCAAACATTGACAATGACATGCATGAAAATGAATCTGGTCTAGACAATGTAGAGAGGAAGAGAATGAAAATGGATGACCGGGACTAGAATAGAGACAAAAACTAATGACTATGAATAGAGAAGAGTACAATGAACCATTTTATGAAAACCATTATTTTGTAAAATTTTATTGGGCAAACATTAAACTGACACTTTACTTACTGCCTGACAATATAAACACTTGAGAATGAAGAGACTACAAACTGTACCATAATATAATATTATTGAATTTGATCACTTGTACTTTTGCATGAATTGATAATAAAAACTACATTTTTACCGACTTGTGACTGGCTAATATTCAAGATCATAACTGACTTACACAATGTTCTTTAGATTTTTTTAATAACAAACTTTGCTTATTCTTATTATATCACATATTCTTTTTCTTTGAATCTCATGGCAACTGCGCCAGTCATTTCAGTTTAAATTTTCTTGACAGGTTCAATATAATTGACGATACAAAGGAATTACTATTTCTTTAAAATTTTATTTCTATACTCGTGTGGCGGGTCGCTCACTTCCCTACAATAATGCGAGGAGGGCGGTGGCTGCCACACGCGTCATACTTGTGAACAGGTGCTGCTTGTTGGGGCTGGTCTGCTTGAGTTTGTTATTTACTTAGTCAGTCATAATTAAATTCTATTTATTATTATTTTGCCCCCTTAACACGCAAATATTATCAGTGAGACTAGATAAATAAATAATGATTAAATGTAATACGTGTAAGTTGTTTTTGAAAAGAGTAATTGCTGAGTTTATTGCCGGCTCTTCTCAGCAACCTTCCAAACCGAGTATTAGAGTCTAGACTATTCATAAGTGCTTGTAAAGGCCTATTTGAATAAAAAAACATTTTCATTTTCATATATTTATGTAATTAAAAATGTACAGAGAATATGGAATGAAAA
This sequence comes from Ochropacha duplaris, assembly GCA_951361185.1. Taxonomy (NCBI): domain Eukaryota; kingdom Metazoa; phylum Arthropoda; class Insecta; order Lepidoptera; family Drepanidae; genus Ochropacha; species Ochropacha duplaris. The sequence continues at coordinate 14,212,836 of OX592693.1, forward strand.
TAAAATACTAAATTAAATATGAGATACCTATGAAGGCTGACTTACGAACCGGTGGTAATTTTTGTAATTCAACCTTCATAAGTGCCCTCCTATAGCCTAAATTGAATAAATGGTTTTTACTTTCACTTAGAGCTCTTACACACGAGAGGCATGTTGAGTTTGACGGCTACCGGGGCGACACGCGTCGACGGCTACCGTTGCCAACATGCCGCTCGTTTGTAAGAGCTCTTAGTTTTGAACTTTTTGAAGATTTCCACAGTTTCACCTGTGATATGAAATTTAATGGATTCGAAATATCCATTTCACTATGTGATTGAGTATCAAAATCTTTCACATTTATAATACCTATGTATGTGATTAAAAACTAAACAAGTAGTAACACACAAGTAACTTTGTAGTGGAACAGTAGGTCTTATAAATTACAAGTAGAAAATCATGTGGAATCAGGGGCGTAGCTACCGCCGTATTTGCCGTATCAATTATACGGGGCCCCCGAACCACGGGGGCCCCCAAAGTGTGTAAGGAAAAAGAATAAAAACTTTCAAATTTATTTTATTTTACAAATGACAAAATTCTATAAAGCAATTCCTTTTTTTCCCGCCTTAAGCGTGCGTTCAAAAGTTGGCAACACTACATCGTTATGGCGGGCTGCGGGACTTCCCCGTTTTACTTACTTCATCTTCAACTCAGCGGGGAATCCCCGGGAATCCTTCATCGATATCGCGATGTACGTGTACGTTGTTGTACTTTGCATTGGATGTTAAACCACGGAGTGCAGTGCACTGTTTATTTACGCGCTTTATATAAATGTGCATTACATTGTAATTCAGTACAAACAATATTGTTCTTCTGGTTTAGCAGTATTAGTAACGATTTGTAAAAGAAATGAGTGAAAGGAAAAGAGATTATCCCAGCGGCGCTGAGAAAAGAAAAATTAAACAGAAAAGGGACGAGGTTATAAAAAAAGTGCCCAAAATTTCTTCATTTTTTCAGAGACAAGATACTGTGAGTGATTTAGATTGGAAAGGTAAGTACTACACTACTACCCAACCCATTTATTAGGGGCCCGTAGTGATAAACAAGGAAATCTTTTAATTTCGGTCTGTCCATCTGTCCGTCACAAAAAGTTGTCTCCCCCCTCGATTTTCACAATTATAATGTTTTTAGGGTTCCGTGCCTTGATTAAAAAAAACAAAATTCTAACTTATCTATAGGATCGATTTGTTTTGTTGTTTGTTTATCAGTCCGTATCGTATCGTTAATTGCGTGTTGAGAACTTCAGATGTGCAGACTCGCTTTCGGGTTCTCGTTTTGTATGGCCACTACACTACGCGCTGCGTTTAAATAGCACGCAGGTGTATAGTAATGCACGGACGGGCTGCAGATGATTTTGTATCTACTAATAGGTACGAGCACAATCCGCGTAGAATCTGTGTGCGTCTGAACTGAACTCTCTAACTGTGACCCTTAGTAACGTTATTTATTTATATATAACTCTTTTTAGTTTAGTATCAAAGCATTCGTATTTATTTTTTAACAATTACTCGTTTATTTTTAGATTCTTCTGAAGCATGTTCTTCGTCACATATCCATCCGGAAATAGAAGAAAGCCAAGCACATACTTTATCGGATGTCCATCCAGAAATCGAGGAACCCCAAGTCAACGATTCTGATATATCTGCAGATAATGCAGATTGTAATATAATTTCATCAGATAGAGGAAATTTTGGTGACAATTTAACTGAATGCGAACTAAAAATAATTTTTAAATTGGGTCCATTTAAACCACAAGGACCATTTCCAAAAGTTTCAGAAAATAACCGACCTTTTTCAGCTTATTATTATTCATATTTCAATCAGGCAGGCATAAAAATTATAAGACCATGGTTATGTTATTCTAACGTTTTAAACAAACCATACTGTCACTTCTGTTGGTTATTAGCAGATCGTCAAAACAAATCGTACTCCTCTGCTTGGGTTAACGGTGTTTCGGTTAGAAGCAATTTCACACAAACTATTCTTGACCATGAAAAGTCACAGCAGCATATTAGTGCCTCACTCTCTTATAATAATTGGTTGCAAGGAAATACCATCGATACTCTATTGAAAAGTGAAATCGATAGTAAAATTACATTCTGGAGAGATGTACTGCATCGTATAATTAATGTTATAATTACTTTAGTATCTTGTAATCTACCTTTGAGGGGGCATGATTCTGATTCTGGCAATTTTATGGCAATTTCACGTCTGCTATCTAACTATGATGCAACTTTAAAAGAACTTTTTCTAAAACCGAAAGGTGAAATAAATTATTTAAGCCCTACGATTCAAAACGAAATTATTAGTTTGCTTGGTACTAACGTTAGGAACAGTATTATCTCAGAAATTAAAAAAGCTCCATTTCTGACAATAATTCTGGATACAACACAAGACTTGTCAAAAATTGACCAACTATCTGTAGTTTTTCGATATATCTCGGTTACAGAAAATGATGATAATGTGCCTAAAGAAATAAAAATATATGAGTCCTTTTTAGGATTCATAGCAGTAACCGATTGCAGTGCTGCAGGTCTGAAAACTGTCATTTTAAATTTGACTAAAGAATATGGAATTGATTTGACTAAATGTAGAGGACAGGGATACGATGGAGCAAATGTTATGTCGGGTGTGTATGGAGGATTAAAAACCCTAATAAAAGAGCATGCTCCAAATGCCGATTATGTTCATTGTGCTGCGCACGCTTTAAACTTGGTTTTGAACGATGCTGCGAGACATGTTCGTGAAGTATCGACTTTTTTCGATAATTTAGAAAAAATATATACTTTTTTTGGCAATAGTATAAAACGCTGGGCTATGCTAAGTGACGATTCATCTGAAAAATATTTGATTACCCTTAAAAAGGTATGTCCTACCAGATGGTCTTCTAGGAACGACGCTTTATTAGCAGTAAAGAAATTTTTTTTACTACTCATGAAAACTTTGTACCAACTAAATTTAATTTCAAATAAAAAAGATGAACGTGAAGAATGTAAAAGTATAATTAATATTTTAGAGAGATTTGATTTCTTAGTGCTCGTTACATTTTTTTCTTCACTATTTGAAATTATTAATCCTGTTTCTAAAGCTCTACAGCATGAAAATAATGACTTACAGAAATCTAGTATTTTATTAAGTAATCTTTTAAATAGACTGTGCCAATTAAGAAATCAGAATTCATTTAATAGTTTGCTAAATTAATCCAAAGATTTAGCAAAAAAGTGGGGGGTAACAACTGTTTTTAAAAACAGTAGGCGAAAGATAACGAAGCGTTTTTTTGATGAGTTATCACAAGATGAGAGAATTTCCGACCCGGAATCCTATTTCAAAGTCAATGTATACTATTGCTGTTTAGATATATTAATTTCTCAAACTAAAGAAAGATTTCAGAGCCTTTGCAACCTGAGTAGTATATTCGAAATATTACAACCGGAGAAACTCCTATTTTCTTCAAGCGAAGAGATATTAAACGCTTCCGGAAAACTGTCTGCTAAATACAGTAAAGACATCTCAGTTAATCTTTGTGACCAATTAAAGGCTCTAAAAACATGCTTAAATTCTGAAATTAAAAAAAAATATTCCATTAAAGAACTCATTGAATTATTGCTAGTAAAATTCAATAGTCTTGCATCCAGTTTTCCCGAGGTAATCACAGCATGCTTTTTATTCTTGACCCTTCCAGTTACAACCGCAACGGCAGAAAGAAGTTTTTCAAAATTAAAACTAATAAAAAATTATTTAAGAACTTCGATGGGACAAGAACGGCTGTCAGACATCTCACTATTGTCCATAGAGGCAGAAACTTTAGAAAAACTAAAATCATCATCAGCCATAAATGATTTAATAAATCAGTTTGCCGATAAAAAGGCAAGGAGAGTGAATATTTAAAATTCGATTTTTATTTGTAAAATGGGTAAATTATGTGATAAATAAATATTACTTCTCACAAATTTTTTTTTCTTTTGTGAAAAATCTTTACCTCCATATAAGGGCCTCCAAAAAAATTTTTATACGGGGCCCCGACAAGGCACGCTACGCCACTGTGTGGAATCAACTTATTATACTTTAATAGTCTTGAGTTTGACTACAATCTCACAATGGTAAGTAATATCGTCAAAGGAAGCACTCTAGTCAGTGCTGATCATTCATTATATTTATTTAATTTCAATTGTGTCTTAATCATGAATTCACAACATAAATAGGTATGTAAAGTGTCAGATTTCATTGAAGAAAAAGTGAGAATAGCATCACAGCAGAAGGGCAAGCCAGTTAAGTGTTCCCATGTATTCAAGCAGTTACACTTGCGCCTGTTACTTCATAGGCATTATAAAAGGGTAGCAACACTGGTAATCTTCTGGGATGCTAATGTCTATAGACAACAGTAACCACTTTCCATCAGCTTGCCTGCTTATAAATATATAATTTCATTATAATTTTAGTATCATACTGTGCACTAACATATAAATGCATAATAAATTATATATCTTAATGGCAGTATTCAAAATTTTTATAATACATAATTATATAGATTAAAGACTTTACCTGTAAATAGAGGATAATATTAGTTATTTATGAATGAAACAGATATAAAAAGCACTGGTAATAATAAGTGCTTAACTTGTGTTTTTATATCTGAATCTGGAATCGGGCACTATCTTAAATCTATGCCACTTACAAATTAATACATGTTATATAAATATGGACCAGTGAATGACATCTAGTCTCAACTGGTATATGTATGTTGAACACCTTCAGCAGGGCATCTTCAAGAGACTCATACATTCCAATATACCTTCACGTCTCCTAACTCGTAACATTTCAATTTTTATTTTGCAACAAATATGTAACTTCATTAATCCCTGCAAGTAATTTGTTAACAATATTATCATACTGTAGTGCATTATTTTCTGTCATTGTTACCTCCAAAGTTGTGTTGCTTTCATTAAGTGCTGTCTTTGCTTGGACCATCTGTGAATTACAATAACAGCATAAGTAAATACCACATTTAAAAAAAAACTAATACAGAACAAATTTTGTTGGCTTAACTGTACTTTGCTATCCATTGATTTGGGAGTTCATATTTTTTTTACAGGAAGGGCACATTATTAGAATACACAAAGTTTCAATTTGCGGAATTAACATGTTTACGATTTTTTTTTTTACCAAAATCGTGAAAATCTATGCAATATTTTGCCACTATTTTCGTAAGATTTTTGTTTTGTCATATTCTAACAAAAAAAAGGATTGATTAGGTAGAAGTGTGTTTTTTTTTTAGAAACGAAACGAAAATCTGACGAAAATAGTCGCCAAATATAGTGGGGGATCTGCAACTTTTCCTTCACAGGGTCTACGCCGCCCCAAACCCCTCCCCTCCCAACCCAAGTCAAAGTACATACCTACCATTTTCTTGAAGATGATTTAATTATAAAATGTTTATTGCTGATAGTTACCTGTGTAAACATATTAACATCTTCACACAATTGTCCCAATTTACTGTCTAGATCCATATTTATTTTGTTGATTTCATCTGTATTATTCAGCTTTATGTTGGCCAAACGTTTGCCAAGTTGATCCAAGCTACATGCATACTGTTCCAGATTCAAATTGCTCAGGTCTTTATTAGCTTCCCTTTTTACGGCTTCTGGCTGAGCAATAACAATGCTCTTTTTAAGATCTTCAGCATGTCTTTTCATGGTAGCAATAAGAACATCGATATCTACATCATTGGTGTTAACGACCATGTCCGGCAGCAATAACTTCGGGACTCCTGCCTCCAAAGACTTCAAATCTTCAAACCTGAATCCATTATTCATCGGTTCATTACGAGTATTGTGAGTGTTAGGGATTGAATTGAACATTACATTTATATCATTCATGATTTTTTGGGAGTCTTCCAATTCGGCATCCAGGTCTTGAGTAATTTTGTCCAAAGCATCTAATTTCACAATAGATTGCAAATATTCTGCAAAGTTGCTGGGACTATTTTTAAAATTGTACGACATTTTGCTGCCGTAAAGAACAATTAATATTTATAATATAAATAGTAAAAATTACTTCCGTCCGTTTGCAAAATATTTATTTGTATAAGAATTTTATTGACTGCCAAATTGACAATCAATCTTCACCAAGAATTATGCACCTTTACAAAAAGTACTCTGTGACCTTTACCAAAGAGCAAAGAGGATAAAAACACTGACCTTTACTAAAATGAAATAATTCTTGCTAATCACTAATCAATATATTGTTTTTATTATTTGTTTTAAGGCTTTAGTTACAGGACTATCAAGCCTAAACCATTTTTCATTATTATTATTTTATGTTAAAGTCACGTTATATTGTCACAATCACAGTAAAGTCTAGTTCTAGTCCATACAAGTCCGGTCAAGTTTTAATAAAATTGGCGGCTATTCCACTAAAACTCTTCACGGACTTTTAGGGACAAACTGAAAAGTCACGATTTCATTTCATGAATTGAGCAACTTGTGCACTTAGATTGTGCTTGCAAGTTTCCGGTAAAAGTCCTGTCAGTCAGTTTTTTTTATAATTTTTAGTCAAGACCATAGATATAAAATCGCATAATTTTTTTCAGTTTTTATTTCTTCATTTATGTTATAGTCACATTTACTGTAATATCTAGTCCTCGTCCATACATGTCCAGTCAGGTTTTAGTGAAATTGGCGGCTGTTCCACTAAAACATTCATGGACTTTTTGGGAACACCTGAAAAGTCACGATACACGCTTTCATTCCACCAAAAAGTCCTGTCTATCAGTAAATGAAATAGTGTTGCCAGACATGCATTAACGTCAGACAGATATACAATAACGTATCTAAAATCCGATTTCAGTCACATTCATATCGTATTGATAAGACAAATCGATTTCATAAAACCGTGGCAAAAACTGAATCGAGCTCGCGCGATATGACAAACGTAGACTAAACGCTGATGATAATTTTGGGACCAAAGTATTGCAGGGAACTAATAAGATTTAATTTAGATAGAAAAGAACGTTAAGCTACCACTTTGTTGCAAGTGTGAATCCAAAAACGCCTATGTCTAATGCATCCGCAGATGGATCTCCACGATCAGTCTGTGTTGGTTCTCAACAGACGCAACACGTACGCATGCAAAATGAACAGGACCGTAGCAGCCGCAGCTATTTATTTATTTAGTACTTTTTAGTATTATAAGTGCCCATCGCAGAAGAGTTGTAAAAAAATATATTAATCATTCATTTTAATTTTGTGATACTTATTTTTTGGATTTCACAGTAGTGAGTAAGTAGGTAAGAAATATAATGAAAGAACGAAAAAAAACTGCAAAAAGCACGCGTGCACTCATATTCGCTTACCGATGAACACTGACTGATGCGTGCGTCCAAACAGTATGTAACCGCTACGCTTACGTGCGTCGTCAGACGTGTGGTGTGGACACGCGCCGATCGCTGGTGCTAAAACCCTTTGATTCGTGCCACAAAAACCAACAGCAAACGGATTAGTGTCGGACGCATCTGCCGACGTGTAGAGGAGACATAACCCAAAAAGTCCGTAAAAGTTTTAGTGGAACGGCCACCAATATCACTAAAATCTGACCGGATTTGACTTTTTGACCAGACGAGGACTTATTAATAACATGGTTAGGCTGATAGTCATGAAACTAAATTATTTTAAATAAATTAAAAAAAAAAAACCATTCACGGCACGTGTTGTGTTGTTGGTGTGTTGTGTTTACATCACTGATCACAGGCAAAGAGGATAAAAACACTACGTTTATCACAGGTTTACACAAATTATTTAAAAATGGTCCGGAAGCTCAAGTTTCACGAACAAAAATTACTCAAGAAAGTAGATTTTATATCATGGAAAGTCGATAATAACTTAAGTGAAGTAAAGGTTATGAAAAAATATTATATTCAAAAGCGCGAAGATTACACAAAGTGAGTATACAAAATTCACTTAGATTTAAGAATTGTTCCTCGCGTCGAGAGCGGCGCGACGTTATATTTGGTTTTTATTTATAAAATTAATAAGCTATTGTTTCGGAAAAGGTTCATCTTTCTTGCCTATCACTAACAATATTCAAGCGTCAGTTTGCGTGTTTGATAAAATATCATAGATTTAGATCGCGGGATCATATGTAGAAACGTGTGGCGGAACGTACGTAGTAAACAATATAAACTGTCTCTTAATAGGTACAACAAAATGTCCAGAGAAATCAGAGAGCTAGCAAATCAAATCAAAGATTTGGACGCTAACAGTGAGTTCAGAACTGAAATGAGTGCACAGCTACTTGAGAAACTATATCAGATGGGCTTGATACCAACTAGATGGGACCTTGCACTTGCCAGTAATGTGTCAGCGAGCTCCTTCTGCAGACGGAGGCTGCCCTGTGTTATGGTTAGGAGTAAGTTGCATTTTTACATAAAAATAATTTTAGCAAATCAGCTATTTGAATATTTAGAAAAACCTAGAATGTATTTATGAACTGACAAATGGTACTAAAAATGTGTCCATGTTTAGCTGATGAATTTATTGGCCAGGACATAGAATCAATCATTTCAATCTTCAATGGCTCAGTTGACTCAATGTCTTCTATAATAGATTAGAATGAACAAGTCGGTGTTAGACTGATTGATATAAACTTCAATTTTTTATTAACCGGTTGGTTCTTAAGTGGGACGGCGATACCAATCAAACAATAGCATAACAATTGATTAGAAATTCAATGCGAGTTATATATTAAAATATGCAAAATTCTACTTAATTACAATAAATGTACAAAATATACAACTATAATATATAAAAAAACTTCTTCGAGGTTGCCGCTGTTGCCGATTGGCATGGCTGGCAGTGTTTCCTCTTTGGATGGCCAAGCTGATGCGTTGGCGGAAAAGGCTCCCCGCCCATCGGTCACTCGATTAATTTTTACATAAAACATTTGCGAAATGACAAGCCTCAGACCCCCATGGACCCATGGTCTCAATTGCAAAAGGCATAAATTGATAATTTGGACCAATACAATTCTACTTATATATTTCCTTATTTCATATAAAAGCTTCACAATACCCACTGTATTTTGGCTACATCTAATATAGCCTGTCATCTGCCTTTATAATAGAGTCCAGTTTAAATCTACTACAGTTTTTCCTTTAGCTTATTGTCAAATCCTTTTTTATTTTATTCTAGATAAAATGTCTGAAAATTTGAAAGGAGCAACTAAGTACATAGAACAAGGACATGTGAGGGTGGGACCAGAGGTGGTGAAAGACCCAGCATTTCTTGTGACCAGGTCACTGGAAGACTTTGTCACATGGGTTGATGGGTCTGCCATTAGGAAACATGTGATGGAGTATAATGATATGGTAAACAATTTTTTTTAAATATTTTAACATGTTTATTTGGCTGTTTATTTTTGTTCTTGTTTTATTAACACTAGTTTTTCGCCCCACGCTTTCACCCGCGTTCCTGAGGGATCTTATATTTTCCCGGGATACAATGTATCCTGTGTTTTATTCCAGGATATGATCTAACAGTGTGCGAAGTTTCATCAAAATCCGTTCATCCATTTTTGCATGATTGAGGAACAAACATACAAACTTTAACATTTGTAATATTAGTAGGATAAATCAAATGTTTATTCATCCAAATAGGCCTTCACAGGCGCTTATGAATTGTCAGATTCTAATGACTCTAATGCACGGTTTGGAGGGTTGCTTTTGCTGAGAAGAGCCGGCAATAAACTCAGCAATTACTCTTTTCAAAACAAACTTAGAATTACTACATAAGTCATACTATTTTAACTTTATATTTTTTTATTTCAGAGAGATGATTTTGACATGGTGTAGAAGTTTACTGTGGAGAAGCAAATGTGTGTATATAATGTGTGTAACTGTATGAATGAATGGAATAAACCTATTTTTTATCAAGAAAATCATTAATGTTATATTTACCTCTTTCTTAAATTACTGATGTATATTAAGATTAATAATTTATTTTATAATTATTTACACTATTTACAAAAAATCTTATGAATCAAGACTATTTACAATTCACATACACAGGCAATTTTAATATAAGATCCTTCCATTATGGACAAAGCCCTCCCGGCTTTGTCCAGCAGTGGATGTATCTTCTGGCTGACATGATGCATCATTGCCCCAATGTTTACTGATCTTATCAACATTTGTCATTTTAATTCTTGTTCAATATCATTTATTTCAAAGACTTCAATCTGTTAGCTTCAAATATAATCCGCTGGAAAATATACAGAAGATCATATGGCCAGTATATCATCCTTCTGTCTGTTCTCTAAGGCCTCTGCTATCCTTAATATTGCATCAGCTTGTTTATTAGTGGCTTCAGCCAGCTGCTTTAATGCGTCAGCCTGTAAAAGTGCAGCTTCGGCATTTTTGGCAGCGACAGTGACTCTTTGCTCGTCTGCTTTCGCTCGCATCAGTTCCGCGTTGGCACGCTTCTTTTCTACCTCTATCAGCCATTTGGGATAGAGACCTGGAAATATTTATTGTTTTTTGTTTACTTATAAATAAATGAGAACGGGCTCACTTATTGCAGGTTCAAATAAGGCCATAAACTACCAATAGAGCATTCCAAAGTATCCCACAATCATACTGATGGTAATAGATTGTTATAACCTTATAACAATCATATGCTCATTATCAATAATTTTCATACTCACTTTGCAGTATGGGCTCATTTGAATTATGATCTGATTCTTCAACATATTCTTCACCAGATGATTCTGCATTACTATCCTCACCACCTGCAATATTCATTATAATTATTTTTTATTCATTCAAAAGTAATAATTGAATATTGGAATGTTTATTCACCAGATAACCTGTCACTAGTATCACTCTGTGGTTTACAGAAGTCATTTACAATGTTTTCTTGATATGCTTCCAACTTCACTTCTGGTGGTAAATGATTCTGAAGAAAAAATTGTATTCATGTTTAATAAAGGTAAAAAAAACTATTAAAAAAGATGTCTTTTCCCTAAATGGTTAATAAACTTGAATCACTTATATACTAGATTCTATTGTTATCTTATTGTTTTCCTGGGACAGCACTCCCACATATAGCCAACAGGTTAAAACCTACAAAGCTATTTTGTCAAGGAATATTCCCAAGAAAATCTTGAGAAGTTCATACTCACTGATATTGTATCACAAAATACATCCACCTTAGTTTTCTTCCTTTCAAAGTGTGGCCCCAGTATAACAAGTGCTCTTTTCTCCACTTTAGTGAGTGGTCTAATGCCTTTTTTCTGTGCTGAACCTGGTCTTTTCCTCTTCAAGAACTTTGCTTTGTTCTTTAACTTGTTTTTGAAGTCACTCCAGTACTGTAACATATTGCATTGTTTATTTTCTACATGTGTAAATATACATTACAGAAAGGATTCATAAAGTATACTACTAAAACATGCAAAATAATAAGAGTTTATGTCATTTATTCATGGAAAAATCAGTGTCAAATACTATATTAACCTTACTCCATCCATCAGAAGTCTTTCTGGTGCCCCCTCGGCAGCTGTTCAGAATCTTTGTGAGATCTCCCCATAAACGCTTTGAGGTGTGCCGGGCTTCCAGAGAACGCAAACTTCCAGTGGCAAACTCAATGTGCTGCCCCATGAAATCTATTATAGACTTTACTTGCTCGTACGAAACGTGGCGCGAAGGCCCATGCGTTTCTGTCATTTTACTAAAATAAATGATGAAAAAAACAGTGACAAAAAACCATAACTTAGTACGGAAACAAATGTTCTTATATTACAACCAAAAAGTTATGTTGTATAGCTACTTATAGGCAGGATTATCATGACTCTTACATAAATTATCATTATATCTTATTGTTAGGTATATCCAATTGGATGTTAGTGGAGAAAATATTTTGTTTTATAATAAACAAATACAACTTGTTGACATACTGTATGACACATTAACATTTTTTTTAGTTTGTTTGCTGCTTTAGGTAAGGCTAAGTCTATTGACCGTGCTGCCTTGTCTTATGTATTCATTTATTCCGTTTAGGTAATCATAGTTAAGTCTAGTCCTCATCCATACAAGTCCAGTTAGGTCAGGTTTTAGTGAAATATGCGGCTATTTCACTAAAACTTTTCACAGACTTTTGGGAGAACCTGAAAAGTCACTATACACTTATTCATACTTACACGTACATTACACAATTTCACTTCACTAGTGCCCTTAGATTGATCTTTATTGGCCAAAAAACCATCGATGTAATGAAAAATAAACGAAAACGCAACGTCACTTCACAAGTTCTTTTTCAACTATACAGAATGTCCCTGGAAGTATGGATCAAATCGAACAGGGGCGCGGGCATTTCCAAACTTTTTAACTCTGTAAATGTCGGTCCAATTTTTTACGGTTAATGGTATAGGCAATTTTTATTTTATTCAATATTTCGCATTAGCAGAGATTAGGAAAATGTCCAGTCGGAAAATGCTGACATTGAGAGAATATGGCAACAAAATAACAAAATTCTTGTCTTGCGCGGCGAGTGTGCGCAGAAAATTAAAAAAATATTTTAGGAAAAGAAATGGCAGTTACTAGAGAGAAAGAAAATTGTTCAAGAAAAATTAATGGAAATATTCCAGCATTATCTCTTAATAGTGACAATATGTCGACGTCCACGGATAGTGACGACGTAGCGGACCCAACATACGAAATTAGGAACATTCAGAGTATAATAAACGTAACTCGTGAAAACATCGACGCGTTGAATGCAAAGTTCGCTGGTTTCCAGCATCCTCCTTCGCTGTATTTATCTGAGTATCAGGAGTTAACATCGAAGTTGCATAATTTGGAGTTGAGAGAGCGGACGTTGCGCGAGTTGCTGCAGTCCGAGTCGCCGGATAGGAGCGAGGAGTGTTCTTTGCAAGATGATTCAAAGAAGTTCGATACTCTGACACGGCAGCCGAAGGTGTTTCTGCGAGCGCACCTGCCGAACCAGCAGCGAACGAGCGTGCAGGTGAAGGAGGGCGTGACGCTGCGGGTCGCGCTCTGCAAGGCTTTGAAGCTGAGGAATCTGACTTGCGAGATGTGTGAAGTGGTGCGGACAGGCTATAATCAAGTGATACCGTGGGACATCGATATTACTATGATTGATGCTGAAGAGGTCAGTTCATTATACAAATTGTGTTTGTGTCTGTATTGTTTTGAGAAAAGAAAAGTAATCACTTAGATTTCACTCTTGTAACATTTATGTATCAACCAGTTTGCAATCATTGTACAATAGAGATCACTGATTTAGGGTTCAAAGTTTTTTTCGTGTACTGTTCCTGATTGTGTAGTTCTGGGCTTTGATACTTTGTGTGCTTTCACAAAGTATCAAAGCCCAGAACTGCATCATTTTCAAAGAAAAGTATCCTAAAGTTTAAGGTATTTCTATCAGGAAGATTAAATAATAATAATCCAGGATATGGAAGATAAGATCCTGGGGAATGAAGGTGATACAGGGGACAGGTGATATTTAGTATATTTGGATTGGAGTCACATTTGTTAATGTACCTTTGTCATTATCTTAATTATCTTTTTCCTTACCACAATAGGTAACAGTACGCACACTGGATAAGCTCCCCATAATGTCTCACATTTCACATCAATTCACACGGAAGACATTCTTCACACTCGCTTTTTGCGAGTGCTGTCGGAGGCTGCTGTTCAATGGCTTCTACTGCTCACAGTGCAATTTCAAGTTCCACCAGCGGTGTGCTGATAAAGTGCCCAGTATTTGCCATCAGGTAATTTTTAGTATCTTATTAGGTTTGCCATGTTCTTAATGTAAGATTAAGTATGTTTGGATGTGATGATGTTTGTTACTCTTTCACGCAAATACTGTAGAACGTATTTAGATGAAACTTGGCACACAGGTTGATAATACCTGGAATAACACATAGGATATTTTTTTAGACTGGGAAAAGTGATTCCAAACTAAGCTGAGGTTGTACTATGGAAACCAGACAACTGGTATATCATGTTTTTTTGTACATATTCTTAAATATACAACTACCCACAACCAGACTCGGTTCAGACAGATGGAAATCAAAACCACACTAAGTTTTATATGTCATTCCTGTAGTTGATAAAGAGTCTTATCATAAAGTGGTAAATTGTCTGAAAAATTTAGAATCGAGTAAGACCTTTTGGTTAAGATAAATTCATAAAAATGTAAATAAAAGTAAGAAAGATCCACTGCTAAAAAACAATTGCCTTGCTGAGTTTCTTGCCAGAGTCTACTCAGTTTAAGTGTATTCCGAACCGGTGGTAGAGTAAATTGTAACATTCATAAGTGCCTTACCAGGGCCTAAACTGAATAAAAGAGGTTTGAGTTTATAATGCTTTAATTGCATTCTTTAACAGGTTCGAATGAATGACACATACTATGCAGTATTGCTGGCACAGAACCCTGAGACGCAGGCTGGCATACTGCACTTCCCACCACACTTTGGATACCATCATATGATGAACAGATCAGATCAGAGCAAGTTAGTATCAAAAATAATATTACTGAAGGTTTTTACAAAGTATTTTATTATTGAAGGACATTTGTATAACATAATTTCCAATGATCTTTCATACCACAGGCATAGATTACAAAGAGTAATAGAATGGACACATTATTTTAATACTTCCATATCTAGCGTTGCCAGGCGTCCAGATAAAGCCGACATAGTTAGGCTCTTTGATTGCTTGTCCAAAATAAACGGTGTCTGGCCCGTCCGGCTTTTGTTAGGCTTTTTACATGTCGCAAACGAGCGAGCGCCGAGCGTGGCCGAGCACAGGCGATTTAGAATTTAGCAAGATTTATGGTAATAATAAAAAATACTTGATTTTACATAAAAAAAAATTACCCTACCTATTAATACTGAGACACTAAATCCCCAATATCACCTATATATTGAGCATATATATTCTGGCCTTTTTACCCAAATGTCCGGCCAAACTGGCTGGTCTGTCTGGCTATTAGGTTTGGCAATCTGGCAACCCTAGCCACATCAACTATATCTACTAAATACCAGCGGTGAGGACTGAGTTATAGAGGCCCTGCAGCATACGAAGTACTATCAGCGCTTGCAGTTGCCCGTCTCACCCTTCCATCACATACAAAGCTACAAAGTCCACAATAATCATTTTACAAGTGGAGTTATCTATCGTTTACGACTGAAAATTTTGGTCCTTCGAGCCGGATATTCGGATATTCAAGCCAATATAGTGCGGGAGTATCTGTTCTAGCAGGTAGAGTTATTAGCTATTTTATGTCACAGGTCTATATCACCAATTAAGAAGATGAAGGATTTTGATGTTAACTGGTGAATATTCTATATAACCTATGGTCTATGGCTTGCTTTGTAAAATACCGCAATCACCGACCACGCTGTTGCATTGATTGACACAGTTTTATATTTTATGTAAACTATAAAATATAAACTAACATACCACGTACTGCTAGATTTTTTATATTCTTAGCTCTTTTACCGATTTTAACCAGTCAATAACAATTTGTTTTTTATTTGAACTCTAGGAAGGGTCGATTGAACTCGTAATACTTAATCTATGTAAATAAAAATGGATCTTCGAAATGTATGTACGCTCATAACTTTCGAATGACTGCACCAAATTGGATGATTCTTTGTTTTATGTATTCGTTAGTGTTAGGACAAGGTTTGTATAAAATAAAAATTTCCACGGGAACGCGGGTGAAACCGCGGGGGACAGCTAGTATAATATTTTAGGCATTTAGAAATAGGCTAGTAGGGGGTCGGGTACTACAATTACCCGCATGATTGGATGCCACCATGCTTAAAAATCTGTTACCGTAACCTACCGGTGTACTGGCAGCTACACTGAGAGTCGTAGACAAACAAACACGGCTGAGAGCCCTAATCGCTCGCCGAATAGTCCGCGTAAGGGTGTCTATGGTCCTTCAGACCGCCAACTTTAAGTCCTCAAAAAAAAAAAAATCCTAATCGCTCGCCGAATAGTCCGCGTAAGGGTGTCTATGGTCCTTCAGACCGCCAACTTTAAGTCCTCAAAAAAAAAAAAATCCTAATCGCTCGCCGAATAGTCCGCGTAAGGGTGTCTATGGTCCTTCAGACCGCCAACTTTAAGTCCTCAAAAAAAAAAAAATCCTAATCGCTCGCCGAATAGTCCGCGTAAGGGTGTCTATGGTCCTTCAGACCGCCAACTTTAAGTCCTCAAAAAAAAAAAAAACCTAATCGCTCGCCGAATAGTCCGCGTAAGGGTGTCTATGGTCCTTCAGACCGCCAACTTTAAGTCCTCCTCAAAAAAAAAAAATCCTAATCGCTCGCCGAATAGTCCGCGTAAGGGTGTCTATGGTCCTTCAGACCGCCAACTTTAAGTCCTCCTCAAAAAAAAAATTGCCTATAGGCACGTCATATTATCACTACAATAAAAAAAGAGTCATATTACAAACAGTTTGGATGTCATTGTTGTTTGAAACCGCTGTTATGCTAATGGTAGGGGAGGCGAAGCGGGGATTTCAGGATTTACTCGAGCGCGGCAGATTAACATAAGGGGGGCAACCTTGCACCTTGTGAAGTACTCTCACCAAATCTGAGCCCTCTATGTAGTGTCGAACGCCTAGGGTAGCCCGTCAGATTAGTAAAAAAATCGATCGTTTGAAATACTCGAGCGCGTCAGATTAAGGTAAGGTAAGTTAGTTACATGCAAAATAGTGTAGGTCCCAAAGACGCTCGAGTAACTACAAATTTAGCATCATTGCCTCCCCTACTATAATGAGGCTTAAGGCGATGACAGCTCAGTGGTAGTGACATCAGATACCGCGGCAAAGGTCGTGGGTTTGAATCTTACAATGAGCTTGAGCTTTCGGTGAAGGAAAACATCGTGAGGAAACCATCTGGCTGGCTCACTTGAGAGTCTGTCGCCAAGAACCTATCGATGTGATCCGACAGTTGCACTTACCCCTTCGCACACGGCGTCGTAGCGTAAGCGTATCGTTACGACGCAATGACAATAAACACCTACGATTCGCTGTAACACCGCTTCGTGTGCGGACTTGTTTGAACATGTTCATGCTCGTATTGCTCTCGTCGTACGCGCGGATCACGATACGCTTATGCCTTGATCACACGTACTGAGCAAACGGGCGAGACAGTGCTTTCGGCCGAGTATAAACATAGCGCCGAGTGCTCGGCCGTACGAAGCAGTGAGACAGTAGCTCGCCTCCCGTTCTACTTACTAGGCCGAGTGTCCACCCTCCTGCTTCCCCGCACTATCTCGCTCGCCACTCGGCCACATGATTGTCAAACAACTCCAAATAAAACAAAATACGATAAGAGCTGACTGTGCTAATTTCAAAACATGTGTGAACAGCTACTCGCTTTCATCACTGTCTCGGCCGAGAAACGTTTTACTGTCTCACTCTTTTATTCGGTACGTGTGATCAAGGTATTACGCTACGACGCCGTGTGCGAAGGGGGTTAAGAGACAATTTCCTTGTAGGCTTTGTGTGCTTACCACCTTCGGCCACATCATCACATACCATGGTGACTTGTGGTGAAACACAAGCCTATCCAAAGTAAGAATATATATTTGTGCACGTCAGGCAGCAACACGCGCGGTCGTTGAACCAGCAGGACAGGTCCAACTCTGCGCCGAACGTGTGCATTAACATGGTGCAGAAGCCGATGACCCTCGCCGAACACCAGCGGAAATATAATCAGGTACGATACGAATATAATCAGTCGGATACCGCGGCGAAGGTCGTGGGTTCGAATCCTTACAATGAGCTTGAGCTTTCGGTGAAGGAAAACATCGTAAGGAAACCACAGCACGGTGGCAGGGTACTTTGTAGTACTCGACTGGCTGGCTACCACCCTCAAGTTGAAAATCTGTCGCCAAGCACCTGTTGGTGTGTTCCGGCAATTGCACTTGAGAGCCAGTTCGCCTTAATAAGGTGTACAAGCAATCCCCTGGTATTGCCAATGTCTATAGGCGACCGTTGTCACTTACCATCAGGTGACCCGCCTGCCTCGTTGTCACTTGTGACATAAAAAAAAAAACGATGTTGGAATCATTTACACAATTAATTATAAAGGTCTTTAAACTATCAATACTCATTCAGATCAGGCTCTGGTATAATTAGATTTTGGTCTACTGATATTTTTGTTCATAGAATTCAACGATTTAAACACATGTATAATAGATTCGTTTTCGGTTTCGGAAAAAAACAGGTTTCGGTCGGACTAGTTTTATTCAATATAGTCAAATATTGAAGAAAAAAATTATCACTAACTGGTGTATAATATATATAAAAATACTCTTAAACATTGAGTTTGTTATAAAATTCAACTTTTTGGAGATTTCTAATCTAACCACTAAATATAGATATTTTGTTTGTACATATGACGTTTCAAGTCAGTATTTCATACAAAACTCCATATAAACTATCGTTTTGCTGAAGCTGATTTGACTCAACATCTCTATTTCCGAGATAGTGAGGACCATGACATCTTGAGCCTACACGCTGTATATTATTTTAATAAAAATAAAATATCCTTGGACATTTTACACACAGATCAGATACCTGTGTGAGGTATCTGATCCCAAACTAAGCAGAGCTTGTAATATGGAAACCAGATGACTGATATAATACATAGACAACTTTATTTTTGTAAATACTTACTTGAATAGATAATGCACACAACACATTTGTGTGCATTATCTTGTCATAAGCACGTTTTGGATGGGAATCGAACCCACGACTTGCGGCGTGATAGGTAGTGTGTTAACCAACCACGCTAACCGGCCCGTCGAAATATGGAAATTTGTATGTGTACATTTTTTTTTTCAGTGCAATAACTCACCGCAGTCAACAAATTACCTGACATCTAGTAGACACAACAAGGATGACAAAGACAAGAGTGGCGAACAGCACAGTCAGAGCACACAGGTCCGTTCACTATAATTATTTTTTAACTTTTTCATAAGCTTGTATTTGTCCGCAATCTCACCATGATAAATGATGATGTCGCCGAAGGGGGTAAGCACAAAAAGCCTAGACTGGAACTGGCTCTCAAGTGCAACTGTCGGAAAACACCGAAAGGTGCTTGGCGCCAGATTTTCATCTTCAGGGTGGTAGCCAGCCAGTCGAGTACTACCAAGTACCCTACCACCGTGATATGGTTTCCTCACGATGTTCCTCTCTCCCTCACAGAAAGCTCAAGCTCATAGATCTAAACTAATATTTTTGTCCCCATAACACGCAAATATTGTCAGTGAGACTAGATAAATAATTATTGAATGTAATAGGTGTAAGTTGTTTTTGAAAAGAGTAATTGCTGAGTTTTATTGGCTGCTCTTCTCAGCAAAAGCAACGTTCTGAACCGAGCATTTAGAGTCGGACTATTCATAAGTGCCTGTGAAGGCCTATTTGGATGAATAAATATTTCATTTCATTATGTAGGTAACCCCTTGGGTGTTGCGGGTATGCATGGGCGGTGGGGATCACTTAACATCAGGTGACCCGCATGATCTTTTCCTATTAAATATAATAGTGTTATTGTTGTGCTGTAGGCGTCCCCGACAGGCAGCCTGCGGCCGCGACGGCCCCGGGCGCGGTCGGCGGACGAGTCGTGGAAGAACGCGCTCTCTCCCAGGGAGAGCTACGACGACTGGGTCATACACGCCGATGAAATACTCATTGGGGCAAGAATAGGTAACATTCTGGATAGTGCCACCAACTTATCTGTGAACTGAAGGGTGGCGCTAATGGTCACTGAAATGAATAGCTAACTGACAGTGACGCTGTTATTACGCTGTTATTAGCTTGGTATTTTTTGTTTTAGTTTACTATGTAGGTAACTAATGCGGGTTATAATTTTTTATGTATTTTGTATTACTTTAAGAATAAAATTGTTATACATTTGAAAAAAAAAGCCAATATAGTCAGATGGTCCAAAAATATTTAAAAAATGTAACCTTGCTGAGTTTCTTGCCGGTTCTTCTCAGTTGAAGGCTGACTTCCGAACCGGTGGTAACTTCTGTAATTCGACCTTCATAAGTGCCCTTCTAGGGCCTAAACTGAATAAATGGTTTTGACTTTGACTTTGACATTCGAATGTTCATGACGGCCGTAGTTCCAATTATCGCCATTTCATAGATAAGTTGGTAGGAGTGTACACTTGGTTGCATTGTGCGCAAGTGCTCATGTTTGTTACTAGCTAAATATCCTCGGACATTAGTTCACACACGGCTATCTGATCCCAAACTAAGCAGAGCTTGTAATATGGAAACCAGATGACTGATATAATACATATACTACTTTTTTTTGGAAATACATACTTAAATAGATAATTACACCCAGACTCAGGACAAACAGACATGATCATGCACACAAATGTCTGTCCTGGATGGGAATCGAACCCACGACCTGCGGCGTGATTGGTAGTGTGTTAACCAACCACGCCAACTGCCCGTCAAGCTGATTTGACTCATTGTCCTGTCCTGAAAAAGTACTTAGAACCCGATTGCAGCGTCACCTGAATTTTAACCATCCACTCATACCACACAAAAATCATCAAAATTGGTCCAACTAAAGAGGTCAAGACTAAAGAGACATGGCGTGCCGAATCTGACCACTAGATTCAACCAATAGGAGTGATAGTTTAGTCACTGGACATAAACTCTCTTTAAAACCAGACTATTCCCAGAAAAATTTAATCACCCAAAGGAGTGGCAAATTGTTGACAAACAGATTGCCACAAAACAGCGACAACAACGAAAAAAAAAATTTGGTCCAACAGTTTATAAGGAGTTCAGTGACACACGATCAGAAAATATAAAGCAGCATTTTTTTTCTTTTTATTTTTTTTATTTATTAGGCACACAAAACAGAATACAATCAATAATAATTAAATAACAAAATAAGAACTAAGCAATTGTGCAGGATTGCTTTCCCAAGCATGTGTACACAGCATGATAAGTGAACGTACAGCAAAAACTATGTTAGGTTAGTAAGCGGTTAATAATAACAATAATACTTAAGTAAACTTTAAATGCAAGTTAAGATGTTAGTGTGACTATAGACAATAATTGCGAATAATATGAAGTATAGCTTTCTTAAATTGATGTACATTATCATTATAAATATCCACGGTGCTGTTGTGACATATCATGACATCATTGTATTGACGACAAAGTCTGACAATGGGATTATAGAAGGAGGTGTTGTTAACATGAACTTGCAGCAAGAATGAATTTTGCTAAGTTACCCTTCGTTTCGTAGGTTCAGGCAGTTTCGGGACGGTGTACAAGGCGCACTGGCACGGGCCGGTCGCCGTCAAGACACTCAACGTGAAGACTCCCACGCCGGCGCAGCTGCAGGCCTTCAAGAATGAGGTAACACTTACATATATTGACAATTTGCTGTTCTCTTCAAACATTTCTCTTTTAATGTCACATTCGCGTTATCGCTTCGTGTTTCTGTCATCCTGGTAGTGATTGAAGATATTTACTTAAAATATCCCAGCATTCTAATGATTCCTCAAGTTTATAGTGTCCTGGTATTGAAGCATGATTTATTTGACACTAGTTTTCCACCCCGCGGTTTTACTCGCGTTCCGGTGAGATCTTATCTTTTCCCGGGATAAAAAGTATCCAATGTCCTTTTCCAAGATTCCATCTATCTCTATACCAAATTTCATCTAAAGCGGTTCAGCGGTTTAAGCGTGAAGAGGTAACAGACAGACAGACACACTTTCGCATTTATAATATTAGTATGGATTTTAAATACCCATTTACCACCATGTACCCCAACCAACTACTTACCTTTATAAAATTACTCGTTTAAACTTATGTGATCCTGGTACAAGTCGTAACGCTTTTTTCTTACGTGACGATTTCTGCCAGTTCACTCTACTCTACTGTAAGCCGCGTAAAAGAGCTTCGTTCCAAAAATAAACGGAATAGTATTAAAATGTTTCATTTCATATTATCTTTTTTTTTTTTAATATCAGTAGTTTGACTAGCAGGCAGGCGGGTCACCTGATGGTAAATGACTACCGTCATCTGTAGACTTTACCAACACCAGAATGGAGAATGTTAATAGGTATGCCAAATCGGTTGAAAGTTTGTTACAGTATAGCTTGTATGTATACAAATACACTAGTTTTTGTTGTAGTAAAAAATACCTGTTAGTTTTGATTTTACAGGCATTTAAACTTACGATAAAATTGAGTCCCGCTAACAGTCACGTGACCGCATGTGACGTCAATTTACAACGCTCCGCTTTGAGCGAGTGTGGCAAGATGACGTCACACCGTCACACGAGTACGTCAAATCGAGTACGAGTCCGCATCGCACGTTTACTTCTATACATCGGAAACTAATTGACGTATCGAAGTAATTCTTTCACTTGTATTTTTTATTTTTGACAGAGAATATGGAGAGCTAATATTCAAAATTAGGTAACATTCTTCATTGCCAATTTGTTGTCGACTTTGAATGCCAAGAGCTGTATATGAGCAGTGAGTAAGATGTGTATTTGAATGTGGATGCAGGTGGCAGTTCTCCGCAAGACGCGGCACTGCAACATCCTGCTGTTCATGGGATGCGTGTCGAAGCCGTCGCTGGCCATCGTGACGCAGTGGTGCGAGGGCTCCTCGCTGTACCAGCACCTGCACGTGCTGGAGACGCCCCTGCCCATGCTCTACCTCATCGACGTGGCGCGCCAGACTGCGCAGGGCATGGACTATCTGCACGCTAAGAACATTATACATAGGTAACTAACTCCTCCACAACCGTCAACAAACTCCTCCACAACCGTCAAAAAACTCCTCCACAACCGTCAACAAACTCCTCCACAACCGTCAACAAAATCAACCCTATATTTTTAAGGACTATTCCTAAAAAAATGTGAGAGGCCTATGTCCTGCCGTGGTCGTCTATAATGATGATGATTCCCTATTACAAATAACCTTTGAACTTTAAACTAAATACTAAAACGCCAGTCGACATTTGACAGTTCGATTGTATGGAAGGGGATTCTCAAGTATGTATTGAAGACCATGAATACATTCAAAAGAAGTAAGCTCCAGTACTTGAGTCATATAATGCGGAATAAAAAATATGAACTGCTCTAGCTGCTTATACAGGGGAAAATTCAGGGAAAGCGAACACATGAAAGAAGCATTTTTGAGCCTTTTAACTTGAGCACCAGATCCTTTTTCCGCTTCGCGGAAGCTGTGTCCGAGATAAAGATAGCCTTAATGATAGCCGACCTCCGGTAGGAGATGGCACCTAAAGAAGAAGTATTCAAGGCGCTTCCAAATTAGCGTTTCAGTATTTGCCAGTGTAACTCTTATTATCTTATACCTTTTAACGAGCAATTCTTGTATATATGTATATATATATATATACATATATACAAGAATATATACAATTCTGAGACTCAGATTATATATATATATAATCTGAGTCTCAGAAACGGCTGCATCGATTTTGATGAAATTTTGTATGCTGGTGGTTTCGGGGGCGAAAAATCTATCTAGCTAGGTTTCATTTTTAGAAAATATCGTTTTATCCGTGTTTTCAGGCAATGAAAAACTGCTACAATATCATTAGAATACGAAGGTAAATTTAGTAACTGTCAAGTTATAATAGCTCAGAGTCCACATGAATGATATTTTTTTCAAGTTCATTCTTTCGTGAGAAAAACTATTAAAATTTTACCAAAAAAAAAACCCAGGTACTAGACATCTAAATGACAAAATATTTCTAATACGTTTATTTTCATTACAGGGACCTGAAATCAAATAATATATTCCTAAGAGACGACTGGTCTGTCAAGATCGGAGATTTCGGACTAGCCACCGCCAAAGTACGGTGGACAGGTTAGCATATTCTTTTATCAGCTCTCTCTATTGTTTATGGAACTTAAAACAGGTTTTGAAGTTATGACATCTCAAATTATCCACTAGCATAAACTCTTTCCTTCACAAACAGTAAATATGGACCAAATATGAGAGGATGTTGACTGAGATATCAAATCAGCTTCTTTTTATGAAATGTCAAAACGATAGTTTATATGGAGGTTTGAATCAAGAATGATATATTCTAAATGGATAGGTAACTCTAAATACCTATCAATTGCGAAAAAGAGAAAGATAACAACTACGTTGGGACAATCTCTCTTTCTTTCATTAAGGGTAAGTAGGGTTAGAAAGAGAGATTGTTCCAACGTAGTTGTTATCTTTCTCTTTTTCGCAATTGATAGGTATTTAGAGTTACCTATCCATTTAGAATATATAATTCTTGGTTTGAATAATACTGGCTTGTGACGTCATAAATTTTTGTTGTTAAATTGGTTATTAAAAATCATAAAATGGTCGAATTTAACTATGTGTTCGCCATGCGAGTATTTTAGGTGTTTTATACACTAGTTGGTGTTTATTTAAATTATGGAAAAATAACAGGAATAGACTACAAATAGAACTAAGAAACTAATAACATTAATAGATATTTTAAATCTACTCCCTTAAACTCTAATTATAGCATTATTACGGTGACATAAAATTAAGATTTATAAGTTTAAGTTGCTAGTTTTATACTTACGCTTGCATTATATATTTATAGTATCCAATAATTACATAATATGATATAAATAATAGATAATTTTTATTGAATACTGGTGGGCCCGGCAGACGTTGTCTTGCCATGAAATGAAATTAAAAAGAATGGAACCATCAGTTTTAAACAATATTTGCGCCAACTGTCACACAGCTGGCAGTTATGTCAAACGCCATGTTTATATTAAGGTTAGGAAATTTAATATGGTCGTTAAGTTTTCTTAAACTTTCTAATGTTCCGCGCAACTTTCGTACTTTTTTCTTTCATAAAAACCTTCTCCTTACAATAACAAACAACAAAAAAAATTTAGCGAAATTGGTCCAGCCGTTCACGCGTGATGCCGTGACCAAGGGAAATAGGAATTCATTTTTATATATATATAGATAAGCAACATATAATGTATGTTTGTTTGTTTGTATGTCAGACACGTCGACGCTAGGCGGCGTGGTGTGGCAGCAGCCGACGGGCTCGATCCTGTGGATGGCGCCCGAGGTGATCCGCATGGAGGATCCGGCGCCCTACACCTTCCGCTCAGACGTGTACGCTTACGGGATCGTGCTATACGAGCTCACGGCGCAGGAACTGCCATACTGCCACCTCAACAATAAGGATCAGGTACCACTATAGCATGGCATTGATAGCTCAGTGACGTCGGATACCGTGGCGAAGGTCGTGGCGTCGAATCCTACGATGAGCTTGAGCTTTCGGTGAAGGAAAACATCGTGAGGAAACCATAGTTGGTAGTAGGGTACTTTGTAGTACCCGACTGGCTGGCTACCACCCTCAAGTTGAAAATCTGTCGCCAAGCACCAAGCATGGTGTGTTCCGACAATTGCACTTGAGGGCCAGTTCGCCTTTAAGGCACTGTAGTAAGGTGTACAACACATTGGCAATTCCCCTGGTATTGCTAATGTCTATAGGCGACGGTAGTCACTTACCATCAGGTGACTCGCCTGCCTCCTTGTCACAAGACATAAAAAAAAACTCCATGATGGCCGGTCTTGCGCTACTCGCATCCGATGACTTCCCGTGACCCTCACAAGATCGTCGATCAACAGTACAAAAATGACGTGTGATCAGGCGTCGGCATCGCGCACACGAGAATTTCAACCGAAGATGAGTCCTCCGATTAGGTCTCAACAAAAATATATTAACAACTAGTTTTCCGCCCCATGGTTTTATCCGCGTTACCGAGGGATCTTATCTATCCCGGGATAAAAAGTATCCTATGTCCTTCTCCAAGGTTTCGTCTATCTCTATACCAAATATCATCTAAATCGGTTCAGCGGTTTAAGCGTGAAGAGGTAACAGACATACAGACACACTTTCGCATTTATAATATTAGTATGGATTTGACACTGACTGACTCACATTTTGCACTAAGAAAGGATCTTGCTTTCATTTAAAAAGTAGTGCCTGAATTAAATTGTAAATAATGTAGCACTTTACGTAACAAAATCTCTTATAATCCGTCCACAGATTCTCTGGATGGTAGGTCGCGGTCTCCTACGACCGGACGCAAGACGGCTGCGACAAGACGCACCGGCAGCTCTCAAACGAGTGTTTGGCGAGTGCGTACAGTTCCAATGCGCGCTCCGACCGCTCTTCCGACAGATACTGGCAGCATTAGAAGCGATGTTACGAGCCATGCCGAAGATCACTCGGTCGGCTTCGGAACCGACCGTGCACAGACATCTACACGCCTCTGATGACTACCTCGCGTACACTTGCGCCTCGCCGAAGACCCCAGTTAATTTCCAATTCAATACTGATACTAGTTTCCCTGCGTTTTATGGGTGAGTAAAATTTTTTTTTTTACTCGGTTTGATTTATGAAATCTAAATTCTAATGCACGGTTCGGAAGGTTGTTTTTGCTGTGAAGACCTGATAATATACTATGTAATTACTCTTATCATTTGTTTTACTTATTTCTCAATTGGAACAGATTCTTATAGGCCATTGAAAAATGTAGTGCAAAGAATTTAATCAAAATTATAATTCACAAAATATGTACTGGCTTGAACCTAAAATAGAAAGTTGTGGCTTCGAATTCTGAGTTACAGCTTGTGTTGATGGAAATTTTGTGAGAAAACTGAAGCATGGTTGAAGGGTACTTTATGATACTTGACTGACTTCATTCAAGGCTTTATATGCTTTTTTTTAATTGTGTTTTTTTTCCAGAATCCCAGTACCAAACCAGCGGCATCCGTAGGGTTTGCTAAAGGGCTACGACTAGCCCTGCCTCCCGCCGGAGGACAACTGCCGCCTCTGCACCGACTGCTTACACCTCACCTACTTTATATATACATACTCGTATATGTTGTGTATAGCTTTTGAATCGTCAAGTGTGCGGACAGACTTACAAGTGTTCTACAGGAAAGTGAAGTGAAGTGATAAGTGGGTGTGCGTAAATATCTATTGAGTTATTTTGTCAATATTAGGTATTTTAACAACTACCCGTTTTTTGTTAAATTTATGCTATTTGGCAACTGCATAAAGTCCATTTTGGCATGTACAAATGACAGCACATGCTTATGGTATATACTTGATTGTTTATTCAAATGGTTTGCATGATGTGTTGGGGTTGGATAAATAACCTCGCTGTGAAATGGACTAATAGGGTGTGTTTTTGGGTACTGGATACTGGCAACTGTATGGACATATCATGTTTTGATCAATAATGAAACATAACTCTCTTGATGACTCAATTCTGGAGAAGATCTCTGCTCGGTATCCTCTGGCTATAAATTCTAACGAGTCCCCCCCCCCCCCCCCCCCCCCCTTTGTTTTTGATGCGTGATAAGGTATTAAACTTACAACTCCACCTATCTAAAATCACGTGTATTTTTTCCTAAATAGCATCTTAAAATTTTTCAGTATATTGTATTTAAATACAGTAGGATACTTTGTAGTACTCAACTGACTGGCTACCATCCTCAAGTTGAAAACATGTCCAACCACTTATCTGTGTGTTCTGGCAGTTGCACTTGAGAGCCAGATGCTTCTAAAATAAAGACAGCACATTGGCAATCCCCTTATCATTGCTAATGTCTAAAGGCGACTGTACTCACTTACCATCAAGTGACCTGCCAGCCTGCTTGTCACTTCTGATGTTAGATTTCGTTTGTTGAGAAGAGCAACTGTGTGGGAAAAGTCATTAGTACTACCTAATAATACAAAATAATTAATTTGTAGAACTATTGAGATGTAAAAAAAAATATTTATTAATTTATTTTATAAATATCGGATTATTTATCTTTCTTTGACTGTGACGAAATGATGTTTAAATAATTACTGACAAAATTATACGCTAGTAACGTATTTAATTTAATTATCTGTTTCTAATTGGAAATTAATTGCTGGAAACTTATTGATGCTTATCTCATTGCAAAATTATTGATAATGTGTTGTTGGTTTACGATCTCTGACTATATTAATATTATTTACCATTCAAGTGATGTTATCACCACTTTGCTCAGTAAAAAAATACTTGCTGCCTATTAATTGTGGAGTTATGGCGTGGCCACTATTGCTGTTCTCTACCCACTCGTTACATCTGAGAGGGATAGCCTATAAATATTGTCATACTAGCTATCCCCAGCGGTTTCACCCGCGTTCCCGAGGGATCTTATCTTTCCCGGGATAACTTATTTTATAAGTTTTATTCCAAGACTATCTGTGTGCCAAGTTTCATCAAAATCTGTTCAGCCATTTTTGCGTGAAAGAGTTACAAATATACATATAAATATTTTCACGTTTATAATATTAGTAGGGTGCGTTAGTTTGTTAATGTGAGAATTTGTTTAATACACCAATTTAATTTGTTACTATAATTTATAAGGAATTTCTCGGAACCACATCCATTTTTCTGTGAAAGGCATTCAGCAAAATTATCTATGTAGCCTTACCACTACTTATTAGGAATGTGGCCACTGCCGCGATCTTGACGCGTTTTCTAGAAAAGATTTGAAAGATACGTGAATACAAAATATGATAAAAAATTATCGTCTCTAAAATCTCATTAAAAATCAAATGTCATGCTGTAAATATAACACTAACAACACCATAATGGTTTTTAAAAGAGTAACGTTTCAATGTAATTACGCTTGTATAGCTACAATACTATTGTTTGATGTATGTACTACATATATTATAGAATAACAATATTACAATAAGTGTCACATTCGTCTAGCAATAAAATTGAGTATTGAAGCGCACAATCGATATTGGTATATTCTATCTAAATAAAGAAATTAATTTAAATATTTATTACAATTGTGTATGTAATATGCCAACGCTTTTTCAATCAAAGTCAAAACCATTTATTCAGTTTAGGCCCTAGAAGGGCACTTATGAAGGTCGAATTACAGAAGTTACCACCGGTTCGGAAGTCAGCCTTCAACTGAGAAGAACCGGCAAGAAACTCAGCAAGGTAACATTTTTTAAATATTTTTGGACCATCTGACTATATTGGCTTTTTTTTTTCAAATGTTTAACAATTTTATTATTAAACTAATACAAAAATACATAAAAAATTATAACCCGCATTAGTTACCTACATAGTTAACTAAAACAAAAAAATACCAAGATAATAAAAATCGATATTCTATTTAGTCTTTCATAGAGTGAAGAGCCAATATATCACTCAATATAAAAAGAAACATGTACATGTCCGGTAGGTAAGTACGACAAACTTAAGGAGGAGATAAGTGAGCGGGTCACCTACCAACATATACAAAAATGACCTCAATAATAAGGTCACTATTTTCGAGATATTTCTGATTTTTATGTATCTCGAAAATGGTGACCCTTTTACTAAGGTCATTTTTGTATATTTGAAAGGTGACCCGCCTACGCCCCCTTAGTTGATATATAAAAACATAACACTAAATTAAAACTACATACTATTAGTGCACAAGTCGCGTTTATTTTCTTTGCAGTAAGTTAATAGAATAATTTAAGTGTGAAGTATTTTTTGGGATAACTTTGCTAACTTATGTAGTACTTATCTTTATTTACGGACGTAAACTGAAAAGGGTTTTGACATTAATCTTAAGGAACCCTAAGATAGCCGATAGTTTGTTATACAGTCGAAATGTGCGCTTTGAACTCCATATAACATGTTATGAATCACCAGTCTGAACAAATGAACTATTTTTCTGTACAAGAATCATATTTTTGTATTGACTCGATACACAATGTCTGAATATATATATATATATATATCTATATTGTTCGAAAGTATTATGTAAGATAGTGCGATCCTATGAATGTAATTTATTTGTTAATCTTGTAAATAATTAATGTAATTAATTAGAAGCTTAATATTAAATGATTAAGGTCTTGTGTATACAGTATAATAAATTAATTTTAAAGCATTACTATTGACTTTAAGGACACAATAAATTATTGTTTCGATTTATTTGAGTGTTTTATTTTAAGACTTGACGTTCTAGCCTTAAAAAAATCACTGTAGTTCTCCATTTTTACAAGCTTTATATTAGCTTGCAATGTATGTATTTTTCCAGGGGGGAATCTTGAACTCAATTTTTAAGAGATATCTTTAACCGATTGAGCTGAAATTTTGTATACACGTTAAGTTTAGATGCAAAGAGATTTAAAGATTTTTGTTTAGATGCATGATGATTGCATGGCTAGCTGTGTAACGTCATTCTAAATCCTAATCCTAAACATGGCGGAACACCTAAGATAGCTATTATTTTTTAATGCAATCCTACAATATGGGTAACAAATGAAAGGGCTTGAATGGCTGAGATTAACTCAAAAAATAAAGTGACGTCACTCTGAATCCAAAGCATGTTTTTAACTTATAACTTTTTATATGTAGTATGTATACAATATTACCATTTACCACCCAAAACATTGTGCATAATTAATTATAACGTAAATCCATATTATTTCACTCATTGAAAGAAGGATATTAGTGAATGTATCATTGCAATAAAAAAACCGAGTATATCGTAGCAAAATAGCTTCATTATTTTGATACTCGCTTTGTTTGTCATATTAAGGCGATGATAGCTCAGTGGTAAGTGACGTCGAATACCGCGGCGAAGGTCGTGGGTTCGAATCCTACAATGAGCTTGAGCTTTCGGTGAAGGAAAACATCGTGAGGAAACCACAGCACGGTGGTAGGGTACTATGTGGTACTCGACTGGCTGGCTACCACCCTCAAGTTGAAAATCTGTCGCCAAGCACCTGTTGGTGTGTTCCGGCAGTTGCACTTGAGAGCCAGTTGCCCTTGCCCTTAAGGCATTGTAATAAAGTGTACAACACGTTGGCAGTCCCCCTGGTATTGCTAATGTCTATAGGCGACGGTAGTCACTTACCATCAGGTGACCCGCCTGCCTCGTTGTCACTAGTGACATAAAAAAACATAGTAATGTGACTTTTAAATTCAATGCACAGTTATAAGTTTCCGTGGTGTAGCGGTTATCACATCTGCCTAACACGCAGAAGGCCCCCGGTTCGATCCCGGGCGGAAACATAGTTTTTGTTGGCCCACGTAATAGTCAGTAACTTTCGTCTAAATCGGCATCTCTCTATTTATAAGATAATGATAATTATTTTAATTTTAAAAGGAGATATTTTATTTAGTTAATAATTAAATGGTTAATCAACGTATCATTTTATTCAATATAGTCGGCCATGCAACATATTTTTTGAACAGAATATAATTTTAAAACACATTTAAATTACCGCTTATTGCTTATTATGTAAAATTTCGTGAAAACCTTTCAATTCTTGTTATAAATTCGACACTTGTATAAAAAGATCTATTATATTATTTAATTCATATGATTGGTAACCTATCATCAGACATCTAATCAACAATAAAATTACTCTAGCCATTGACATAATAACACCTAATATAAAGAAACTTAACTTTTATATTTAATTAATTAATGCCTGTATCACACGTTGCCGATATGGTAGCTTAGCTGGGATACAAGGTTTATAAGCCATTAAAAAAGCCTATAAGTAACCCAAAAAGACTTTCATTATAACAGAGAAAAGCAAAAGAAAAAATGTATACTCGAAAGATAACTAAAATTACTAAATCATTATGGTACTAAAATACACTTTCACAGCAAAATCATGTTTTTACTAATTTTGGGGCTAATATAAAAAAAACGATTGACTGATTATGTTAATTTCGAAAGAAGAGGATTATACTATATAGATTATATTATTACTATTTGGAATTTATCGCAATCTGTGAGACAGGATTAATACATAAATTCAAATAAGGTTTTTTATAATATTCCTGCAACATTTAATTCATTATAGAAATGTGTGTACCACTATTATGTTCATTATATTTTAAAGAATTAGATAGGAATTTTATGATATCATCTACAAATTACATATTTTAGTGTATTGATTTTTATGCTTGTAGGAATGTCTTCAATTATTTTTCATTTCATTGTCATGTATGTTTTATTTTTTTGGATCATAAATATATATTTTAAAAGAATTATTAGGATCAAAAATGTATATTAAAAGTTCGTTTACATGACTAATAACAGATTTAATTATGGAAGTTATACTAAAATCATTTTAAACGCTAATTTGAATCGTCACTTTCATCCCCCTCGCTTTCTGCAGCGGTTTTTGGTTTCTTCTCATGTTTCGATTTACGTATTTCGAATTTCGAAACGTGTATCTTTTTGCCGCCAATTTTTGCGTCCTCCGCCAGTTTTATCGCTCGCTTTACAGATTCAGGACCGTCGAATTCTATGAAAACTGAACCTGTGGGAAAAATTAACATGAAAGTATGATGTTATACATAACTTACATTTCATATGTATTTTTGTCTTAGTTTAAGCATAAATTGTTAAACATTTGAATTTATAAAAAATCCAATACAGTCAGATGGTCCAAAAATATATCAAAAATGTAACCTTGCCGCGTTTCTTACCGGTTCTTTTCAGTTGAAGGCTGTCTTCGGAACCGGTGGTAACTTCTGTATAAGCTTTCTAGGGCCTAAACTGAATAAATGGTTTTGACTTTGACATCTAGTCTAAGCTTGGTTTATATTTTAAAAGACTTTGACTACATTTGTTGCATTACTTATCCTTATCTTCGCAAAGCACTTTGACCTTTGTAGAGGTCATTATCCAATTTCACATTAAATTAACTTACTCATTGCCTTCTTCCCTTTGACGAGATGCCGTATATTCCTGATCTTGCCAGCGCCAGTGAGTAGCGCGCCGACAGCCTGCGGTGTGACGTCACCATACGTGCGCAACACCAGGGTTGTCTCCGTCGGCGGTAGGGGGCGCTTCACGCGGATACGCGACCCTTCGAATGTTGAATTGTCTTCGTCTAGGGCCTGAGGAACATAGAAATATATTTTTTTAATTTGCGATAAGATACTATAAGCAAATGTGTTATGTGCATTGTCTTGTGTCCACTCGCAATGGGGAACTTTGTTTTATAATTACATTAGCTGTCTTCCGCGGTTTCACCCGCACTACCGTGGGATCTTATCTTTTCCTGGGATAAAAAGTATCCTAAGTGCTATTCCAGATTATAATCTATCACTGTGCCAAATTTCATCCGGATCCCTTCAGCCGTTGTGGCGTGATTGAGTAACAAACATACATCTTACCATCCATTTTTTTATTTTTTTTTATTCATCCATCCAAACTTTCACATTTATAATAATAAATGTGAAAGTTTGGATGGATGGATGGTGGTTGGATAGTGATTATGATTCCAGTATGAATTACCAATTGTGCTGCTTCATCACTGCAGAAGGTTATAGTTGTTGTGAATACTGGCCTCGACTCCTCAGTGGGGTAAACTTCGGCAATGCTGGAAAAAGTGAACATAATAATTGATACCATTTGACGAATATGTATAACAATAAAGATCTGATATAATATAGGTACCTACATATATGTATACAGATTGTCCAGTGAGTTAAGGGGGAGACGACAGACTTAAGGGGGAGATAGGTGGACCAACTCTCACTCAACTCACCTACCAAATATACTAAAATGACCTTAGTAAAAGTGTCACCATTTTCGAGATTATTTAATATCTAAAATTCGAAAATCAATACACTTTTTTTGTATATTTGGTAGGTGAGCCACCCACCTATCTCCCTCTAAGTTTATCATACTGCTTATGGATACTCTATATATACTTCTAAATACATAGTTTAGACTTAGGACAAATCATTTTGTCCTTGGTGGGAATTGAACCCATAACTAACTACACCAACTGGCACATTATTAAGGCTGTTGGATTCTACTATAGATGAAAGATTACCTCTTATAACTTTATTAATAACTAGACTCGCTAATTTATAATCAATTGGTATGTTATTGTTTGATTGGTACGGCAATATTTTTGTATTTAGTTGACAATATACGTACCCAATCTTTTTAATGGTACCAAGTTTAGCAAAATGTTCAGAAAGTAATGTTTTGTAATTCAACATGATGGACAGTGGCAGTCCTTCCACTATAATAGTTGTGGCTAAGTCTTCGTTCACATCCCCTTTCTTATCCTTATTCCATTTGCGCTTTTTCCACTTTGGTTTCTCTTTTTCCCCTTCCGGTTTATCTATATCTCCAGTCTCACTTGTTTGCTGCTTTTTAGCTCTATT
The DNA here is from genome assembly GCA_951361185.1 of Ochropacha duplaris. Classification (NCBI taxonomy): domain Eukaryota; kingdom Metazoa; phylum Arthropoda; class Insecta; order Lepidoptera; family Drepanidae; genus Ochropacha; species Ochropacha duplaris. The sequence goes on from OX592693.1 coordinate 14,247,158, forward strand.
CAACTTCTGCCTAAGTCGCTTACGTTTAACTTTGTCAACAACCATCATGTCATCTAGTAAGTTTGTCAGTGTATGAGCATTATCTCCTATACTTAGATTTTCTAAGTCCTCAGCTATAAGTTCTGGTTTCACATCTTTTTTACGTGATTTTATTGCCGGTTCTCCTTCTGTTTCTGTTGAATCAGTCTGTGGTTTTACTTGATGTTTCTTCTTTTTGTTCTTCTTGTTTTTGATATCTTGACAACCTTCAGTAGTATTGGTCTCTGTGGGTTCTGAAGAATCAGACTGTTTTTGTTTTTTATCTTTTTTAAATTTCTTTTTCTTTTCTAAATTGGTGTTTCGGCTTTCGGCAACACCTTGAGCATCACCTAGTAAATGTTTCTTTTTATTAATTTTATTTTTTTTCATACTTTGATTGGCACTAGTTAGGTCAGTTTCCATGTGATTAATATCACTGACATTGTTTTCTTTTTCAGATTGTTCATCTTTTTTTATTTTCTGAAGTTTTTTTTTATCATTTTTTATATTTGCTTTGTTTTTCTTATAAACTTTTACAGGGTCATCAGACTTGGTAACTTTCAGAGAATCATTAGACTTGGTCTTTTTAATAACAACTTCCTCATTTTCATCAAGCATGAAGCTTACAGACTTGTTCCTCTTCTTAGGTTTAGTACTTGAAGTGCTTGACACATCCAGTTGTGAGCTATCCATGCTGTCTTCGCCGCGAACAGGTTTACTCTTCATGATAGATTTTACGCTACCCACCTGGGATTTCGATTTAACACAAGGGTTAGGAGTAGAAGTTACTTTGGTTCCCATGAAAGGAGTATTAGTGCCTAAACTTGAGTTCAAATTCGATCCATCTATGTTGATTTGCGATACCTCCATTAGATCGTTCTTGTTTTTTTTCTTGTTCGCACGCCTTGGGGTCTCATTTTTGCTGTCATTCGGCTGTGTTTCGGCCAATATAGGCTTCCCCGATAAAATACTATTAGTTTCAGCCGCACTTCGATATAACCCAACGAAATCGAACGTCTTGTTATTTTTACCTCTTTCCATAGGACTCAGTTTCAGATCGAATGACTTCGACTTCATCTTTTTATTCATAAATATTCTCTTTTTTCTTATATTTATTCCAATTAACTTTAATTCTTCATACAACACATGATGTTATGTGTGGTACAAAACTATATTTTAGGTTAACTTTGTTTGACAGATTTGTTTGACTTGACTCTTGACCAAGATTCGGTGTTGCCACGTGTTTTTGATGAACGATCGTACACTGGTATAGAAAAAAAATGTAAGCGTGTTTCGTGACTTGTCAGGTTGTCCCAAGTAGACCATGAAAAGTTTTAGTGGAACATATGCCAATTTCACTAAAACCTTACCTGGCTTGTACGCACGAGGACTAGACTTAACAGTGAATGTTATATAACGTGACTGTAACATAAAATAACAATATTAAAACTGAAAATGTATGCGACTGAAAGACTATGTATCTATGGTCATGAATAAAAAATATTTAAAATAAAGATTACCTACCTAATTTTAATGGCGGCTGCGCTTGCGTGATGCCGGGTTCATGTTATTATTGCCTTTAGTTTGGCGTCATTTCGTGTGCTATAGTGAAAAGTTCGATTTTATCAGTAAACACTTTTTCGGTATGTATAATTATTTGTTTTACTATGGTGTATCTGAAATATGAAAGAAAATGCGTTTCTCAATAGCCTAGCCTAGCCTCACTCATCTATCTCACTTTGCGAATCGAGTGATTTTCCATTCACGATAATGTAATGTTTCATGGCGTGTATTGTATGTTATATTTTATTTACCGTTATGATACTGTTTCGTCTTAATTATAGCCTTACTGTCTTCAGATTAGCATGTACTTCATTTAAACTTATTGTATTGTAGAGTATTTCGCGCGTTACTAATTCGTCCTTGAGATCTGAGAATAGGTGCCAAGTATATTATATTTAGGTAGAATATAGGTAGATGGCGGGCGGGAATGAATTATCCGCACGATGAGCTGATGAGAATCATTATGGATTTCAGCTGTAAAGCGGTGTAAGCGTCATGGTGGCTCAAAAGAAAGGTCGTGGTGCCAAAGCTCAACCGGCGAAGGCTAAGCCCGCCCAACCGTCCGAGGAACAGGCCCCAGAGACTGAAATGTCTGAATCCCTAGAGGCTGAAGATAACAATGGTGACACTGAACAGCTAGAGCAGGGTGACGAGGCCGCCGGCGGGGACGCCACAGAAGGCGATGCTGAGCAGGAGGCCGACCAGGCCACTGAGACCGATCCACAAGCCAAAACAGAAGAGAAAAAAGAAGAAAAAGTGGTGGAGTCTGGTAAATTACTTGTTGAAAACCTCCCCTCGAGCTTCTTGTTTGACTACCAAGACAAACTCAAAGAGCTGTTCTCCAAGTATGGGGAAGTCACCAATGTCAAGTAAGTCACCAATCATGTACCTTGTAAAATGTATGAATTTTGTAACCAAATACCTACCAACATTCAAATATCAGTCCCTAAATTGTCATGATTACAAAGAATAAATGTAAAGTTAATTTAAACATGTTTCTGTGTGTTCCGAGGTGTGAGTAGCACAAGGAACGTCAGCACTGCCTGAATCTGAACGGAGTATTAATGAGAGAAATTTTCTTTCTTTTTAGACGTGGTCCAATCATTGTTACTGAACTGACCACAACTCCGACATTATCGGCAATAGTCGAATTCAAAAACAAAGATTCTCTGGACAAGGTAAACAAAAGTTTATTAACATTTTATTTTCCTCTATGAAAAGTCTGTAGTTTTAGACTTATTGAGCCTACTACATATTATTGTAAGGCCATATAACTTTTTCCAAATTATTTTAAGACAAAGTGAGCCAGTTACAAAGTCATGTGCAGGACGAGTGACTATTTGAATGTTTCAATAAGCTGGTCTTCTACGGTGACACCACATTTAGCGGCTATCACATGTTTGAGATGTAAATGATCAAAATTGTTTATTGCAAGTAGTTCTGTAGTAGATCAGCTGATGAATAACCATGTAAATATTGTGTTTTTATGTTTTGCAGTGATGGTAAGTTACCGTGTTGGCTGTTTCTTTCTTAGGTACTCTATTGGAAACTGGATAGATATGGATTTGAATTGATTCTAGCACTTCTTCACAGATTAATAATTTTCAACTCAACAAATTACTGAAGTTCATTAAAAGTCTATCAATTTACATGTGCATGATACATTGTATGGCATGACAGATAATTAAATTTGTTTACAGTGATGCTTGGTTGTAGGCAGGCAGTATTTCAATTGTGAGTCATAGAACAATGTGAAGTACTTAAATTTTGCTACAGAACACTGTAAATGAGATTTAGTAAAATGCTTTAAATTATGCAAAATTATGAGCGGAATAATAACAAAAGTATGTTCCTTTTCCCGGCTATCCTAAATAGTTAGAGTAAACATTTATGTAGACTAAACAGTCTGTTTTATCTCATAAGGCTTGAACTTACAGCTATAAGTGTTGTATCTACACTGTTAAAATCCAACTAGCTGTTTTCACCTGTGTTGCAGTTGATCGTATATTTCTTCGAGGTTAATAGTCCTATGTCCAAGTTGGACAAAACTATAGCTGTACTGTACAGGTTTCGGTACCATGATAATCAAGTGATAGCAGTTTTGAGACAAGTTTGTATGGCGAGCGACAGGTTTAGGTAAACATGGTAAAGGACAGTCAATGACCAATCCATATAGAATGTTAACTTATTTTGAATATTAGCTCTCCATATTCTCTGTCAAAAATAAAAAATACAAGTGAAAGAATTACATCGATACGTCAATTAGTTTCCGATTTATAGAAGTAAACGTGCGATGCGGACTCGTACTCGATGTGACGTACTCGTGTGACGGTGTGACGTCATCTCACAACACTCGCTCAAAGCGGAGCGTTGAAAATTGACGTCACATGCGGTCACGTGACTGGTAGCGGGACTCGATTTTATCATAAGTGTAAATGCCTGTAAAATCAAAACTAATAGGTATTTTTGACTACAGCAAAAACTAGATTTGTATACATACAAGCTTTGCTGTAACAAACTTGCAACCGATTTGGCAAACCTATTAACATTCTCCATTGTTGGCTTTATTAAAATTATTGACAACTAGCTTTCCGCCCGCAGCTTCGGCCGCGTGGACTTCACGATTTTGGCTGATTCGTTTCTTCCAGTTACCCGGCCGGTACCGCCGCTGCATTTTAAATCTGTAATATCTTCGGAAATATTCATGAAAATTACATGCTGTACAGGGCCATATTAATCTATATTAAATGGACAATGTATTTAAGGTACTTAATAGAATAAGGATTAATGCTGTATTGCTTAAAATCACTTCGTAAATAAGCCATTTTTTCCCGTAAAATGTAAAGGATAAAAAATGGTTATTGTGAGTTATCTTTAAGAGATAGACATATACCATCGCGGACTTTTTTGTTGACCTTTTTAAGGTGCACAATACTGTAGTACATTATTTTGATTTATCTCGTGGGGTTCAGCCAGCGTTTTTTTTTTTTATGTCACTAGTGACAACGAGGCAGGCGGGTCACCTGATGGTAAGTGACTACCGTCGCCTATAGACATTAGCAAGACCAGGTGGACTGCCAACGTGTTGTACACCATATTACAATGCCTTAAGGGCAAGCGCAAAAAAACGTGTTTCTCTACAATATTATGCATATAAACCTTCCTCTTGAATCACTCTATCTATTTAAAAAAAACCGCTTCAAAATCCGTTGCGTAGTTTTAAAGATTTAAGCATACATAGGGTCGGACAGACAGCGACAGCGACTTTGTTTTATACTATGTAGTGATCAATCGACACTTTATTAATTCCTGAAACAAAATCAACTTACAACAACTTTATGTACCTATCGCTCGCCTTCCACGTTATTCCTATTGATAATAATCTTTTCATGCCACAGTTGAGCATGACAGTACTTACTTAGTTTTCAGAACAAAAATTATTAAAAAATACCTGTGGCACTCGGAGACTGCCGCGGTAAAGCTATTGCATAGCATTATACTTTACACCAATATACTTTCTCACAAACAGCTGCTTACGTATTCGCCCGATTTCGGATCAGCTCGTCTCGATCCGTAAGAGTTTCGTACAGTCCTACCATATACATACACGTTAAGCGAACGCTCGGCCTAGCTACATGGTAGGAGGGTCTTAGGTTTTATTTTTGTTACGGAATTTCTTGATTCGGTCGCCGCGCTCAAAGCCCGCGATAAAAGCTATGCAGATAAAACTTTTTCCCATCTGTCATTTATAAGTTTGGGGGAAGTACACGAAAAATTCTCATTTGCCCCCATTTGGGGACAGACACTTCAACTAAAATATATCTTGGAGACAGATAAAACTTTTTCCCATCTATCATTTATAAGTTTGAGGACAGATAGCGAATACTCCTCGATTGCGCTATTCGCCAATGCATTTTGTATGAAAGAGGCAGATTCAGTTGAAATATTTTTTTTGAGATGGACATGACTCTTTCATTCTGAGCGAGCGAAGTGTAAACACACATACAACTAGGGAATGCAATCTCGAGACGAGGTCGCCAAGTCGAGATCTCGAGGTATTAGAAATTCGATCTCGGCGAGATCTCGGCATTTTCGAGATCTCGAATGGTTTTCAAAAAGTATTGTTTTACTTAGATAAGTGAAACATGATTGAACCTGCTTCGATGTGATTATGATGCGAGTAAGATACAACATTAAATTATTGAAAATAGTCTTTATTTTTATAATTATTTATAATGAACTAATCACAATTCAGACCCGTAAAAATAATGAAAGCGAGACAAACAAGAAACAAATGGTTTTAGGAGTGATTTTGGAAATAGCTCCTTAAAAAACAGATAGTGCTTAAAGTTCTGTCGGATGAACGGCATCTTATGTCAGTCGCTATGTAGCCAACGGCTGAAGACGCCCTCTCAGCTTCAACACTAGTTGGTACCAGCGTGAGCAAGCTGTTGTAAGCAAATTACAAAAAAAAAATACCCCTCGATCCTCCACACTCATAGACATTCATCTCTTTTTTAATCACGGACTCTAGCCTGTCTGTAGTCGTAGTAACCCGTGTGAATGGACTTTTGCATGATTTCAAAGTCTCTTCTCTACTGGCGCTCGATCTCGTCAATTTCGGCCGAGATCTCGTAATTTTAGGCTTCGAGATTGATCTCGAAAAATGAGGCGAGATCGAGATTGCATTCCCTACATGCAACTCAGCTGTAACACTAGATACCTACTACTCGTACTTCTACTTTAAGGCGATGATAGCTCAGTGGTAGTGACGTCGGATACCGCGGCGAAGGTCGTGGGTTCTATATAACCCTACAATGAGCTTGAGCTTTCGGTGAAGGAAAACATCGTGAGGAAACCATAGAACGGTAGTAGAGTACTTTGTAGTACTCGACTGGCTGGCTACCACCCTCAAGTTGCCAAGCACCTATCGGTGTGTTCCGACAGCTGCACTCGAGAGCCAGTTCCCATCTAGGCTTTGTGTGCTTACCACCTTCGGCCACATCATCACTTACCATGGTGAGATTGTGGTCAAACACAAGCTTATCTAAAATAAAAATAGCTAACCCCCAAGTCGCACGACAGGCGCTGACGGAGGAGGGTACAGTCCTGGACGGCAGCGCCATCTCCGTGGCGGTGGAGTCTCGCGCGGAGACCGCCGTGCTGGTGGGTGTGCCGTACGAGGCCAGCACCGAGTACGTGCGGCTGCTGTTCGCGCAGTGCGGCTCCGTCGCGCACATACATGAGTTCAGCAAGACCAAGTACAAGATCTGTGAGTATACCATTCCTACTCCTTCCTATTGACATCCACCTCGTATTGCTAATGTTTATAAGCGACGGCCTACTTGTCAGACTTCGGACAGAATCACCTTGGAGCCTGTCGCAGTTTTTTTTTTTAATTCTGCATAAGCTTGTGTTTGACCACAATCTCACCATGGTAAGTGATGATGTGGCCGAAGGTGGTAAGCACACAAAACCTAGATGGGAACTGGCTCTCAAGTGCAGCTGTCGGAACACACCCATAAGTGCTTGGCGACAGATTTTCAACGTGAGGGTGGTAGCCAGCCAGTTAGGTACTACAAAGTACCCTACCACCAGTCAAAGAAAGGTCAATTTGTATGGCTAGATAGTTTCACTCTATTCACACCAGGTTTTAATTGTTACACAACTAGTTAAAACCAGGCCGGTATTGCTGTGGCTCCATCTGATATTTATTTTTAAGTAAGTAAATATAAAAAGTTAATAAAAACACTCCATTGTACAATGGCCCAATCAAGAGGCTAAGTGCGGAAACAGCCCTGTCAAAACAAACAACAAGAAACAAACACTCCTATGAAATGTTACGTTGTGTAAATACAAACCATACCATCAACTACTCTTCGAACTACTCTTCCTGACACCAACGTGGATGCTGAACTTATATAAATATAAACATTACAGTAGTACAACAAGTAAAGGACAGACAGATGACAACAGCCACTCAAGAGCTTCTTTTTGCTATGAATAAAAGATTTTTGTAAGATCTTCGATTTGCTCACGATATTTCCACCTTCATTTGTAACTAGGCCTCATATTTTGATACATGTGTTCTGTGTACTGTGCGCAGTGCGTGTGACATTCCACGAGAAGGAGTGCGTGGAGAAGGCGCTGAAGCTGGACCGGGAGCTGCGCATCAACGGGTTCCTCGTCACCGTCTCCAAGTACCGAGATGAGGACGAGCAGAAGGCACACTCTGCTAATGTCAATAAGGTACATTTTACTTTGAGCTTATTTGGGTTTGACTTTGAGCGATTCTTCTAGAACGACTCCAAGACACATGAGATTCAGCTTAATAATCCGCTGTTTTTTGGTTGCAAAAATGTATAGTACAAATATATACATTAGTATTAAATTTTACTTATATCTGGGCTTGGTTTTTTAAGAATTATACTTTTGCTAGCTGACCCGAGATTCCCGAGAGACATTGTCAATATATATATATTTTTTAACACATAAGTTTACGTTTGACCACCAACTCGCCTAAAGGTAAGCGACGATGTGGCCGAAGATGAAGTACGCAAACTTAGAAGATACCTGTTCACCCTGACCTTGAATAAATCCAGGTTATATTTCTCAGGAAACAAGGAAGCCCGCAGATTGTTCCATTCCTTGGCACATACACATATACAAAGCCTAGATATATAGAATTCGTGGTTTCAATATGTGATTGTTGACAGAACAAGCGGCAGCACCCGGCGCAGCAAGGCCGCAATAACTCTAACTCTGCGGGCGCATCGAACGCTAACAACGCGAACAATGCCAACCGTACGCCTCCTGCCTTCCGCGGCGCGCGGGGCGGTGGCGTCGGGGGCGCCTTCCCCGCTAGGGGAGGGAACTTTAGAGGTAAAACACATTACATTGATATTGTAATCGATAAAGTCACCAATCAACAGTCACTTTTACTTTTCTAACTAAATTTATACTTCTAAAAATACTGGCAAAATTCGACGGCGAAACTTTTCCTTGAGAATTTTATTGTTGGTGGTACTATAATGAATGAATTAATTGTTTTGAGTTTAAAAAAAAAGAACTGGTATTTCGGTCGCAGGTATTAAATGACTAGACTGAATGTGCTGAGTTGTATTCAATGATTATTGGTGAAGTAATTCTGTAATAATACTTGACTCGCTTATATACTAATTCAATTGTTTAAGTGGAGCAGCAGTCCCATCTGATATTAAATTCTTTTGTTATGTTATTGTTTACATGTCACCCGGGTGCCACTTGGAAGGCTACGGGATAAAAGGCAATCTTGACTGACTGACTGATCTATCAATACACAGCCAACCACTGAACGGATTTCGCTAAAATTCGGCAGGAAGATAGTTATTATGACGTAGGTTAGGTTAAGAAAGAATTTTCCAAAATTCACCCCCCAAGGGGTGGAAACGGAGGTCCATAGTTTGTATGTAGAAACGGGATCGCAGGTGAAACCGCGGGGCGGAAAGCTAGTACAACATATTGCATATGCCCACAGGCGCGCGCGGTCGCGGCGGTTTCCCAGGTCGCGGCGCGTTCCGCGGCGGTTTCTCGCCCGCTAACAACTACCTGCCGCCGCCGCAGCCCTTCATGGGCCGCCCGGTATGTACACAACACACTTCATCTATCTACAAGCATATTTAGAAATTGATTTTCTTTTTTATTATTATAATTTATTACTTTGGTTTGGACATTATTGAGTATGTGCATACTGGTACTTAAATTCTAAGCTTTTTATCCTAATATTGAAATTACATAATCATAAAACCATGATTTTTTCGTCGCCAATTCCAGAACATGCTCCATTGCTCCATCTCATTATTTAATTTTAATATAAGACTGTATTTTTTTGCAAAAAAACTTGTTCGCTTGTTTTATTTTGGAATTGCATGCTCATTTCATGTATTGAAACGAGTGCATAGAAAACATGCGCAAAGAAATGCAGTGTGAACGAAATTGTGAACATTACAATACAACAGAATCCGCGCGACGGTTCTGCTTCTCTTTGCCGTTTATAATTCTGTGCATTCTTTTCAGAGCTACCTGATGTAGAAACGACAAGTCCAGGTAACTTGACACGTCTCTCTATATTTGTTATACTATCACAAATATATCTGCACTAAATCTGCCCGTGTTTTTTATCTAAGAACCCTGGAAATTATGCCACATTGAGCCATATTCCGTCAGGTTAAGATTGAATATCCGATAGAGTTAGGCTCTTCGCACACGGGTCGTAAGCATAGTCGTATCGTAGTCGTATCGTTACGACGCAATGACAATAAACACCTACGATTCGCTGCAACACTTCGTGTGCGCTCTCGTCGTACGCGCGGGTTATGATACGCTTGCGCTACGACGCCGTGTGCGAAGAGGGTAATCGATGAAACAAAATGTTGATTTCATGTCGTATTCGTGATAGTATAATATTTTCCACCACGGTGACGGTGACCTCCTCTATGTCAAATATCAGTTTTGTGTTGTGATAGTAACAAGGTGTTATTTTCTCCAGCAGGGCGGTTTCATGAACGACGGACAGCGGCCGAACAAGCGGCTCAGGCAAATGTAACCTTGTTGTATAAACATAAGATCCAATCTCGTGCGTCGTTGTCCTATGTTCGTGTGTGTGAGTGTGAAGCGCGTCCCTACAGAGACTACTACAGTGACATGTTGCAGTATCAGAATAAAATAAATCTAATATAGCTAATTGTATTTACTAAGTACATGAGATAAAATAATTGTAAGCTATTGTCTTTTTTGACAGGTAATAAATGTAATTACTAACATTTTGTTTTTTTTTTCTAACTAGTGAGCCCACTGGTTGAAATTCGACCATAATCCATTTTTTTTATTGACTAAAGCTCGTCAATGGCTACAAAAAAAAAGAACAACAGAAAAAAGGGTTTACAAACTGGAGAAAACGGGGTACCATGTCTTTACAATATACCATTAGTAAATGCGAGCCTAGGGATGTACTACGGCGCTGAGCGTATCTGTTTAGATTTACTTTAACCATAGTAGACTAGGATCGATAATTTTTGAAACAAAATAAAAATGTAGGAGGAAACCAATTGGAAAAGAAAGAGAATATAACAAAAATCAAAGGAAAAATAAATTAAGACCTCAGATTTAAGGGAATCCTAATTTCTTATCTTAATTTCCGGCAAAACTACAAGTCCTATGGAAAAAAGTTTAATAGCAGAGTTGTAGGTAATACAATTTAGAGGCAATTATTTTGTGAATTTTAATTATTATTGCTCCGTTCTGATTGCGGATTTCAATTGATTGATAATCGTATCAATAAATATTAAATGTCGGAGAAAGTTGAAGTAATAATGTCAATTTGATTTGGGTAGTTACGATTCCGGAACGAAAACAGGTATTTTAGTGTAAGAGTGTTATTCTAGGTGCCCTACTCGGAAACTATAGCCAACTACAACTTCAGAGACTGTTATGGGCCCGCCCAAATGTAGCGTGAGCAAACCAACGTCTTCATTTAATATTTAATTTATTGCGTGTATTGACATTTTAATTAACTGACTATATCGTGCGTAGCATTATTGAGTATAGTTTGTGACCGCACCAAGTTCGCACGCATTCCAAAACAACTATTTATTTATTTAAACATTTAAAAAAAAATATCACCCAAAATGCAGATTAAAAAAATTGTTACGTTATTTTTGGTTGTAATTCTGGCTGAATGCAGCCGAACCTTGCCCCGCCACGATATCGGTATTTCGAAAAAGGAATCTCAATTCAAATCAGGGAAGCGCGCGCGCGGTGATGTGTTTGAAAACCTATTTAATGTTTACGATCCATCGTTTTTATCGTTAGTGTGGCCGAAAATAAGTAATGGTGTGCATTTATTGATCGAGCAGACATGCTGGGACGATGTCAGTGTCTTGTTTAGACATTTAACCGAAGGCCGGGCTTGGGCTTATAAAGGTATCTTTTTTTTTTACCTAGATTAGTATTTTTTTTACTGTGAATAGGCTTGTGTTACAGGGTGGTTGCCTAGATGGCTATTCTAAAAAAAACAGTTGGATATCAAAACCCATGTGGATCGATTTTACTGGCGATACATATAGCCGGTTAATTTCTGGAATATGGTATACTAACTTACTACTTATAATAATCCTGTTTTTTTTTTAACGAAACCATTATGTTTATGATGACAGTATCTCCATGGTATGTGATAATGATTGTGGTCTAAAGTGGTGAACACACTAGAAGTCTAGAAGGAAGTTCTCAAGTGGTATCAATGTCTTGTCTGACCTCCCTATATCATGATTTTGTGACATGCCAAGATCTATCCGGGATCAGAATGGCGGATGTAATGTTGCTGGAAATTCCTCAATTTTTTTTTTTTTTTTTTTTTATGTCACAAGTGACAACGAGGCGGGCGGGTCACCTGATGGTAAGTGACAACCGTCGCCTATAGACATTGGCAATACCAGGGGATTGCTAATGTGTATAGGCGACGGTTAATATAATTAATTTAGTCACAATAAAAATAATGTGACGTCAGGATAAAAAAAAACTTATATTAGGTAGAATATGTGTAGTCTAGCAGTAACTAACATTCGTAAATAACTGCTTCACTTACCGCGATTACATGAACGAATTGCGCAACTTTCGTTTCTTGCCATGTGCGATGCACATGCAGCTTGATGTGAACGCACGGGCAAGTTCACTGCCACCACACCTCGCGCACGATGCGCCACGCGAGCTACGGATCATCATGGATCATCACGAGTATATGCCATTTGTTATATGTATACTCAACTCTTATTTTACTTAATTTCATATATTGATATGATTATATTTTCGTTTCAAGCACTCCTCACGCACGACCGAGAAAAAAACGTTTTATCAAATTAGGTTTAACTAATTCAAAGGTTGTAATAATATTATCTGGATCTATCCATTTATGTAGGTATTAAAAAGAGAAAGATACCATCTCGTGATAGGAATCCTCCTAGTGAAAACTAATGACTCTTGCTCATGAATCTGTCGATCATATCAATAATTCATAGATCGAACATAAATGTACTTAATTAATTCACCAATTATTTATCTGCATGGAATTAGAAATAGAATCATAGTTATTTCTTTTTTTAAGTTTGCCTACAGACACGTCTATTGCAGAATGATAACGAAGTCAAAGATGGGACACATTTGCCCAGGCTATTGTTCAGCTGCTATACTAGCCATCTAGGAATTGTAGGAGGTTGGCAACACAATATCGAATACCCATAGGTGATGGCATCACTTACCATCAAAGTCAAAGTCAAAACCATTTATTCAGTTTAGGCCCTAGAAGGGCTATTATGAAGGTCGAATTACAGAAGTTACCACCGGTTCGGAAGTCAGCCTTCAATTAAGAAGAACCGGCAAGGTTACATTTTGAAAATATTTTTGGACCATCTGACTATATTGGCTTTTTTTTTCAAATGTTTAACAATTTTATTCTTAAAAATACATAAAAAATTATAACCCGCATTAGTTACCCACATAGTAAACTAAAACAAAAAATACCAAGCAAATAGATGATCCTCTTACCTGCTTGTCAGATTTCCAAAAAGCATTCAGAAGTTAATAGGATAGCGCAAGACCGGCCACCGTGGAGATGGGAGGCCTTTGTCCAGCGGGGGATAAGGACAAGAAGAAGTTACTTTGTAACCTATAGGGTTATCTTTAAATACTCCGCATGAAGTCGATCTATCTAATGGTCAGATATTTTAAGTCAGAAGGCATGCATTCCACTTAAGTGGTCATTTTCATCCACTTGACATCGACAGTAGCATATCAATGCAGAGTCAAAACCAGTGTTCATAAAACCGTAAAAATTTGAGGGTAGCTTCGTAGCGTTGTCTAAAATTGCCAGGAACTGTTTTTACAACTGAAAAACAAACAACGCAGCATACTAATTGTGCGACCGAAATGTGAAATTGACTGGTAAGCCGATTGCATCACTGAAGTCATTTTGGCAGCTTAACTAATTGGTTTGTTTGACTATACATTATTCATTCATGTAATTGGAGATTCTTTTGTGCACTAAAAATGCTTATTACGTATTACCTTCACTTGTATTTGTAGAGGATTGCGAGGTAGGTACATTTTTCATAAGCTGCTTTCGGTGAGAAATATTGTGAGAAATTCCGAGACGGTCCTTCTGCGGAAAATTAGGATGTGGAATGAGCTCCCCATCACGGTATTCCCTCCTCGCTATGATATGGGGTTCTTAAAAAGGGCGTAAAAAGAGCTCTTCAAGGTCGGCAACACATTGGCAATCACCCTGATATGCAAATGTCCATAGGCGGCGGTGACTACTTACCATGACGTGGACCGTCTGCCTGTTTGTCAACCTATTGACATAAATAAAAACGGGATTTTTTTTGCTCAGCGCCAGCGGTAGAGCTTCTTTCGGTGCCCTTTGGTCGACGCTTTCATTCACATTTATAGTATTAAGGAGGATAAACTGAAATGGGGACATTATAATGGGGATATAATTTCAGCTGTTGACGCGACTGGTCGCTATCATTCGTCCCTCTTCAATGGCGACCGATACTGGATCGGCTCGAAAGATCAGTGTCTTCGTTTGGTGAGTTTTGGGGATCAAACTAAAACAATATAGGTACAGATGGGGTTTTGCATTCTAGAAAAATTTGAAGGGTTAAAATTTACAGGGTTTATGTATAGAACCCGAATTAACAAAGAAAATTATATTCTTAACTTTGGTAGAAACCATAATCGCTTTGCTTTGTAAAACAAAAATATTAAATAATTTTAATTTTGTATTTTACGTACATTAAATTTGTGTTTTATTCAAGTAAAATGTCAACACAGCCAATGAAACAGCTTATGATTGTTTTCAGGATACTAACTTCATGACAAGAACAAACAACGAAACTTATGAAGACCTACAAAATATCGATTATGTGAATGCAATTATTCGTAGAGATAAATATTTCGATAGTGGTGAGTAATGGAGTTGGAATACAGAAAGCCTGTGTTCATCCATTTAGCAAAAATAGATATATGTATAGCGAGATGAAGATCTCTTGTAGCTTTTTAAACATGAAGGTAATATAACTAGTAAGAACAAATTGAGAGTTTTGGAAATTGATCAATTAGGTAACAAAGTCATTCAATTTACCTTCTGAATTAAATAAATAATAATAATAAATATCCTCGGACATTTTTCACACATAGCTATCTGATCCCAAACTAAGAAGAGCTTGGAATATGGGAACCAGATGACCGATATACTACTTTTTTTTTTGTAAATACATACTTAAATAGATAATTACACCCAGACTCAGGACAAACAGATATGTTCATGCACACAAATGTCTGTCCTGGATGGGAATCAGCCACGCCAACTGGCCCGAATTGAAAGTATTTAGCAAAATTTTCTCGTCAGGTACCAACGGCTGGCGATGGGTGGTGCACCGCGAAGAGTTGACGCAGCGCACTGTAGCGGCTGACAACCGTCCTCCATTCAGCCTCGCTTATTCCACTGCCCAGGTTACTCTCAATATCACCAAGGTTACTATGGCCAAGGTAACTTATCTTTAAACATCAGCTCAAATATCATTGATTGTGTCACTTATTCTTGTTTTAATATGTTTTTCTAGGCGTACGACATAACACTTGGTGTCTGCTTGCCCCGATCCTGCGCTCCTGACGATATAAAGTCTATCATCAACTTTTCCATAATGATCAATGATAATCTAAAATCTAATAGAACCATACCGAGAACAGCTAAAATAACGTCTTTGAGGCAAATAGAAGGGAAGTATGAAATAACAACAGACACAGGAGTAATTTTATTGATATGTATCACTTTATTAGTGGTCTTATTAGCAGTTATAGCTACTGTCCTAGATTTTGATTTGAAATGCTTACCGTGCAATCCAAATAAGATGAGCTTCGATCTTCCTAAATATAATAATGAAATGAATAGATTTGCAGATGAGAGAAAATATACTGAAGTCATTGAGAAGAATGTTAACAATAGAGATAAGTTGGCGAATATAAATCTTGCCACGATGAAGATAAAGTCCAATGAAGTACCTCCCGAGATTACGCTCGGCGTAGTGCCGGTGGAAAGAAACACGGGCAGCTGTAAGAGATGTGGCAAGTATAAGAAACAGTGTAACAATCCGAGACCAGTCGAAAGTTTACAGGCGTGTCCCAGAGTCAAATATAACTCTTTCGCTAACCTAAGCACCGATGATAAGATGAGAAAAAAATTTTGCTGTAAACTTCTGCTGTGTTTTTCGCTCATTTATTGTTGGAAAAGGATTTTTAATAAAAACACCGCAAATAGAGACTTATCTGTTATACATGGGCTGAAGATTTTAGCAACGTTTTGGGTTATATTTGTACATGTAACTATGGTGGTTAATTATATTTCAAGTGAGTTTAATTGTGGCATGTAGGTTTATAAATTATGATTATATCTTTCACAATGTTTATGTTTCATTTTCAGATAGTTCTACGGATGTAAATGAATGGAATAATGCATATTATATCATAGTTACTGGTACTATAGCATTTGATACGTTATTTTTTGCAAGGTGTGTAGCTTATAACAATCTCACGATCAGTACTAAACTGCCTGTAGGTACTGAAAATTCAATATCATTCATCTTATTTACAGCGGTCTCTTCAGTTCACACCACTTCTTCTACTTGAAGAGTAGGTACACAGTTCAGGAGTTGGTTAGTTTCAATGGCATCTGTGGACAGATCTTGCAGTTTGTTTGTTTCGTTACAAATCGGATTATCAGGTAAAACGTCTTTTTTAATGTGGTTATGACTTCGTGGTTATACGTACTGACTTCTCTAATGACATTTACGTGATATTGCCAGGCTGGTGCCATCGTATGCATTCGCTATGCTCCTGACATCAACATTGGCGAGAGTTACACGGAGTACATCATCTCTAGTGCTTCCTGATGATGACTTCAACACTTGTGGACACTACTGGTGGCGGAATCTACTGTTCATTTCTACTTTGTATCCTAATGATGAACGGGTAAGTGCAGTAGGTTGTAAACATGTAATATTTCTGAAAGTGTCTTTAAGGTATGCCTTTTAGTTCAGAAAGAAGTTTAATGCGACACAATCCACATTGAAACTGAATGCATTTATTGGCGCTTAAGGCAAAAGCCAAGTCCCATTATCCGTCAAGAGTAACAGAGGATCAGTCAGTATTTAATTATACTCTGTATATGAAGAATATACCTACTATTTTCCCTTCCCCCAGTTTTTGTGGAATACTTATATACGAAGCCGACCTCGATATTTAGTATCATATTTAACTGAAGTTTGTTTTGCACGTGCAGTGCATGCAAATATCGTGGTACCTCACAACGGAGACGCAGCTCCACATAGTGGGTGCGTTGTTATGCGCTCTGAGCATGTCGGCCAGCATGCGCGGTGACATGCGCGGCAGACTTGTAGCTGCTCTTGCTCTTGCTGTACTTCTGGCTGCTACCGCTGCTGATGTTAGCGCAGCTTACGTCCACTATGGAAAGACGTGAGTGAAAATTGATTAACTGGTATTATTCTCTCCTGTAAAACATATAATTTCCCTAGACTCAGTTATTCGAGAAGTTGTGAAGGTCCCTTTTGCGATCATCAATGCAAAATCGGAGAAAACTATCCTTGTACCTTTAATTGTTTTAGAACAAAGAGTTTTTCTTATATTTTAGTTACACAAATGTATACGCTTTATATTCGACCATGATTGAGCGTCCGTGGGCGAGAGTTGCGCCGTACTTCATCGGTGTATTCACGGGATGGCTGGTGCATAGCATGCGCGGGAAATGCAAAGTTTCTAAGGTAACTTGTATTAGATTGCTAAATAAGAAAGAATATTGGCATGAAGTGTGCTCCTTGTGGCATTCCTATCTTTATATACTGGAATGTAGTTCTTGGTAAAGATTCTTATGTCTTATGTTTGACTATTTTAATTACTGTGCAGGTAACCTCATCCGTACTATGGGTAGCATCATTATTATTATTGGTAGCATGCCTAGCGGTAGCGTGGCTGCCACATGCGTGGCTCTCTGCTTGGGTGCACCTGGCGTGGCCAGTGGCGTTGCTGTGGCCTGCTCTGGTGTGCTCTACCAATTATTCCTGTAAGTATCCTAGTGAAAATTGTAGGTAAAGTCATTCCTACTATTACATGTAATTATTGTTGTCTATTTTCCACTGTAACTACCTTGATTATGTGTTTGATTTTACTATCATTTCTCAAACCTCTATACTTATTTCATGTCTTTAAATTTTACAAATTTATGTAGGTCAAAGATACTGAGGGCCGTTTCGGAAGTTAACCTTCTTATCCTCACCTACCATACCATGCTTATCCTATTTGCTTGATCTACTTTAATATCTACTATAATTTATTAATGTATTCTATCTGCCTTAGCTATTTCGTCTATGTCAACTATGCCGTCTGTTATATCATTTACCTTACCTGCTAAGACTACTTCATGTATTGCCTGTGCCGCCGTCCTTTTCTAATTTATCTTCGTCACCTACATCATCTCGGTCTAGGTACAGATTTCCTTATCAATCATATCATCCAAACCTATATTTCCAGACTTACGAACATCATGAAAGTTATTTGTGTTATCCTTTTTTAAGAAATGTCTCTATTTGTTGAATTGTACGTTTTTTTAGGAAGATTTTTAGGTGTTTATATTTTTTGAGCTGCGTATAGCCAAATAAAAAAGTCTATGGACGCTTGCAACACCAGAGGCGTCCTTGCATAAACCTCCTTACTCCTTGCAGCAATGGAAACCAGTTAACTAATGTACTAGGTTCATATAATATCTGGATGGGAATTTGGCCCACACACCAGTGGCATGATAGGTAGTGTATTTAACCTACCACGCTACGTCAGTTTCTGGTTTAGACTAGTACGAGTAGTTACGAATTCCCTCCCCCAGCGTCGGTCCGTGTGGTGATGGGTGGCAGCAGCTCGGCCGCGCTGAGTCGGCTCAGCTACTCGCTGGTGCTGGTGCACGCGACACTCGCCAACTATCTGCTGCTCTCCATAGACACCGCTCTGTGTGACCACACCCTCTGCATTGTAAGTACCTTCTACAAGAGTCTTAATATGTTACCTTTGACAGCCCTGGCTAAAACGAAACATAGTGCGGCAAGATAAGACGCCCTCTCGTCAAATGTGATACTTCTTTCTATTAATTTTCAGCAGCTTTTTTAATCAGTTGGCTCGCGGAATTTTTCAATTGTTAAGGCGATGAAGGCCAGTGGGAGTGATGTCGGATACCGCGGCGAAGGTCGTGGGTTCGAACCCTACAATGAGCTTGAGCTTTCAGTGAAGGAAAACATCATGAGGAAACCACATCATGTTGAAAATCTGTCGCCAAGCACCTGTTGGTGTGTTCCGGCAATCGCTCTTAAGAGCCACTTTGCCTTGAAGGCATTGTAATAAGGTGTATAACACATTGGCAATGCCCCTGGTATTCCTGACGTCTATAGGCGACGGTAGCACTTACCATCAGGTGACCCGCCTGCCTCGTTGTCACTTGTGACATAAAAAAACGCTAATGAAAGGTCTTAGAAACACTTCAACTGAGACAGTCTGCAACTGAGAGGAATCGGCAAGAAGGTTTAATTTTATTTGTTATTAAAAATATTTATGTACTGTCAAACCAATATAAGCATAAAAATCTTTTCATTGAGTGAATTCCGAATCAGTAGAAGAGTCGATCAATTTAAATGTGTGAGGGTGAAACCGCGGGGCACAGCTATTTACTAAATTAGCTAGTAATAATTAAATAATGTCACCCTATTACCCAGTGGATGTACTTCGCGGGTACATCCGCGGTGTGCGTTGTGGCAGCCCTAGCGCTGTGTCTGCTGGTAGAGATGCCGGCCTGCGGAGTCCTGCGCACACTCTCCGACTGCGCCCTCTAGCGGAACCTCCACACCACTATAACCTCCCTGTACTGTGTATTTCCTTCGATCATAACCCCTTAGTATTATTGATAGTAATTAAAAAAAGAAAATATTATTCAAGTTTTATATTTATTTGTTGTATTTATAAAAAAAATATAATTATTTAAAACTATCTATGATATTTACAGCCTATTTACATAATATTATGTATATAAGTCGAAAAATATGTACATTTATACATATGTAGGTATACAACATTCTTAATTTACAAAATTGTGTATATTTTTTTTACTTAAAATTATTTTTGTCATGATTTTATGTAGTTTTCTTTAAGATTGACTCCGATTTCATTTAAAAATTCATATAACATCTTCGGATTTATTTATATCCTTACGCTTTCACCCGCGTCTACCGTAAAAACCGTATCAAATCTGGTTCAGTATTAACAAACACACAGATACATATTTAAAATTCTCATTTTTACAACTAAATATTAATTAAATCAGTTCTTATAATATTATACAGGATCATAGTATTATTACAAACATTCATAATATCATATAGGATGCAGTCTTCCAAATAAATTTAATAAAATAATATTAATTTGGTCACAGTCAATTGCATTATTAATTCATTTAAATTAAAAGTGTCAATGGCATTCTGAAAATTCAACCTAACATTGGAATTAAAAGGGCCAGCGTCATTCTGGCTATCATTATGTGACATCGGCCTAAGGTTTTTAAAATAGGTATTCTAAACTTTATCATCACTTTTTCTATATAGAACTAAAACGGATGACATTAAGGCCGCACTTTTAAATAGTTCGTGCCAAACGAAAATAAAATGTATGTTACGGACACAGGTTCTAAATTCGATTGCTTCAAATCCATTCAAAAGTAGGCTTTGACTGGACCTTGAGCATTGACTGTATCAATTGAAAATAAACCTTATGGTGAGATTCCAAAATCAATTATACCTAAATCTCGACTCAAACTGATATTTAAGAATAAATTTATCCCATTTATTTGTACACAAATCGTATCGCACTAGCCGTTAACAAGTCCTTTGTGATTGACGTATGTGTAGTGACGTCACACTCGACGTGGTTTCCGCTGCGGCTGTAGTATCTTGAGCATGGTCACTATGGGCGCCTCGAAGGCGACAGAGATCACGAACGCGAGGAAGTATGATATCACCGTCAGCCCAAGGAACAGGACAAACTGTTGACACGGTATTAGAATTTATAGAATTATCGGTACTCTTTCGTACCTAAATATTAGTTTTATCTTGTAAATTAGTTCACAGTCCCTTAAAATTGGGCACGACTATTTTCGAGCCATCTTCAATAATATTTGTAAGAAAGAGAAGTGCAATTTGCTACAGAATCTACTATATATACCTAATATTGCGAAGTAGGCATTGAGTGCTATTTTTGTAACACTCACTTTCGTAACGACTGAACGGATAGAGATGAAATTTAGCACATGAATAGACCATACACTCACATACACAAAAATGTATGTTTTTTTACAGATTTCATGAAATTATAATACTGATATTATAAAATACAAAAGTAACTCTGTCAGCTTGATATTTTCGTCTAAAAAGCTTAAACAGATTTTAATAAAATTTGGCTTGTACTATACTTGGGAACATCAACTCTCTCATCAACCCCTAAGTAAAACGAATAGCTAAAGAGAGGGTGCATAAGAATGGCGGTAGATACTCACCACGAGCAGTTCCCCCAGGTGTATGGGATGCGTGAGGTGCATAGCGACGTACCGCAGCACCACCGGGTGAACTAGGTACGCGCAGTACGTGACGCGGGACAACGGGTACAACACCGGAGCTGACAGCAGCGGCCGCACCCAGCCTGGACAATACAAACCGTCATACATTATCAACATCATAGTTTTCCTATGTTGCCTTCCAGCAATTTAATAGTTCATTTGGTTTCTTTCCAGACGCTTAGGTTGTGGAATGAGCTCCTTCCCTAGGTACAGCATGGGTAAAGATTTTTGCTGGTTCAGTAATACGGTATGGTAAGTATAGCATCAGACAGGCCGTACGAAAAAAAGATTTTGTCCAAGATTCAACTAAAATAATTTTTCCTATTTGATCATACGCCAATACCTGATTTAGATGTCCTTCGGTATTATTTTGGCCTGTTGTTACAAATAGGAACATATTCATAAGGTTTAACTAGTTGATTATAGCTACTGATTAAAAATAACCTGAAAATATACGAAAAAGAATGAGCTTAGCAATCCCACTGACCTCCATGTCCAGTGGAACATGCTATAATGACCCATCCGACACAGGCGGCCCACAGCGAGTGTGACAGCGCACTGTACACGGCCGCCGACGTCACGCCCAGCTCCGTCTTGTACAGCCCGAAGATCAGGAACAGCAGAGTCCCTGCGCAGACGATCCATCCTACAGACGCCCATATCTGGGAAACAGATAATATGATCCTGTATAAATAAGACGTTTCAGAGTAATAACTATAAGTAATAGTAAATCTATAGAGCCATTTATTAAATCTGTTATTCCTATCTGTCAGACAATAAAGAAATTATCAAAAGAACAAACCCTGCTCATCCTAATCTTCAAGTTAGTCTTAAACAGTATCCAGCCGGTGAGCATGCCCACGAGATAAGGACCGAGCCTCGTCCAAGGCTTGTCATATATCTTGTCGAACTGTGTGAACGGGTCCTCGCTGTTAGGGATGTGCTCGTTGCTCCAGGATACGTAGCCGGTGGTTATCAGGGATGACACGAAGAACACTGCTGTTAATGCTGCCGATAGCTTGAAGTGACTGTGGAAGCAAGAAAATTTGGTAGTAAGAAAAAATTTGAAGATCATCTCAGTATAGTATATTTAAAAGCCGTTTAATTAGAATGATTTAGTTACCTTGTAGCCAAAATCAGGAGGATGGCACTAACAGCATAGAACTGTGTGTCGTCTGAGAGATACCAACTCCATAACATGCACTGAAAATAATAAGGGCAATTATTAATCACCTCTCCCAAGTATCTTTTAACTCCGTGATTAAAACGCGTTTAATCTTCTAAGAATCATATATCACCAATATCTGCAATTTTGAAGCTTTCAGAACCTAACTATACTCCTTGGGTCTGTGTCCCGTTCTTTACATTTTCCTCATCAAAGTCGCATTTGAAAAACATTGTTAGACGTCAATGAATCTATTCAATAGAGGACTTAACACAACTAAAAGTCATGTGGAGCTTACCATCTGTTCGACAGGGAAGAGAGTATTAATATAAAGCAGATTGCGCCACCAGTACTGCGGGCAAGTCTCATGGTCCATCGCTGGCGGTTCGAACACGGCGTTGTGCCAGAACCACTTCATCGTCACCTCCACCACACCGAGCATGAACAGGTACGGTGCTGTTAGTCTGGAAAACATAATACATCACGTTAGCAGGATCTTCTAAAATCCCAACGAGAAAAACATAGAAGAATTATAAACTCTTGGTCCATCTATCTAGATTAAAGTCCTTAGCTTTAAGCACTTTAACTAATTTGGTTTTTGGGAGTTATTTTCGTGGGTATATTATAGAAAAACAGATCTCCAAACCTTGCGAATCTATAGCCCATAAGTCCGAGGAATTGTAGAACGCCAGATGTGAGTTTCCTGCGGCCTTTGGTGAGCAGATCCAGCTTGCCCTTCGCATTTGTGCGGAAGTACAGGAATGTTACCAACATGCCACTGAAAGAAAACATGTTGTTACGTCAATTATGCTCATCAATTTCTCATAAATACAGAGTAAGTTCACAACAATTTTATGTTAAATTTGCAATAATTCTTTATGAGAATACGTCAGAGTTAAATTTAAAAGACCTAATGCTTGTGTAGATGGTCGCTTTAAACTTTTGTGAAAGGTTGATTGATAGTTACCCAAGACAGAAGAACGTATCAACGCAGTAGACAGCGCTGAGGATCAGTTGGAACCAAAAGCTCTTCTCCAGAATGGCTCGCAGCGCGGTGTTGTCTGCATACTGAAATTAGTTATCTACTTCTAATTAACTGCTTTAAAAAATCGCTATCCTACTTCCACCTTAAACCTACCATGATTTTCATAAGTACATACCTTAAACACGACAATACAGGTGTGTCCAAAGATGATCCACACCATGGAGAGGCATCTCAGGCCGTGCACCACCGGCACGGTGTCGGAGCCCACCGACTGGTCCAGAATCTGCAGGATGTTGGCCTTCATCGAGAACGACAGCAGCAGCTCGGACCACACGCCTGGAGAGACAATCAGTTGGGTAAAACAGGATCTAAATAAATGTGGTTTAGGTCTTCAGACTTTTTTAGTAAACATGGCCAATATATGGATGATTTTGGAGTCATTGTTATCAATTGCAGGAGTGAAAATACTCATCGATTGTTTTTTTAATTATGAGAACAACTGTATCATTCTGTATACCAAACTGTTAACTTTATCGACTCGTTCAAAGTAATGGAATAACATACAGACATTTTTCAAGAACTATAACTCACTAAGCTTGAGCTCCTCACTGGAGCTGGTGGATGCGGTATCTGCGGTGAGTTGCTCCTCCGACGTGTTGCTGTTAAGGGCTATGTTGTTATTCAAGTTGTACATGGATTTTCCTGGAGACCACAAATGTTATTTGGGGTTATAAAAATGTATACGGGCTTTATTTTAGTTTACAAGTAAAAGAAGTGGTGAATCTGAAGATACGCAAATCCTTTATTAGTCTTTATTGAGTCCCAATAGAATTTAGACATTCAAAGTTTCATAAGTAAAGGTGTAAAGACCCCTTGTTTCCAGGATTTCTCCGATGTTTTCTGGCCATAATCTTACTCTGGTGAGTGACGATGTGACCGAGATGGTAAGCATACAAAGAAGCTGGAACACATCGATTTTCCTTCACTGAAAGCTCAAGCTCATTGTACGATTAGAATACACTTTCACGTTGATAAATTAATTCTTGTTAATTTCAGTTATTATGTTAGTTGTCTCATCTTATGTGCCAAGAAAATAGCCATCTTTTTTTTGAATTTTTGATTCTGGATAAGCTTGTGTTTGACCACCATCTTACCATGGAACACACCGATGGAACACACCTATAGGTGCTTGGCAACAGATTTTCAACTTGAGGGTGGTAGCCAGCCAGTCGGGTACTCCAAAATACCCTACCACCGTGCTATGGTTTCCTCACGATGTTTTCCTTCACCGAAACCTCAAGCACATTGTAAGATTCGAACCCACGACCTTCGCCGCGGTATCCGACGTCACTACCACTGAGCTATCGTCGCCATCTATACTATAACTAGACGAATATAAAAGTTACCATTACCATTAGCAACAGTAATATTATGCAGCGTGTTCAGGTCGAGTTTGTGATCGTTGGTAGGTGTGTTGTCGGTGGCGAGGTTGCGCGCGCGCTGCCGGCGACGTCGCTCCGCGTCGGTCAGACGCATGTCGTACGCCGTCGCTGCTATGAGGATCACACCCACTATACAGCATACTCCACTGGAAATACGGAAAATTGCTGTATTTTATAATTGGAAATAGTCTGAAGGTCTTTTAGTAAACCTTATCTAAACATTTATGTGCCAACAACAAGCATAGCGAGACAAGGACACACACTCTTGTCAAAATGAACATCATGGCGTGCCGCTACTTTAATGGAGACAGCTTAGGTAGGTAAGAGTTATAGTATGGTTAAGTTTCTATCTATATAAATAAAAATGGATCTTCAAAATGTATGTACGCTCGTAACTTTCTAATGACTGCACCAAATTGGATGATTCTTTGTTTTATCAAAGTCAAAGTCAAAACCATTTATTCAGTTTAGGCCCTAGAAGGGCACTTATGAAGGTCGAATTACAGAAGTTACCACCGGTTCGGAAGTCAGCCTTCAACTGAGAAGAACCGGTAAGAAACTCAGCAAGGTTACATTTTTTAAATATTTTTGGACCATCTGACTATATTGGCTTTTTTTTCAAATGTTTAACAATTTTATTCTTAAACTAATACAAAAATACATAAAAAATTATAACCCGCATTTTGTATTCGTTATTGGTAGGACAAGGTTTGTATAAAATAAAAATTTCCACGGGAACGCATGTGGAAACCGCTGGGTACAGCTAGTCTCAAATAAGAATTACCCGCTCTCATTTGATTGTGTTTCTAATTAACATCGTAAGTAGATTAGATCAGTTGAAATCAAAGGTTACATAAAATTCCACCGATATCCATACACGAAATAATTGCTATATTTCAACTGTAAGTATCGGTTTCAATTTCGCTCTGTAGATTGGAATGTTAGGCGCCGCGTCCTAGAATCATAAAGTAACATTTCTTTTTACTATTGAGCAATGTGTAAACATAATCTCACGATGGTATGAACACAAAAAGCTATAGGAACTGTTTCTCACACCCGAAACACGGTTATCTTCAGTGAAGTAACATTGTGAGGGAATCACAGAATGGTTGTAGATTAGTGAAATTTTAGCCTACCTACTTGTGGTTTTAATTTAGCTAACATAATAGTCATAACAGGTTCTTCAAGGAATCTATTTAAATTGGCTCACTTTTGTTTGTAAATTATGTAAGAACCATTTCTCATTTTGCAACTGCCATGATTGCCAACAAACCACTTCAAATCGCAACAACCTGTATTTTCTCTTAATTACGTTTCTATGTACGCGGACGGGACGGCCGCGGGCCAATATTTGACCACGTGGTTTTGCAATCGAAATATTTGTTCATTACAACAACTAAAAAAAAATATTGATGTTTAAAATGTATTCACTGAGAAACATGTTTCAGATACAAATAATCTCTAAGTAATTTTATATAATATAAAATAATATATTTTCTTTAATATTCAAAGTTCAAAACCATAAAATCATTAAATCAATAATTAAATAACCACCTCCAGTGTTTGTGGATTAATCATATCGATATTTGCGGAGAAAAATCTCATTCAAAGTGGACCTGTCAACTAACGGACGAGTTTGAAATTCACCGTAAAACCTGGGGAGTATTGTGATAATTAAATTGTATATTCTAATCTAAAACCTTTAAATTAACCTATACAGGTATATGCGAACACTTTAAAGCTCAGTAGATACTTTGAACAACGTACTGTACTCACATACTCACCATATCAATCTCCCTTTGTTTGACATAATTTGTGGAAACAAAGTTGATAATAAAATTAAATACAACTATCCCACACAAATTACAGACATTTGACACTGTACAAGTAATATATAATATACTTTTTATCAAAAATAATATAGCATTTCAAAGACCCCAAATAAATAATTGTTTATTGCATTACTTATATCTCATTCATTTACTTAGCACATAATTTCAACTTATAGTACCTTATTGTAATATAGTATTATTCACAATAGTAAAAAGTACCTATACAGCCAGTTTAATTTTATAAATCAATAACATTGTCACCGGTAGTTTACTAATAATTATATAGTAGTTAACCTTCTCTTCGCTACTCAGTTTTCTGTGTTTATTCTCAGGTCTTGTGGAATTATGTCCATAAACATGATGACTCGCAAGGCCTGTGCACGTGACTTGGAGGACAAGCTTAAAAACACTCTGCAAGAGCTTAAGGCATCCCAACATCTATGCAATAAACTCAACCAGGAGCGTGAGGAAAGCGAGGTGGAGGTCAAAAATATTGTTGATAGGAATAGTCAACTGAAGAAGGAACTGGCTGAGCTTCATCACAAATACACTGAAGTCCTCAATCAGCGCGATCAACTTCAGGACATAGTAACATCGTTTAATGATTGCAGTGACGCTCATGAGAGGGCTCTTACTCGGATCTCCAAATTAGAGATTAGTCTAAATCAGGCCAATGACCAAATTAACTGTCTACAATCTGACATCAGCTGTCACCAATCTAATAACACCATGTCCCTGTATGATGAGCTGATTGGGAGTAATTCTTGTCATCAATCAGTTGGTTCTTCTTTGGTTACTATTGATTTAACTAATGAAAGCTTGATACCACAGCAAATAAATAATAAATTATCAAGCCATAATAAAATAAAAAAATACCTAAAACTCAATAAGTTTATTAAGAAAACAAAAAATTACATTAAAAAACAAAAATGTCTTAATAAAAATTTAGGATTGAGAAAAGAGCGTTTGAATCTTCTAGGAAAATTAAAAGAATGTAATAAAAACTTAATAAATACACAAAACAAGTATGAAACTGACACTCAGCAACTGCTCTCTGACCTTGAGTACAAAGAAAAATGTCTTAAGGACTTATTTTCCAGATATGAAAATGCTCAAAAAGAAATCAATGAGCATATACTGGCAGCGACCCAACTTGTTGACCTATGCAAGTACAATGAGGAGAGACTTGTTTCTATAACAAACACTCACAAGATATGTGACTGTAACCATTTGTCTGCTGGTGGGTCGCTTCCAGTGTTTTCTTGTGGCCAGGGTGCTGAGCAGGGTGGCAGTGACAAATCAATTTGCTCTTCTCCACCAATTGTAAATACCGTGGTGTTTTCAGATGAAATAGGGACTGACTTTGGCTCAATTATGTCTAATCACCTCAACCATTCTCTTACAAACTATTGTATGCCGGGAGCATCTTATTCCCAAATAATAAATAAAATATTAGCAACTAAATTTGATAGGCAAACTATTATTGTAATATTAATTGGCCAAGCAATAAATATAAGTAAAAAAGATTTAATTAATAGCTATAATTCCTTGATGAAACTAGGGGTAATGAATGTAATGTTATGTGCTTTTCCATACTGTTCTAAGTACTCTGAAAAAGATAATAATTATATATGGAATTTAAATAATTTAATGTACAACGTGACATTTCGTCATAGTGACGTTTTTACTTTTTTTGATTCTAACAAGTTTGTTAGTAATATACAAATGACTCGGGATACTTTAATAATTCCTAAAAAATGTAAAAAACTTATTGCTACCCTTGTAGCATATAATATTAATAGGTTAAGGAATGGTACAGTATTAATTAATAATACAATTTCCATTAATATAAATAATAATTTAAACGGTTAGTTTCGACAACAGAGAAGCCTAGTAGTTCCATTGTACTAATTCACCAGAATATTAATCGCTTCTTTGGCAAAATTCTTGATATTGATTTATTATTAGATAAAATTAATCTAGATATTTTATGTTTTACGGAGACATGGCTCAAACCAGAAACTATGCTTTTTAATATTAAAAACTTTGTAGTAGCCAGTGTATTCAACAGATTATCCGCTGTAGGCGGTGGCTCAATTATTCTTTTGAATAATAATATTAAATTCAAAGAACGGAAAGATATTTGTAGTCTCTCGGTTGAGCGCGTTTGTGAGGTGTCTTGTGCAGAGTTGGATAGCTACATAATTGTTTGTGTGTATAGACCTCCAGCATCAAATTTAACACTTTTCTTTAATATAATGGAAAATATTCTCCACAAATTATTTAATTCTCAGAAGTCCATAGTTTTATGTGGAGATTTTAATATTGATATTCTAACCAACTCAAATGAAAAATGTAACTTTATTGCTTTATTAAAATCATTTAACTTAGATTTGTTGTTCAATGAGCCAACACTGTATCATGGTCTTGGCCGTATCTCAGTTGTTTCAAATATGTCGCCTGAGGAGGTATTCCATAATATCGGCTTCGTTCGAAATAATTCTATTAATTTAAAAATGCTATTGTCGTCCCACACTACCGCCATGTTTATAAACAACTGAAAAACACGTCTACACGCGAAACTGATTTGTTTCTGTGCTCTCCAATTCCATCGGGGAGCACAGAAACATGCAGCAACAATTTCAAATGCTTCCGAAACATATTAATTTCTTTCAGAAATACGTAGATTTTGTTTCTGAAACAGTGTTTATAAACAATTGTTTCTCAGTGAATACATGGCTTTAGGTCTGTTTTCCACAAAGCTGCGATTAATAAGTTTGCATAATTGTAACGTTTGAACTGTACACACTTATCGTAGATTATGGTCGATTTTCGGAAGAGAAATTGTCATATTGAGAAAGGGAAGAATGAAGGGTTCTTTGCATCGACGTTTTGCACCCGGCATAAATTTTACCATGAAGCTTTATTACATTAAAAAAATCTTTTTAACGTATAAATATTAAAATATTTCTACAAAGATGTTTTTGGACAGATATAATACCTATTCGGCAATATTCATAGCGGCCGTGGTCTCGTTTTGCTTTATTATTGAGATTCTTTCAGTTTTCGTCAACATTCACTGTTTTATTTTCAACCTTGTGTTACTTTGTATTTAGGTAGGTAATGTTAAGTTATTAGGAGATGTTTAACGTGGATCGTAATATCTTCAACTTGTCAATTACACTCGGAGGCTATGTTTTATTTATTTTGCTTAGTTTGTGAAGTAACTCTTAAATATTTAGAAAAAGGTAATTTTTAGAAAAATCATATTTAAAAGTATTCTGTCTATTTTTTTATTCCTGGATATGATGTACCTGTGTGCTAAGTTTCATCAAAATCCGTTCAAGCGTTTCGAGTTATAAATGTTGTAACTGGTCCAACTTTTTTTTACATACCTATAAAATAGATATAGATAATTGCATACAAGTTGCGAAAAACAGAGTTGTTTAGCTAGCATTAACATAATATGTATTAAAATCTGAAATGGGCGATTGTGAAACATTAACGACATCGTTATTAATTTAAATTTTGACTTTTTAAATGATATATCGATTTGAATTGAAACTTTTCGTATTGTGTAACGTAAACTACGACGTGAGACTGAAGGCACCTATCTGATTATAACGACATTGAGCCAAATACATACTCATGAACTATATACCTAGATAATATAGAAATGGCATATGATTAAGGTCTATTTTATTCCCGATTGCGCCAGAAGGAGAGTAGGGACGAGACTAGATAAATAATTGTATGTAATAGGACTGACTTGCTTTTGAATGCCGACTCTTTTCAGAAAAACCAACCCGTGTATTAGAGTTTACACTATTCGTGAGTGCATCTCAAGTCTTATTAGTCAACTATTTCATTCTCTATTATGTAAGATTTTAAATTTTAACACAAATTATTACACGTAGCCTATTGTCCTATAATATTAAATAAATAAATCTAAATAAAAAAGACGGTCTCAGTAGGCAACGTATCACGGAAAAGAGCACTCGGCCCCCACGGACCCAGAGTTTCAACCCCAAACGGCTGAAATATGTAACTTGTATCTAAGTTACTGTATTTAATTAATTCGTGTCGATATCGGTATACTTACAGTAAGACCTGGAAGGTAGGATCTCCTAGGTAAGTGTATCCGCCGTGCTGCGGCGAGCGCACGGACACGACGGAGTGGTTGAGTAGCGGCGCGTGCGCACCCGACACCAGCTCCGCCACGGCGGCGCGCGAGCACGAGTGCGGCAAGCATAGCCCCAAGTGGAGAGTGCGACGCTGGGAGGACAATACATAATTAAAAACTCGAACCACTATTCCTGGAATACCATGTTTAGGTCGTTTTACCAACGAGTCAAGGGGTGTTTCCTTATGAAGCTTAAAACATAAAGGCATCACCGGTCATTATTGAAATTTTGAAAATTCTATCAGTCAAAGTCAAATTTATTCAGTTTAGGCCCTAGAAACTTATGAAGGTCGAATTACAGAAGTTATCACCGGTTCCAAAGTCAGCCTTCAACTGAGAAGAACCGGCAAGAAACTCAGTAAGGTTACATTTTTTAAATATTTTCGGACCATTGACTATATTGGCTTTTTTTTCAAATGTTTAACAATTTTATACTTAAACTGACACAAAAATAGAAGTAGAGAATAACAGCGTATTGAAGAGAATAACAGCGAAAGATTAATGGTAGCGAGGTGTAAATTTGTTACCAAATCAGAGAAGAAAGTGTCTCAAAACAGAGTGAGAGAAAATATGTATACTCACAGTTTTAACAATATCGTGGAGGTCGGTGGTGACAGAGATGCGCACGTTGTAGAAGGCTGTCTCGAAGGGAGGCCCGAAGCCCGACATCGACACGTCCTGTCGCCATTCCGTGAATATCTGAGACCCTGCCGTTTCTGCAAAACAAACAACAAAATTTTATTAAAAAAAGTTAGGTACCAGGTTTTACTTGCATCCTATAGGAAACTTGTTTATGTTATAATAATATACTTCACACGCGGCCATCTGGCCCCAAACGAGACAGAGCTTGTACTATGGAAACCAGAGAGCTTATGATTGAACTTCTTGTTAAATCTATCCGTATTTATGATAATTAGGTACTGATTTTGAAATCGAACCCCGGTCCTATGACATGACAGTAGGTACACAATATTTCATCCGTGGAGCTTGAAATTCCCTATTTGTGATTAATATTTCAAATCAGCTTCTTTTTATTAAATGTCAAAACATTTATATGGAGTTTTGTATTAAATACATACACGCCATCAAAAGATCTACTCTTTGTCGTTAAAATGGTAATTAAAAATCATAAAAAGGCGGAATGTTACAACATGTTCGCTATTTTCTAGTATATTTAGATGTATTATACACTAGTTAGTATTAGATATTTTTTCTTATGTGTGGTTTGTCGTAGCGATGTTTGTCGTAGGTCGTAGGTCCTTCGTAGCAATATGTCTAATTTGTAGCGCCGTATAAAAGACATCAACGCGTCGCTATATTTTTACATAATATTTTTGTACATTGCTATTTGATCCTAAACTAAGCAGAGCTTGTAATATGGACACCAAATATATGATGCAAATCCAGAACAAGTTAATGCACATAAATGTCTACCCTGAAGACTGAACCCACGACCTCGACGTGTAAAGTATAAAGTATTAATAAAAATTTCAAGGTTTATATAAGCAATTATTCAAATGAGAACAAACACTAACGATTGCAAAAGATTAATTATTGAGAACAAAAATAAATATTGCATAAACGAATTGCGTAAAAACACATAAAACTAGGTAAGTGTTGGCAATTTTTTTGATATTTCCACGTAAGAGTGATTATATGAAACTATGACTCACACTTGACCGGCTTTCTTAAATACACACTAGCGGTTTTTAGCGGTTCCACCCGCGTTCGCGAGAGATCTTATCTTTATATTATTAAATGGAATACAGAAATATATGGTTGTAGTAGCTTCTCTCTGTACCTGCATACCCCTCGCGTAGTGTAAAATATTTGAAAATGTAAATAAATTTAAGAAAGATCCTCTACTGCAAAAAAAATACCTTGCTGAGTTTCTTGCCGGAGTCTTCAATCGGTGGTAGAGTCAATTGTAACGTTCATAAGTGCCTTACCAGGGCCTAAACCGAATAAATGAGGTTTGATTTGATTTGATTCTGATTTCCCGGGATAAAAAAGTATCCTATCTCCACACGATATGATTTTATAGGAATAAATGGATACTAACTACAATTTAAAAAAATACATTTCACAAACCAGTGTTGCGTAATTGAATAAGCATTGTATGTTTTGTTAACGTATGTACCTTCTTTGTCAAAAAAATGTGGGTCGCAAGGTCACGTTGAGGTCATCAGCCCATTGTAGAAAGCGATTGAGTGAGTGAGTGAGGAAGGAACAGCCTCCTTGACCTGAACCATATATCGTCACGAGGATGTTATATTTTGTTTATGACTTTGATCCCGTGGAGTGTCGGCAAGCCGTTGGTGTGGGATGCCACTTGTGTCGATACACTTGCGCCATCTCACTTACCGGTGACTTGTAAAGCCGCAGGAGCGGCTGCGAAAGGTGCGGAAAATTCAAAATTCAAAAAGTACGCCTGTATTGGTCCAAATTATCAATTTATGCCTTTTGCGGTTGAGACTGAAGCTCGTCGTTTCGCAAATATTTTATGTAAAAAATTAATCGAGGCCTCGGGTGACCGGCGGGCGGGGAGCTTTTTCCGCCAACGCATCAGCTTGGCCATCCAAAGAGGAAACGCTGCCAGCCTTCTGGGAACCTTGCCGATCGGCAGCAGCGGCAGCCTCGAAGAAGTTTTTTATGTATTGTAATTGTACATTTGCATGTATATTTTGTACATTTGTTGTAAATAAAACTAATTTAATCAACATACATATATGAGATTAGTAAAAAGGTGTAGACAGGTTACCTACAAAACATACAACCTTAAAAATCCTATTCTATCCTACTAATACTATAAATGTACTAGAATTGTTACAATTTCACGCAAAAACTACGGAACGGATTTTGATGAAACATATTGGTCACAATACTGGAAAAAATATAGGATCCGTTTTTATTCCGGGTAAAAGATAAGATCCTTCGGGAACGCGGGTGAAACCGCGGGGAACGGCTAGTGTTATTATAGTTCATATGAATGCAACTTTCTTTGAAATCAAATTATACAGTGTCAACGTACTTCCCTAAGTTTCATAAAATAAATATAATTAACTAACGCAATCTGTAATACTTCAAAGTCAAAGTCAAAACCATTTATTCAGTTTAGGCCCTAGAAGGGCACTTATGAAGGTCGAATTACAGAAGTTACCACCGGTTCGGAAGTCAGCCTTCAACTGAGAAGAACCGGCAAGAAACTCAGCAAGGTTACATTTTTTAAATATTTTTGGACCATCTGACTATATTGGCTTTTTTTTTCAAATGTTTAACAATTTTATTCTTAAAGTAATACAAAAATACATAAAAAATTATAACCCGCATTAGTTACCTACATAGTAAACTAAAACAAAAAATACCAAGCTAATAACAGCGTATTAAAAAAAAAAAATGGTAATTAACAGTAAAAAAAAAAAACAATGTGTAGGTACTTGTACAGAGTGCAGCTACCTCCAGACATCTTTATCCTCAATATATTGGGCTACCTTGTAATAAGCTTTTTCTTTCAAAACTTTTTTTATGTACGATTTGAATCTAGAATCAGTCATCTTGGTAACAGATGCTGGTAATTTATTATAAAAGCGAACACTATTCCCAAGAAATGACTTTTTAACTCTAGCTAATCTAAAATACGGAACAACTAATTTATCTTTTTGTCTTGTATTGAAATTATGAATCTCTACATTTGATTTATACAAATCTACATTTTTTCGAATGAACATAATATTTTCATATATATACAGTGAAGGTAAAGTCATTACGTTTATTTCCTTAAATATTTCCTTTAATGATTCACGTGGACCCATATTGTAGATTGCACGAATGGCTCTTTTTTGTAATACAAAAATTGTTTCAATATCTGCAGCAGCTCCCCACAGTAAAACGCAATATGATAAAAGACTATGGAAATATGCAAAATAAACTAATCTGGCCGTCTCAACATTCGTCAATTGTCTAATTTTTTTAACAGCAAATACAGCAGAACTCAATTTACTAGCTAAAGATTGTACATGAGAACCCCACTGTAGTTTAATATCAAGTGTTATACCCAAAAATACAGTTTTATCAACTAGTCCCAGGCTGCTGTCATCTATTAATACCCTACTGTCTACTTGCGGTACGTTTGGAAGAGCGAATCTTAAACATTTTGTTTTCTTTGAGTTTAATAAAAGATTATTTACAGCAAACCATTTAGAAACTATTGACAAAGTATCATTTACTCTAGTAAGTTCTTTGTCTTTTCTATCTACTTTAAAAATGAATGAAGTATCGTCAGCAAACAAGACTACATCTGAGAGACCATTTACGACCGACGGTAAGTCATTAATATATACTAGAAATAGAAATGGCCCAAGTATGGAACCTTGAGGTACCCCCATTTTGACTACAGAACCATTGGACGTTGTACCTTCAACTCGTACCT
Organism: Ochropacha duplaris; assembly: GCA_951361185.1. Taxonomy (NCBI): domain Eukaryota; kingdom Metazoa; phylum Arthropoda; class Insecta; order Lepidoptera; family Drepanidae; genus Ochropacha; species Ochropacha duplaris. Next base: position 14,282,525 of record OX592693.1, read on the forward strand.
TTTGTTGGCGATTAGTTAAATAAGACAAAACAAGTTCATGAGCAGGTACAGTCAAGTACTTGCCATGTAACATAAATATAATCACGTTCAGTGGCGACACAGTTTATTGCTTATGGCTACATTTTAACGAAAAAAGCTGTAAGTAGGACCACATTACGAGTAAAATAAAAAGTTGGAAATTAGTAACATTGTGAGAAGCATTACCATTTCAGTAAACGATAAAGGAGAAACGTATTAAAATCACCGTCAAGATATCCTACTTATATTACAAATGTAAAAGTTTGGATGGATGTATGTTTGTTACTCATTTACGTCTGAACGGCTGAATGGATCTGGATGAAATTTGGCATGGAGATAGAATAGCACATAAGATCCCTCGGGAACGCGGGTGAAACCGCGCGGAACAGCTAGTATTTGTATATATTCGGGTTACTTGGTGGTAAGTGACGACTGTCACCTATAGTATTAGCAATACCAGGAGGATTCGCGTGTTATCGATCTTTTCTTAGCCTTGTTAGCAACTGGCTCTCAAGAACGACTGCCGGAACACACCGATAGGTGCTTGGCAGATTTACAACTTGAGGGTGGTAGTCAGCCAGCCGAGTACTACAAAGTAATATAAGGCGATGATAGCTCAGTGGTAAGTGACGTCGAATGCCGCGGCGAAGGTCGTGGGTTCAAATCCTACAATGAGCTTGAGCTTTCGGTGAAGGAAAACATCGTGAGGAAACCATAGCACGGTGGTAGGGTATATTGTAGTACCCGACTGGCTGGCTACCACCCTCAAGTTGAAAATCTGTCGCCAAACACCTATCGGTGTGTTCCGACAGCTGCACTTGAGAGCCAGTTCCCATCTAGGCTTTGTGTGCTTACCATCTTCGGCCACATCATCACTTACCATGGTGAGATTGTGGTCAAACACAAGCCTATCGAATATAAAAAAAAAAAAAAAAAAAAAAAAGTAATCTACCACCGTGCAATGGTTTCCTCACGATGTTTTTCTTTCACTAAAAGATCATATTGTAGGATTCAAATTTACAACATATGCCGCGGCATTCGAATTCATTACCATTGAGCTGTCATTGCTTTATAATTTTGCACGATGGTAGGGTACTTTGTAGTACCCGACTGGCTGGCTACCACCCTCAAGTTGAAAACTGTCGCCAAGCACCTATCGGTGTGTTGCGACAGCTGCACTAGAGAGCCAGTTCCCATCTAGGCTTTGTGTTACCACATTCGGCCACATCATCACTTACCATGGTGAGATGGTGGTCAAACACAAGCTTATCCAGGATAAAAAAAACTGTTGCCAAGCCACAACCGTTGTGTTATCTGCAATTGAGAGCCAAATTCCTTACAGCTTTGAGCATAAATACTAAACTATTTCTGCGTGCTAGTAGCCATTAATTATTTTATTATAACCAACAGCTTGTAATATTGCAATATTGAGGACACTGACTACAATACTGTTACATAACTATGTTTGCTCAATAATATAAGAATTAATAAGAGCCTTGATAAGTAACGGGCAGTCAGATCTAATGTTGATAAGCAGAGCGTTAAGTAAATAATTTGGAACTTATACATTGTAAGTTATATTACGCATGAGTCAGTTGTGTTAAAGATTTAGACGAAGATTAATTAATAAATATACTAATATTTTGTTACTTCGTCAACAAAATATGATGATATAATTTTTGACTGGCCAGTTGGCATGCCTTGTTACACCTTTCACGCCATAGGTGGGTTCGATTTCCATCCAGGACAGACATCTGTGTGCATGAATATTTCTGTTTGTCATGAATCTGGATGTAATTATCTATTTAAGTATGTATTTAAAAAGATGAAGTATATGTAGTACTAACTGACCCCCGCAGTTTCACCCGCATTCCCGTGGGATTTTATTTTTTACCGGGATAAAAATATAGCCTATGACACTCGCAAATAACGTGGCTTTCTATTGTTAAAATAACTTTCAAAATCGTTTCAGTAGATCCAGAGATTACCCCCTACAACCTCAAAACTTTACCTCTTTATAATATTAGTTATTTCGTTTCCATAGCACGTGTGTGATGGATGTAAAAAATACAAAACTACTTTGATAAAAGCACTATTTATTCGTTTTACTTGCTCCCAAAGTATTATGATCTACTACAACCACCCGTACATCTGACTATGACCCTAGGCTCTTGCCTTGATCTGCTTGAAAGTCAGGTATTAGTATTACGAGACTAGACCTTCCTATTCTCGAAATGCCGCCTTTCAAAAGATATAAAGTTGTAATCTAACGGAAGCCAGTGCTGCGCGTGATATTGTCTCACATCCTAAATAATTTGTAATTAAACATAATCTACTAATTTTAGAGGATTTCGTAATCATCAACTTTTTTCAAGGATATGTGTGTGTGTGTAGGTGAAGATTTATCAAAAATATAGAGTTTCTATCAAATAGAATTGAAGTTATTAAAAATGGAACATTATTACCTAAGTTTACTAGTTTCTTAAAGTGGTACATTTTTTAAGTTAGGATATAACCGATGTTGGATGTTTCGAATGCGCGAAACTGTTGATCCTATTTTGAATTTTTTTTTACTACTTCGCGAAAACGGGGGTGAAATTATGAAATGGAATTGTTGTGAACAGGCTCTGAACTGAGGCTGATGTAGTATATGGAAAAAATCAGGAATAAAGTTCGGACATAGACATGGATGATTGGGAGATCGTCGCACAATAATTCTAGGTACTCACTGTTTCGCTGTGTGGGCGCATGGTACTCGTTGAGGATCTGGCACAGCTCCGCGGAGCCTGTCCAGTAGTTGTTGCCCCAGTAGAACATCGATGTGTACCGCCCACTTGAGTCCTCCACTGGAACAATTACAAATAATTAAGGTTAGGTTATGGTGACGTTAATATTGGGTGGGTTAGGTACACACATCAAAAAAAGTTTGCAATCACTTTGAAAAATCGAAATTATCATTACTCATTTTTTTTATAAAAAATAAAAATAGTTTTATTTTTTAATTTCAAACAGGTAGGTACCTATTTCTATTTTACTACTTAAAATGCAATAGTGAGGTAATTGAAATGAAAAAACAAATGTAAAGTGAGAACAACTACCGACGAACTGTATCATAGTTTAGCCGAAGAGATATAAAATATATTAGGTTTTAATGTAAATTAAATATTCATAATTATTTAATTATTAAAATAATAAGTCGTTTTAGAGTTCATAATGCGCGCGAATCTCAAGGTCCAACCCTCTAAAGGCTACGTTAATTAACCATTTGCCACATTAGTGGTACAATTTCATGGAATTTTATAATTTCCAATAATACTTCCGTATTCTGAGGTAACATTTCTTATTATAATTAGGTAACAGCATTAAGATGGCTGCTGCAGTTACCGTGACATTTCTGATTGGTTAATGAGATGAGAATATGGTTCAAGCTTCAAGGTGGAGACGGGTTTTCATGGACAATAAAGATTTATAGTTTTAATTGTCGAGAGCGTAAGGCAAATAAAGATTCAGCTTCAAAATGTTAAACCTGTTTGAAAATGAAAATGTTTTTTTTTTTAATAAATAGGCCTTTACAAGCACTTATGAATAGTCTAGACTCTAATGCATGGTTCGGAAGGTTGCTTTTGCTGAGAAGAGCCGGCAATAAATGAGCCGGTTTGATTTTAAATAACCAACCTTTGTTGTTTTTCATACAAATAAAGTAATTTTTGATAGCTCTTGAAATAATAATTTGCATATATTACCGAGTTTCAGCCAGTGACCTACAGACATACGGTGCCATGGTCGGGGTAGTAAACATCAGTAGGTTTTGTATTAAGTCTAAACTTAACAAAAGTTTCGAGACGTAGTTGTTGATTGTTTTTTTTTTCATTCTTTATCTAAAATTTATTTTTTATCATAAACATGCTGTTTTTATAGTTATTTAAATATTGATATTATATACTTAAATATGTTTAATCTATACTAATATATATTTATAGGCTCTGAAACTACTGGATCGATTTGAAAAATCCTTTCACCATTAGAAAGCTACATTATCCCTGATGAACATAGGCTATATTTTGTCCCGGGAAAAGATAAGATCCCACGGGATCCCGGGTGAAACTGCGGGGGATATCTAGTAAACTATAAAATAGATTTGAAATAATAAAGGATAAATATGTTAATTTAAAAGCGTATGAATTAGCCGTAAACAGGAGGCAAGAGCAGTATATGAGTTTTTTAAAGAGCAGATAAGTTAAAGACAATAACATTATTTCAAAAACCCTTAAAACTCTATAGTAATGAGATCACAGCAACAATTAGAATGAAATGGTAGTAAATGACATGCGATGTGTGTCAAGGCGACTAGCGACTGAGTCGTTGAACTCAAAACAAAGCCTTATTTCAATTCTGTTGCAGCACTTTAACGCATGACAATACTGACCAATCGCCGCGCTTGTTGAGAATGGACAAATTGACGTGGGATGGAATTCATTTGTTTATTTTGGCTCTCGAGTCGTGACCACGTACAACAGTTCTGCATTAACTACTTTCAGCCTTTTTTAAAAAACTATGATATCTTCTTTAAAAAAATATTGCGTAGGATCTGCTGTCAAATTGGTATGCTGTTGGTCTAGGTAAGCGTTCAAGCAGGCGTGGCTGATGAAACATAGAGTAAATAAAAAAGGTAGACGGAGCTTACGTAAACAATAGTCTCCAATCGTGCTTCGTGCATGAAGTCGTTTGTGTGAACTGTACCATGAGTTTGCTCTAGTAACGTAATCGATACTCGCTAGCAGCTACGGCAAACATTTAGTATGAAGATTTGCGCAGCGCTTCTAACGGACAGTTGTCGCAGCACAGTTTTACATACAAAGTCTGTTACGATATTCACTAGCGAGTATCGATACCAGAGTTAACCCATGGTCTCTACCACTGCACGTGCGTTATCCCGCGTGTCTCGCGTCGCACTGGAATGCAATCGATCGGCTTCCACATTCAACTTCCTTTTCAGGGCTTCATTGAGAGTGCGCAGGGCACTGTCTACCTTTTTATTTGGTCTAACTAAGTGATAGTCACTGAATTAAGCGGCTCTATGCTCTATGCTTAGAAGGAGTTTTTATCAAGCAAAGAATGTTGACTGTTTAATCTCTTTTGAGATCTTGTATGTTATTGTAGCGAAGTTCATCGTGAGCAGCAAAGTAAATTGACATTGAATTTTTTTTACGGTTAATAGATATTTCATTAATGCGCAATTAAATGAATAAATGCAGTAGATATTTCACGATCATACATTTTTAATTAAATGAAGAGAGAGGTTCACCTTCCAGTGTCAAATGCGAAGGTTTTAGTTAAAATATTTATTAAGCTGGTCATTGGAACTGGTGGCTGTAATGAATCAAGGAGTCAGGCAATTGACCTCGTTCTTGTAAACTTTAGCTGATTTTATTACAATCCTACTAATATCATAAATTGTGAAAGTTTGTATGTTTGTTGCTAAATCACGTAAAAACGGCTGAACGAAATTTGACGAAACTTGGAACACAGGTAGATTATATCCTGGAATAAAAGATTGGATACTTTTTATCTTGGGAAACGGTAAGATCTCTCGGGAACGCGGGGCGGAAAACTAGTTTATTATAAATGTGAAAGTATGTACCTATGTTTTGAAAGAAAGAAAGAAAGAAAGAAAATACATTTATTCGCGACAACACACAACGTAAGTTTATATTATGTTTGTTGATCAATCACACAAAAACAGGTGAACTGATTTTGATGAAACTTGAAACACAGGTAGATCAAACAGGTGAAACAGCGGGCGGCAAACTATTTATTACATAATATGATTAAACTGATACCATCTGTCTGTTCGTTTTTAGGGTGTTTATAACCTGGCAATTTTTTAAAGTATATTTGGTAGGTGACTGCCCACCTATCTTCCTACTTACCGGACAACTTAATCCTTACATATTTTATTCAAAATAGCATGAAAATTGAGATATTTTGATACTTTTTGTCAATGAAAAAATCCCAGTCAATAGGTACTGTTCATTCTATTATTGCTTTCTTGTTACAACATAGATTTCATTCTACAATTACTACAGGACATAAGACTCAAGTGGTTCAACATTATTATAAGTTCGCAAGCATAATTAGCAGTGGTTGTAACCCACTCTCGTATCTAATCGACTTGAAGTGGGTCCGATGTCGCAACGAGATCGCATCGCATGCTAAATGCCTCGTGGGCTAATAGTGTAGAGTTTGTATGCGTCTAGCGAAATGCCGATGTCGGCACTTGGGAAATGGTAATTGTTTGTAGTTAAATTGATAAACTATTGATGAAAGAAGTGTCACGTCGACTTTAGGTCGTGGGTTCGAATCCTACAATGAGCTTGAGCTTTCGGTGAAGGAAAACATCGTGAGGACGGTGGTAGGGTACTTTGAAGTACCCGACTGGCTGGCTACCACCCTCATGTTGAAAATCTGTCGCCAAGCACCTATCGGTGTGTTCCGACAGCTGCACTTGAGAGCCAGTTCCCATCTAAGCTTTGTGTGCCTTCGGCCACATCATCACTTACCATGGTGAGATTGTGGTCAAACACAGGCTTATCCAGAATAATAAATAAAAAAAAAATAACCTTATACAGGAGATGGCAATAAGATCTGTCTTAGAGAAATTATAAAATTTCGAGCTTATAGAGTGAGGTAAAGATTAGCTTCTTCACAACTCACTTTGGTGAATGATGAGATAGTGGTGGTGGTGTAAACTGTATCTCAAGTGCAGCTGTTAAGACACCAGGAGCAATAATACGTAACCTAGGGTTCGAAATTTGAAATTATGCATACAGGTTACATTTATAAAGGCATCCACTACGAAAGAGTATTTTTTTAAATGAAACTTTTTCTTATATATATAAAAATGGATCTTCGAAATGTACACTCATACCTTTCGATTGACTGCACCAAATTGGATGATTCTTTGTTTTATTTATTCGATATTGTTAGGACAAGGTTAGTTTAAAATAAAAAAATCCACGGGAACGCGGGTGAAATCGCAGGGGAGAGCTAGTTTTGAACAAAATAGGGGATGACACGTAAAAATATAGAGCGGAAATCTTACAGAACGAAGACGCACTTAAGTAATAATTAAAATAAATATTATGGACTCCCTAATAAAATATGCAGAACATATTTATAAAATTTATCAAGGTAGATAGATTTTTCTGTAGTGCGGGAGACAGGAGACAAAACTAGGTTTCACAGTGCTAGGAATCTTGCGGCTCGCTCTTGGTAGAATTTAGTTGCTATACAATGTGTATTTTCTCAACTTGTTCAAACGAAATGTGCGGATGCAAGACAAAAAAAAAACGATAAAAATCGGGAAAAAAAGTTGATTATGTTAGCAATCTCAAAAACTAACGCACTTTAGTTTTTTTTAAATGAAAATCTCACCTTTTGATAATTTGTCATTGTTTCTTTTTAAGTAAACTATGTATTTTATTCTAAGTAGTGTCATTAAAAAGCTAGAAAGTCCACCTAGCTGACAGGATAAAAATAAATTACTATATCGAACAGTAACCTGGTACAAAATAACAAAACTAATAAAAATTTGTAAAGATATAGAAAGAGACAAAATACTTGAGCACTAATTACTGGTGTTGCAAGCAACGTTCAACTCAAGTGTCATGACACGAGGAGCGTGTTGCGTGTTGATGCGCTTACGCAACTAGAACGTGACGGTCGACGCGTCATCGCGACCCGGTCACCTGTTGTGACATTGTTATCTATTCATTGTGAACTAGCTGGCAGGCGGATCACCTGTTTTTTTTTATCTGGATAGGCTTGTGTTTGACTACAATCTCACTATGGTAAGTGATGATGTGGCCGAAGGTGGTAAGCACACAAAGCCTAGATGGGAACTGGTTCTCAAGTGCAACTGTCGGAACACACCGATAGGTGCTTGGCGACAGATTTTCAAATGGCTGGCTACCACCCAGCCAGCCAGTCGGGTACTTCAAGGTACCCTACCACCGTGCTATGGTTTCCGCACGATGTTTTCCTTCACCGAAAGCTCAAGCTCATTGTAGGATTAGAACCCACGACCTTCGCCGCGGTATCCGACGTCACTACCACTGAGCTAGCCAGCCGTCTGGTATCCTGACACTTCAATAAGACGCGTCGACAGCTCCTTGAAAAGGGTACGAATGTCCGTACACCACGGTCTCATAGTATCCACCTCAAACGGCAGAAATATGTAGTTCTTGCTCAGATCTAAATATTTACGCCGTTTCAGGTTTTATTCAATCGATACTCGTTTGTTTTAGGAAAATGTACTTTAAGATCAACACAAATGGAATCAAAATGTCTATTAGCTACCATATTAATCCAAGTAAATATGATAGGCATGGCAGCATTAATTTCACCACACCATAAGCGTGGTAGCGGCGATATTGATCGCGTGGTGGTCGCCGGTTGGAACACGGTGCACGGTGGTCGCAAAGTGTGAGAGCCAAGAATATGTTGACTTTGAAGTGTGGTGCAAGTTGTAAGCGATACGCGATATATGCAAAGTTAGGTTTATATGACATGTTGGTTAGTTTTTGTGTTTAAGACAATTTTTTTGGTTTTACTCTAATTAGATAATATTATAAAAAATGAAAGTGTGTGTTTTTGTGTTTACATACTACATAGGACAAAAACGAACTAAAAATAATAGTTAACCATTTCAAAATTTGCAGTTTTATCGGCCTTTCCGGGACAAAAAGTAGTCTCTCTCCAGCCCATGGATCTATGCAAAAAAATGAATGAAAAAACCAATAAACTATTAAACATTCTTCATCATTTATAATATTTTTATGTTAGTATGATGAGAGTTTGGAATTACGAATAAATACAAACAGATTTTATTCCGAGAAAAAATAAGTGCTCTTCAGTTGTAGTTATAAACGTTAAAAACTTACAATAGAGAAGTTACGCAATGGCAGATAAATTACTCCATATAATTAAGTCATAAACATATAAACATCTATTACGAATGACTGCCTCCCCAGCATATAAAAACATACCATAGCAATGCCAATACATATTAACATAATTACGATATAGAAACTGGGTAACGCATCATGAACTTGACCTAAAACCTCTTTCCGCCGGTGTCTTGCACCGCACGACATTGTCATACATAACAAGTCATCAAGAAGCAGGTGTTGCGCAAGCGCAGCGGATTGGGACGCACTTTCTCTGAGCATACGCACCGACCGCGTCGTCGCACCGGGCGGTGAACATACGAAGGAATTGTATCACTCTTTGTTAATTAGTTTTTTAATATGCTTACTCAATGGCTGAAGCTCTAATGCTTTTAAATTCCTATTATATTTTTGCGAGCCAATTGTCAGTTATCCAGATCGACTAGCAATAAGAAGACATCATCAGGGATGCCTTACCTTACCACTGAGCTGTGGTTATAATTTATAAGTGAATGCTTTTAAATGTTTGTACAGACTTACTCCGTAACTTTTATTTTGTACAATACCCCTTCTAAAATATCTCGTTTCACCCATTGCGTTTCACCCGTAAACCCCTATTTTACCTCTTCGTGTGTCAAAGTCAAAGTCAAAACCATTTATTCAGTTTAGGCCCTAGAAGGGCACTTATGAAGGTCGAATTACAGAAGTTACCACCGGTTCGGAAGTCAGCCTTCAACTGAGAAGAACCGGCAAGAAACTCAGCAAGGTTACATTTTTTAAATATTTTTGGACCTTCTGACTATATTGGCTTTTTTTTTTCAAATGTTTAATAATTTTATTCTTAAAGTAATACAAAAATACATAAAAAATTATAACCCGCATTAGTTATCTACATAGTAAACTAAAACAAAAATACCAAGCTAGCCAGTGTGGAAACTAAAAGTTTCTTAGTGGATGCTGATGTCATTTATAAAAAGAACCCGTCTATAATTTCAAGTTTCTAACCCCAGTGGTTTAGGCTGTGCGTTCACAGGTCAGTCAGGCAGCATTATCATTACAATCTTTCTTTCTCTTGTCCTTATCCCACGCTAGGTGGGTTGGGGTCGGCACAACATGTTTTCCTCTTCCACTCCGCTCTATCACTAGTCATCTCAATACTCACACCTTTCAAAACATCATTCTTCACACAGTCCATCCATACCTTCTTCGGCCTTCCTCTACCTCTATATCCATCCACACTCATGCACAATACTCTTTTCGTTAAATGATTTTCATCCCTCCTCATTACATGCCCATACCAAGCCAGTCTATTGCCTTTCAACTTCTCCGTCACTGGTGCTACTTTCAAACTTCCTCTGATATACTCATTCCTTATCCTATCCATTCTATTAATCCACTATTCGCATCTCTGGCACATGCACTCATATCATTACCACTATCATTAATCTAAGCTTTATATGTATTCTACAATATTGGAGGACTTGATCTATCCTTCTCTAACGCTTCTATCATGTCTGATAACTTTTCTTGGCTTAAATAATACATCGATGACTATCCACGGAGGTATGTTAAAAGTTGGTATTTACTATGTGTATAGTAAATATAATGTTACTTAAGTTGGTAATAAACTGTATATAACTGACAGTTACTTCACAGTTACGTGTGCCCGCCTCTTTATGATTATTATTTCAACCGCAACTGGATTGTGTACAAATTTAAATTGTTGAGTAGTTACCAAGCATGGCTGGCGTGGTCATATCTCTCCACAGTTCGATTCCCACCCAGGACATACATTTTATGTATGTCAGTCGGTGCCAGCCAAGAACAAACTTTGGAACGGTAGGGGAGCGACGGCGCAGACCTAAGGAGCATTACCGTAAGGAGAGGTGTCGTAAGACGTTTTCTCGTATGAACACTTCGTGTCCAGTTCAAAACTGTCCTTCTTGTTGGCTGGCACCGACTCCAAAAAGAACTGTTTATAAATATTAAATAGATATGTAAATATCAATAATTTTGTTGATTGTTCTTTAAGGCTCTTGCTTTGAAATTAATTTTTTTTTTTATGTAGAATCTTATTAGTATTTTAATCAATAAAAATTAATTACTTAAGATAGAATAAATCTAAATAAAAAAGTCGTTGTCAGTAGGCAACGTGCCCAGAACTTTTTGCCTTTTTAGTTTATGTTTAGGTTACAGTTTTGAAGTCGGTTTTTGTTTTTTCATATTTCGTGTTATTTCAGATAAAAAATAACGAATAACCGTGCTAAAACTAAAATGACTGAATGAAATGAAAAATGAAATGAATTCAATATCCTTAAAGAAGACTAGAGTACCTACTTACTAAAAAATTGCCAAGGTTTATGTACGACAAGGCAGTTGAAAACTTGGAGATTCACGACTACCGAACAATTAAACCATCAGATCGTGTCATTTATTTGAGGCTTCCGGCGACTGGGACCGCAATAAACTGGGACCGCGGTCCCAGTTGCCGGATCCATTTAATTTGAATATTTTTCTTCCGGCGATTGGGACCGCAATAAACTGGAACCGCGGTCCAAGCCAAAAACTGTACAGTCAAACGAAAAAATGTTTAGTAAGTAATTCAAGAAAATAAAATCCGGACAAGTGCTATTCGGACTCGCGTGAAGACGGATTCAATTGTGGTATGTTTTTTACAATAGGTACTCCTGAATGTGAACTATTTTCGGAGATCAGGGGGGGGGGGGGGGGGGATGGTCAAATGGTTTTTTATACTTCACGATGCGATGTCACGAATTCTATTTATTTACTGTACAATAAATAACAATTATTGATAAGATAGCAAACAAATTTTGACGAGAGGGACTCAATATAAAGATTTACGAAAAAGATAAAACGTTTGCTAAATAATTTGAAAATAAGTATGAAGAATTTACTAAGAAAATGTTTGGGATACGAAGAGATAACAATTAATGACATATTGGAACAATTCGAACGACTTAGTTATACATATAAGGCGATGATAGCTCAGTGGTAAGTGACGTCGAATACCGCGACGAAGGTCGTGGGTTCGAATCCTACAATGAGCTTGAGCTTTCGGTGAAGGAAAACATCGTGAGGAAACCATAGCATGGTGGTAGGGTACTTTGTACCCGACTGGCTGGCTACCACCCTCAAGTTGAAAGCCTGTCGCCAAGCACCTATCGGTGTGTTCCGACAGCTGCACTTGAGAGCCAGTTCCCATCTAGGCTTTGTGACCTTCGTCCACATCATCACTTACCATGGTGAGATTGTGGTCAAACACAAGATTATCCAGAATAAAAAAAAACAAAATACAGGAAGTCCGGTAAGAAGTACGAAAATCTGAAGGGGGAGATAGGTGATTGGGTCACCTACCAGATATACCCTGCCTCAGTAAAAGTATCATAATTTTCGAGATATTTAAGATCTAAAATTCAAAAACAAATAGGTGTAAAAAATGAAATATCTCTAAAATTGTGAACTTTTTACGAGGTGATTTGGTAGGTGACCCAATCACCTATCTCCCAAAAGTTCCTCCTCGGTAAAGATTGAGAGTTTGTGAGGTTGTAGGGGGTAATCTCTGATCTAATGAACCGATTTTGAAAATTCTTTTACCAATAGAAAGCCACGTTATTTGTGAGTGTCATGAGCTATATTTTTATCCTGGGAAAATATAGAAAAACGTAATTAACTTACGACATTTATTCATCATCTAAGGTCTATCTCATGAAATATCATGGTCCAATTGGAATATTTCAAATGAAAATTATTTGGTTTGTTATAAAGTATACATTACATTGTATGAATAGTTAATGATGCGTATGCGTGATTCTAAAAGTATTTGTAAGTACTGGGATATTACCCAGCTCACACAGCGACAGGGAAACGATAATAAAAGAAAGCGTTACCATAGTAACTACGCTAAATCAACGCTAATAGACTGCGATAGCACGTGAGTGACAGTCATACGACTTTAAACTTTAGTACTTAGGAAATAATCACCGATATGCCACGCTGGATAGACAATGTAAGAGCAAAGACCTCATCCTTCAGGCTTTCTCTTTATGAGTGAATTAGAGGGCTTCGAACGTCCCCAAAGCCTATTACTGATATAATGTATTTAATGTGGCGCTTAAGGCGTTTACGATACGTCAGTTCTGTGAGCTTGTTAGCCAGGTCGTTTGGGTGGCTTTGGAGCCGACCTCTGTAGTTGGGGCAGGTTGCTTTATCTCCTCCTTAACTGCATTTATTTTTAGCGCCCCTTGTATTTTAGCATTGGTGCACAAGATATTGTCCTCAAAATTAAATCATCATTTTGCAATCAGTGAGACTAGATAAATAAATAATGATTAAATGTAATAGGTATAAGTTGTTTTTGAAAAGAGTAGGTAATTGCTGAGTTTATTTCCGGCTCTTCTCAGCAAAAGCAACCTTCCGAACCGAGCATTAGAGTCTAGACTATTCATAAGTGCTTGTAAAGGCCTATTTGAATAAAAAACATTTTCATTTCATTTTTCATTTCAAAAACATTTTACTTACTTTCTATAGATTGATACTTGAGTTGCATGCGCTTCCCCAGAGTTGAATCCCATACATCCATGCAGACTTGAGCATAACTTTGTATGTGAAAATTTGGATTCACCTGTTTCATATATGGCAGTGGACTTTTAAAAGTTGGCGGTTGAATAAAGAAAAATATTTTTAAAAAAGAAGCTACTTTTCATCTTATATGAAAGATAGTAATCATCCAACGAATTAAACCTTCAACAGCAATTCAACCTTTTACAGATGGACATTTATTCTTGGTGCATGATAGTTTTTGTGCGTGACCGTTTAAGATTGAAATTCCAGTTAATTATAATATTCAATACCTTACGTCCACTGTTGGGCAACAGTGCATGTTATTGCCATAAATGAATAATTACTATAGTTTTGGGATCTTTAAACATCTGCGTTACAACGTCCGTCAATTTTTAATTATCTATCTTGACGACTCAATAATTTTTAATATAATTTGTATGGCCATTGTTAAAACTTATTGGGAGGCTCTTTAAAGTTGACATTTATATTTTTGGAAGGAATTTCAAAGTCAAAAACATTGACTTTTATCGAAACAGCTTGAGAAAAAGCATTCAATCAAGCTTCATAATTGTAATAAGGCAAGACTCTCAATTTTGTGTTTTTTTATTAAGTACTATAGGGTCGCGTTTGACCACTGCCTAATTTGATGCTAGGTGAAGTGAGATATTTAGTGCTGTGAGTCTTTGTGAAGTAGGTATATCAGTTCTGAAGGACTTTTGTAGCTTCAGATATGCTTCATATATAAATTGAATTTATGCATATTAAAAATGCCGTTCAGTGACAGTTTTACAATTTTCAGTTCAGTTCAAATATGAAGCTTCCTACATAAATCTTTAAATGTGGCATAACCAGCCCTTCTAGTTAACAGTACAGCTCTGCTAAGTTGGGGATGTCAGTTGAAGATGGGTTATGTGAAGAGTATTACAAATTTCTTTATTATTTTCTCTATGTATAATGATATCTCTATGAAATGAAATCAAAGAGGGGGCTGGACATTTTGTTAAAAGAATAGACCTTCCACACGGTGGACCGACGATCTTGTTAGGGTTAGGAAGCCACTGGATGCAAGTAGCGCAAGATCGGCCATCGTGGAGATCCTTAGGAGGGCTTTCCAGCAGTGTACGTCTTCTGACTGACATGAAGATGATGATGATTTGTAAATTATGGAGTGAATATAATTATGTTTTATTAAATACTACTGAACGAATACAATGTAAGATTATACAATTATTTCTCATTGATCAATGTAACTAAAGACATTAAACGTGAAATAAAATGACTAATAAAGATCTTAATAGCATGTAATTATTTATTACGCAAAAGAAAAAGTTTATTTAACTACATAATAATGTTACAGATAGGATATAATAGCCATTTCGTACAACCCTATGTAGATAACACTCGCGCTATAAAAAGCGAAAGTAAATGCGATAGCGTTTTATATAGCTGTTTATGATTGTTGGTACGATATGCGTGGGGAACTATTGAAACTGATCGTTATATGCTAGGGTCATCCATATATTACGTCACACGAATTTGATGATTTTTGGAGTCCCCCTCGTTCTTGAAATCAAACATCAACAATTAAATAATTATAGATAAAAGTGGAGTGGCTTAGACGGGAACATTTTTTGGGGGGGATTATTGACAAGTTTGATAGCCGTTCTTGTCCCATATCTTATAGTTTATTGCCCCGTATCATTGACACAGCTGATACGGTAGCTGCGCCCCTCATAGATATGTAGTTGGTACTATTTTTAAGATTATCGATAGAGTTTTAATACTTGAGATTTACGGATGCGACATCATGAAGCTTACGAATCGTCCCTCTTTGTCACAAGAAGTCACATTTTATTAATCCCTTCCCCTTAATGTGACACGTAGTTTATGGATGCCCCCTACACGCCAATCATCAGCACAGACCAAGGAAGCTATTATAGGTTAAACTGCACTGATTTACTGTTGCACACGATTGCGCAGTTTGCGATTTCGCATGATATTTATCTTTCGCAAATTATTTCTCTAACTACACATAGCTTATTATTTATAGCACATTTTAAAGTAGTTATTGTAAATAGCTCTTATTATTTATTTAAAAAGCGTTTAAGATAAATAAATAATAGTCTATGATTATGTATCGCAAGCGAGCGCGTTAAATATTTAGGTTCATAATCGTATTATCAAGAAGTAGTACAGGGAATTAAATAAATAAAGACTTTTTTACTTACTATAATAATAAAATACGTATATATTTTTTAATATTGATTTATAGACTTGAATTAATTTCTTTCCTGACAGCAGGTTGTAAGTGCACCCCCTTGCACCCTGCTGCCGGTGTCTATGGACAGAAGCTAGCTATAAAAGCGAAACGAAGTAAAACTGCTAGCTTTCGACATTTTTCACAACAGTTCCTTTCATTATACATTCAAATATTGCAATACTTTTATCCTCATAAAATTGTATTGTATGATGCGATTAAAATTCGCCATTACATAACGTATGTGTGCCGTCTCTCTCACACTTGTGTAAACACCGTATGTAGGTCTCTGTCACTTGACCCACTGCCTTTCCATGTGTATTTAGTTTCGCAGAAACACTTTCTTGTTTTAAAACATTTTTATTATAAAACGGTTTTATTGCATCAGTTTCGGATTGGAGTTGGAATTATTAAAAATATAAATTGGCGTACTTAATGCCATTTTCGTTACAGTGGATTCCTTGAGATGGTATAATTTTGAAACCTATGTTTATACAGTAGCTACGACAAACTTAAGTGGGAGATAGGTGGGCGGATTACCTACCAAATAAACAAAAATCACCTCAGTAAACTGTCACGTTTTTCGAAATATTTTGATACATAAAATTTTTACACACTCAATTTTAGATATAAAAAATGGTGGCACTTTTATTTAGATCATTTTTGTATATTTGGTCGGTGTTTAAAAGCGTACTGTGTTGGTAACGATTTATCTTCAATTTGGTAGGTAAAATAAAACTTGTTCTGAGGTGTAAAATAATATATTAGGGTTTTCAGACATTGACATTAAACGTCATGGTATTAGAGGTGACATCTCGTATGAGCATAAACAGTAGGTGACCCGCTCACCTATCTCCCCCTTAAGTTTGTTGTACTATTTACCGGACAGCCTGTAGATGCTGCTGCTTTGCCGCTTACACATTTAAGAGCCTCAATGCCCTGTGTTTTAAAATCAACGACCCACAAAAACCGGTTTTAATAACGCGCCTTAACTTTTGACTGAAGAGGCGTAACATAATTAATGTGAAATTAGTCACAGTACTAAACACAATGAAGTTCCCACGTGTTCCTATTCTTAATTTGAATTACACTTGGGTTAAGGTTGCGCGGTCGGGAGCAGGGCTTAATATTATGCAGTTGGTAATTAAAAGTAAAAGAGACAGGAAGTACAAGTGCATAAGTATTATTTATTATCTCTGGTAGTTCACTCTATGATGTGCTTGTAGAAAAGTAAGTAGAGATTGGGTTTGATAGAGTTATAATTTCCTTTTTTTTTATGTCACAAGTGACAACGAGGCAGGCGGGTCACCTGATGGTAAGTGACTACCATCGCCTATAGACATTGGCAATACCAGGGGATTGCTAATGTGTTGTACACCTTATTACAATGCCTTAAAGGCGAACTTGAGGGTGGTAGCCAGTCAGTCGAGTACTACAAAGTACCCTACCACCGTGCTGTGGTTTCCTCACGATGTTTTCCTTCACCGAAAGCTCAAGCTCATTGTAAGGATTCGAACCCACGACCTTCGCCGCGGTATCCGACGTCACTTACCACTGAGCTATCATCGCCTTTCTAGATGTGCAATTCTAATTTTAATCGAGTTTATTAAAGTTGCAACTGTTTTTATGTGTATGTTTCAGTTTGAGTCGATAGGGTCCACCGATTTAAGGTCATAGCCCATTTAAAAGACTCTGCTCCAACACCGCTCCCACCCAACACCGCAGCGGGCAGCGAGTTCGTTCCGCCAATGCATTTTTTTTTGCACCAGGGGATTGCTAATGTGTTGTACACCTTATTAAGGCGAACTGGCTCTCAAGTGCAATTGCCGGAACACACCAACAGGTGCTTGGCGACTAGCTGGGCCATCCAAAGAAGGAACGCTACCAGCCTGAATTCTGACTGATTGATTGAACTGTTGCCGTGGCGAAGGCCGTAAGTTCGAATCCTACAATGAGCTTGAGATTTAAAACTGCGGAAATCTTGTAATAATATTTACGTAGTTTTAACAACTTGTATCTATAATATATCCATTGTTATTCAATCAATATTGACAAATATTAAAACGACAAGTTACAAACACTGCAATAATGTGTTACAAATATTTGTAACCAATACACATATCATAATACGCTATATATATATAATAATAAAGGCCCACGTACGGACAATATTTGACGGGAAATACTCAAATTATTTGATGGCACTAGTCAATAACTAATACGAATTTATTCTTAAATTGTTCACCTGACCTCATCTAAAAGTGACCTTTGCATCATCGACAAAGAGTTAAAACCTTTGAAGAACATTTTTTGTTTATGGTAAGGTAATCTTTGGCGGGATCTTGCTTAGTGGCGTTGAGTGTTCGTTTTATTTTAAATTAATTAAAAAGAAAGAATGTTAAAAATGTTATTTACTTTTTTTTGTTTGGTTACTGGTTTTTTTTTATACCAAGAGTGACAACGAGGCCGGCGGGTCACCTGATGGTAAGTGACTACCGTCGCCTATAGACATTAGCAATACCAGGGGGATTGCAAATGTATTGTACACCTTATTACAACGCCATAAAGGTAACTAGCTCTCAATGATAATTGTTTATATTAGTTTGCTGATCGGTAAGTCAGATGAATTGACCTTATTTATTTAACAATCAATTAGTCAATGTTTACGTCACCCGGGATTCGAAGCCACGACCTTCCAGCGTACTTCTGCGTACAAGACGTAACATCATTGTTTCGCATGCTTCCTGTGATGAAAGTTACAGATAATCACACATCACCTCACACGTTCCGGCTTTTCTTGGCAATATCAGCCTTTCTAATGAATGGAAACGCTGACTACAGAATTATTGGCTTCCTCCCTTTCTTGCTTATCACTTTAGTATCTGCTCTTTCATAACAATTGATTTGTTTAATTTTTGGACCTTATAAGAAAAAACTGAGAGAGAAAAAAACTAAGCGGTTGAGACTATGGGTACTATGGGTCCGTGGGGGTCTGAAGCTCATCGTTTCACAAGTATTTTATATAAATAATTAATCGAGGCCTTGGGCAACCGGCGGGCGGGGAGCTTTTTCCGCCAACGCATTAGCTTGGCCACCCAAAGAGGAAACGCTGCCAGCCTTCTGGGAACCTTGCCGATCGGCAGCAGCGGCAGCCTCCAAGAAGTTTTTAAATGTTATAGTTGTACATTTGTTGTAAATAAATAAATAATCTATCAAAAATAAAATTGCTCTGACTTCATCGTGACGTAAAAGTTAATTTTCTACGGCAATCTCTTCAAACAGTCGTTCAACCCATTGAGAATGGAGGTCTGTAATAGCTAATCTAGTTGTATCATTATTAGATAAGAATTCCAAGCATTATCTTTATTTAAATAGGTAACAGTTTAGTATTATTATTTATTTATTTCTATGTTTTTATTTGTTTTGTGTTTCTTAATTGATAATAAATAAATAGCCAATATTCAGATAGTCAAAAAGGGCTACGTTTCTTGCCGGTTCTCATTTGATGGCTGACTTCTGAGCCGGTGGTCAATTCTGTAGCTCTTAAGTTGGTACTTATTTTTTTTTAATTATTTATATTTTTATTAAAATCTCAACTAAATAAATAGTTTATAATAATAGGTAGATATTTTCACTTTCCTATCACGCTGTATATTTTGGATAACCGAATACATTTTAGTAGTTTGAACCTACAAATGGACTCCAAGAACACAGTGGAAGCGATGATGGCTCAGTAGTATTGAATTAACATCGAATGCGGTGTCAGTCGTGGGTTCGAATCCTATAAAGAGCTCGAGTTACCTCATTGTCAAATAAACAAAAATTAAGATAAAATGGTGGCAAACTTTTTCACTAAGCTGTCAACTCTATTCTTTTATTTAAATTCTGGATAAGCTTGTGTTTGACTACAATCTCACTATGGTAAGTGATGATGAAGCCGAAGGTGGTAAGCACACAAAGCCTTGATGGGAACTGGCTCTCAAGTGCAACTGTCGGAACACACCGATAGATGTTTGGCGACAGATTTTCAACATGAGGTTGGTAGCCAGCCAGTCGAGTACTACAAAGTACCCTACCACCGTGCTGTAGTTTCCTCACGATGATTTCCTTCACCGAAAGCTCAAGCTCATTGTAGGATTCGAACCCACGACCTTCGCCGCGGTATCCGACGTCACATACCACTGAGCTATCATCGCCTTAAAAAAATACAATTTAAATTTAAAATTCCGTCAATGGTTACTCGTAAAGCGGTATTATTGGATAGATTGACCGTTCGATGTCATTACATAAGAAGCGACTGAGCGACCGCATTACACACTATATGTTGGCAAATGGTAGAAATTGAGCTGAAGGTCGTGGTGGTGCAACAGTCTTAATAATGCGGACATGTGGCCATGGGTGCGGGTTCGGTTCCATAATATTGGCTAGACGGTACGAGGGTTTTTGCTTGGTTATATAATATTGATTGTTTAGCTTGGTAATTTGTGGTCATGATGGTGATGTAATAGCGCTTACCATCTTCATTTGTAGTGCTGGGAATGAAAGAGCACTAATGTTTAGACTAACTCATATATTATTTAACTATTTATTTATGACTAACTGTCTCCCGTGGTTTCACCCGCGTTCCCGCGGGATCTTATCTTTTTCTGCGGTAAAAATATAGCCTATGACACTCACAAATAAAGTGGCTTTATATTGGTAAAAGCATTTTCAAAATCGGTCCAGGAGATCCAGAGGTTACCCCCTACAAACTCACAAACTTTACCTCTTTATAATATTAGTATAGATTTTTATAAATTATTAAGTCTGTACATAAATTTTCTGTTCTTTGTCATTGATAAATATCGGATCTCCGATCGTACCTACGTCTATTTCAGGCGTTTCTTCTCGTGAAACTTAGAAACTTACAACTAAAACATATTTTGATTATCAATCTAGTAAGATCTCATGTTTCCTCAAAGATTAAATTCTCACCATAATGCACACTTTTTGTAATCCGACAATGTAGTCTCGTAAATTTTCAACTGACAACTATATTTTCTACGTAAATGACTCGGCAAAATTCTAAGCACGAATTTGGTTACAATTTTTGTAGCGTCTTAGAAAGTATATCTACTTCTGTTTACTTGGCAAGTGACAGAGCTTAGAATACCGGTCAGGTGCTATGGATCCTTTAAGATATAAATCTTTCGTTATATCCGCTTTGGGATGCAAAACAGAACACTCCGGAGTATTGCTAATGTACCATGGCTGATCCATGAGCATTTCGGCGTTACTACACTCAAAGACGAGATAAAGAGTTCTCCAAAAAATTGGCCATGTGCGAGTTTAACTCGCGTGGAGAGGGTTCCGTCCAATGCCAAAGTCAAAGAACGTAATATATTGAGTTAACCATTCTATTTTCAATTGATAGAACTGTATTTTGAGTTTTTTTTTTAATTTTAGGCTCAGTAGTTTCGGAGATCAGGGGGAGGGGGTGGTAATTTTTATTTTATTTGCACTTCTGTGTTTGGGTCCAATTACACCATCCTACCAAATTTCACTTGATTTGGTCCAGTAGATTCGAAGCAAATGTCTGTGACATGACCGGACAGACAGACGCACGAGTGATCCTACGAGTTATTCGTTCCGTTATTTTTGTTCGGAACCCTAAAAACTTCAAATTTTTTTTTTTTTTTATTATAGATAGGCTTGTGTTTGACTACAATCTCACTATGGTAAGTGATGATGTGGCCGAAGGTGGTAAGCACACAAAGCCTAGATGGGAACTGGCTCTCAAGTGCAGCTGTCGGAACACACCAATAGGTGTTTGGCGACAGATTTTCAACTTGAGGGTGGTAGCCAGCCAGTCGGGTACCACAAAGTACCCTACCACCGTGCTATGGTTTCCTCACGATGTTTTCCTTCACCGAAAGCTCAAGCTCATTGTAGGATTCGAACCCTCGACCTTCGCCGCGGTATTCGACGTCACTACCACTGAGCTATCATCGCCTTAAATTTACTCCTACACCACCCAAATGAAGATAAACATAAGGTACCTCAAGCGACTGAAACGCCGAGACATCCAGCTTCTGGATCTCTGGATTATTATGAGGAGTTTCTCCCGCTTGGGACCTTCTGACAACGCATATAGCTAGCTTATAGCTGATGACTGATCGCAAATCCTACTAATATAAAAATGCGAAAGTATGTTTGGATGTGTGTGAAGATGTTATGTTTGTGACTCTTTCACGCAAAAACTACAAATTTGGCATACATGTAGATCATATACTGGAATAGCATATAGGATACTTTTTATCCCGGAAAAATATAAGATCCCTCGGGAACACGGGTGAAACCGCGGGCGGAAAACTATTCATAAATACAAAAATAAAATATACGCTTTGGATTACTATGTTGTTTTAGTTTAAGGATTGTCTAAATAATTTTAGTTAGTAAGAAGCACAATCTAAGCAATGCAAAACTAAAATCCCTGTTAAATACCACAAGTAATTTTGACTTTTCTCCCTCGACCTTATAGAATCGAAGGCTCCCATTGCAAAATTATTAATCTTAATGCGCAGAAATCTACCAAAGCTTACATCAAAACAAATACGGCTTAGTGAAATCTTATACGACGGTGTGTTTGATTAGTTAAGCAAATTGATTGAGAAACGTGACTTGATGAATGTTCAAAATTGAGAGCTTATTTAGATAGTTCTCGCTGTTATATCAAGCTATAAACCTATAAAAGCTTTGGCAGCTTGCTTGTGCTGTTATTGACTGACAAATTGACAATATACATTTTTCTTTTGTTTTTTACTAGGTGTTAGCCTTACGCGGTGTTCGACGAGCGCTTAGGGCTCTCTCAACATCAGCCCATCATGTTATTGAAATAGGTACTTCGAAATCTAAAAGAGGTTATGATTAGGACAGGGATAAACTTTTTTTTATTGACAGTAACTTCAATAAAGTTACAGTTAATAAAAACTTTTTCATCCCATCTATTCGAAAAGGACGACTTGGTTCGCCTTTAAGTGTACCCAAAGGTGGTGTTTACTATAAGAAACTTTTAGCGGGCAGTAATGAGTTTTTAATCCTCTTTATTTTACAAGTGCGCCGGAATTATCTTTGCCGCGCACTTATTGAATTTGGAACATCTTATTGTTCAGCGCCAATGAAATCGAACGCAAATATTGTTGTTTGAAAAAATTTAACACAATTATCGTTGGGGATAAGTTTTTTTTTTTGCAAGTACACCCAGTCACGAAGTACACTCAAAAGCGGGTTCTCATAGAGGGTGATGAAAAGTAGAGTGTACCACTCGGGTGCAAATTTATTTATGTCTCGGGCGACGTACTTTGAATCCCTCGCTACGTTCAGGATTCTACTAAAGAATCACTCGCGACGTTATGTTGCTCCCTCATGATACAATCTACTATTTGGTCTCATTTCGACCAATGGGCGACCACTAGTTTAAATAAATAGTCCCGCGGCCGATCCAAGTGACTGGAGGCACAACCGGAGGTGTTATTCAAGAGACAAAAGCAAAACAAGTGCAGCTGTTTGTTGTGCAAGTGAACAACACTGTTTTGATCTCGTTGCCATCTCGCTTGGTGGCCTACATTTGATTTTTTCGGTTTAATAGCATTACGTAATATCGCGCGGTACAATGAGTTATTTCTCTAAAATGTAAAAAATAATGGCCTACATTTGGAATGGAAACTAAGATTTTTATTTGAAAAGCGTCTTTATTATGTGAGTAATTAACTAATTTAATTTTTTTTAAGTAAATACGAAACCTTATTTAGGTACTGAAGAGCCTGCGGAGTGAACAATTCATTCCAATGCGTTCAACTGTATAGTAAGTACCCTTTCTTACATAATATCTTTTAGATTATATTTACAGACTAGCTGTCCTCCGCGATTTTCAACTGCATTCCAGTGAGATCAGGGATCAGGTTATAATCAGATTTCATCAAGATCGGTTCTGTAATGTCGGAGTTACGGATTGAAACGAATACCCCTTGAAAGAGTCCTTAACTTTGCTGAGCCGAGTAACTGACATAGCAGGATTGTGGTTATTTCTGCGGCCTACTTCTCATCACGTTGTGCTTAGTTAGATTAATAAAGGTCAATGAAATTATGTAGATGCAATCGTAGCATAGCAAAGGGATTAGAAACTGCGATCGCAAGGTCACTAGTTTGGATCCCAATACCGTTGCAAAATTATGGTGAAATCGATCGAATTTCACGACGCCAGATCGTTTTAATTTGCATATTTTTTAAAGTAAATCTTGATTGAATACTAAATTATATCTTACTAGCTTTCCGCCCCGCGGTTTCACCCGCGTATCCTCGTCTACATTTTAAAAACATTACCTGTGAAAAAAATACAGCTTTCTAGGTCTAACACTGGGCGTTGATGAGTCAGTCCTTCTCATTTTTCATACCAAGAAACGGAAATAACTCCCAACTTTGAACCCCCGTTTCACCCCTTCAGAGGTGGAATTATATACATAGATAACGTGCTATACAGGTGGCAGATGGACCAAGATACTTTCATTTTCGATCCGAGTTGTTTCTGTTTACGCTGGCACACATTTTTTAGCTTAAATACGTGATCGGCAAAATGAGGTCAAATATTGCGTTAATTTACAATCGTCTATCGCATATCGAATGGTGTTATTTAACAAGTAATTTTGAATCGTTAAATAATTACCATTTATTATTCGAACCCTTCAGTAGCAATAGGTAAGTTTGCAAAATTCCGCGAAATGATGTTTCGTTATGAAATGAAATATCGAAAAAACAAACAGCGCAAAAGTAAACCGCGGAAAGTAAAAGCTATAATATAAAATGAATAAATTAATATATTTGTGTAGCACGATGTAATTTCTAAATTATATAAGTATACGTAACACTAGCCACTTGTGCAATTTATTAATTGCACTAAATGTGTCTTTGTTAGATTGCGCGTTATATCATAATGGAAATTACTGTATTTTTGCGAGGGTTTTTAATGAATTGTGGGCAGTTAACTCAAGTTAATTCAACTAGTAATGTTTTTGACAAAGTAAACTTACTCTTCAAAGCCCAAAGTTTTCTCCCCAGCAATCCTTCCACGTACTCCTGCATGTCTTCCTTGCACTCCCCACTCACTCCCTTCTGGATCTCTCCCCACTGCCTCACCAGTATCTCCGCATCGAATATCCTCAACATATTCTCGATGCCCAACAAATCCGTGGTATTCAGACTTTCTCTCCTCAAAACATTTCTGGATTCGTTCACTGTGTTTCTTATTGAGTCACTAAGTTTACTCAACACGTCTTTACTCGGTTTCGATGTGGTTTTTTCGACTTGTTTTGTGGTTTTCACAATGTGTTGCACATTGTGAGATTTCTCCGTGCTCGAGAACTTTTGTTCTGGCCTGACGTCGCCGAACTCCGCGAACGAGAGACCATCGTCGTCGGCGAACAAGTCGAAATTTGCTTCGGTCGTCGATTTGTCGTTTCGACTCGAATTTGGGAGCGATATCGAGCCCGTCAGGTCCGAGGATAGGTCACTGTCATCGTCGATCCCGCCTTTAGCTGAAGCTTTTTTAATGTTCTGAAAAGCATCGATCAGACCACTCCGCAATTTTTCTTCACGAGCGCTCTCTTTAGTCTCACTAGAGGGTGGCTCCCCGCAACTAACAAATACCGTGGCACACAACAATATGAACACTAGTCGAGACATTTTGAAAAAAAGTTATAATTTTTCCAAAGTTTCACACGCACATGGCAACACAATTTGTTCGATTATTATTTTTCGTTTCGGATGTCAAAGGTGCGCGCGCGGTGGCATAGTCATGGTGCGACTGGCGAGCCGACTCGGCTCGGGGGCGGAGGCTGTGACATAACGCCGTTACGAAGTTACGGCGGCACTTTCACTGTCGGGCGGCGTGCGCGCAGACCTGGTGAGCGCCGCATCCTTGTAGGGCGAGCCGAGCGACGATCGCCGAGCGCTAGCCGAAGCGTGCCGCTGATCCACTTCGGCTTGACCAATACTTCGATTTCGATTTTCGTCTCGTATCCCACTTAATTTAGTTTTATGTAACATGCATATTATGATCTACGGTTTAGTTTCCATCGAGTTTAAGGTCGATGATTGTTTTGTAATTTCCTGTTGACTTTTGGTTTTAAGGGTCACGATAGCTGTTATGTCATTATTCGAATTTGACAACATCTGATCTACAATCTTTGTTTGGCAATGAATTGCCATTTGACTGGCCGGTCAAGTGCATGTAGCCATTGTTTTCACCTAATTTGAAAATGAGTTTCCGAAAATAGTTTGTGACTCTTATTATTGAACTTGATAGTTTGTTTTCTTAGTTACTTCAATCCTTGATCTTTTTTTATACCACAAGTGATAACCATGCAAGCGGGTCACCTGATGGTAAGTGAATACCATCGCCTATAGATATTATAGCAATAGGTAGCAGCGGGATTGCCAATGTGTTGTACACGGTTAAGTCGGTCATAATTAAATTCTATAGATTACTATTTTTGCCGCCATAACACGCCAATATTGTCAGTGAGACTAGATAAATAATAATTATTGAATGTAATACTTAGGTATAAGTTGTTTTTGAAAAGAGTAATTGCTGAGTTTATTGCTGGCTCTTCTCAGCAAAAGCAACCTTCCGAACCGAGCATTTAGAGTCTGACTATTCATAAGTGCCTGTGAAGGCCTATTTGGATAAATAAACAATTTCGTTTCATTTCATATATTGTGATTCGCCATTTCCACATTATAAAAGTTGTGTACTTATACTGAAATTTCCACTAAGTTGTACGTTACAAATAGGTAAACACAATATTAATCAGGTGTGGGAACACAAAGTGATCTCGTAGGCCACCTCCTGCTGTGAACTGGCTGCCTGGTAGTTTGGTGTATCAAAACACGTGACATGGCGGCGTGATAAGCTCTGCGATCTACTTTTTACCTATTGATTTTTTAACCGACTTCAAAAAAGGTGGTTCTCAGTTCATCGGAATTTATTTATGTTTGTTCATTTGAATAAAACACAAAATCTGGGATATTAATAATTTAAATTGAGTTTTTTTTTAATTCTCGATAGGCTGTGTTTGACCACAATCTCACCATGGTAAGTGATGATGTGACCGAAGATGGTAAGCACACAAAACCTAGATGGGAACTGGCTCGCGCAGCTGTCGGAACACACCGATGGGTATTTGGCGACAGATTTTCAACTTGAGGGTGTTAGCCAGCCAGTCGGGTACTACAAAGTACCCTACCACCGTGCTATGGTTTCCTCACGATGTTTTCCTTCACCGAAAGCTCAAGCTCATTGTAGGATTCGAACCCACGACCTTCGCCGCGGTATTCGACGTCACTTACCACTGAGCTATCATCGCCTTAAAGTTTCCTGGTATTCTTTTATTTTTGGGACGACCGTTCCATCCAGTTCAAAGTTTTAAATAGTTCATAGAATCATCATCACATACCATGCAAGGTGAGATGAAGGCCGCGGAAAATCAATCATGTCACTCGATTTGTGCATTATGAAATCAAGGTATAATTAATTAATTTTAATGTTAATATCTTTTTCAAAACTATATTAATCCACACTATGAACGGACCCTTGTTTTGGTCCACTATGCTACATGAAGAGACACGCTGTATCTCCTGCCGTTTCTGGGTGCCTGGTACTTTGGCGTATCAAAACACGTGACGTTGCCGACGCTCGCTTTGGAATCATATGTCACAGTATAAAGATATATTTTTCTCTGGCTAATCTAGGGAAAGTAATTTTTAGGGTTCCGTACCCAAAGGGTAAAAACGGGACCCTATTACTAAGACTTCGCTGTCTGTCTGTCTGTCACCAGGCTGTATCTCAAGAACCGCGATAGCTAGACAGTTGACATTTTCACAAATTATGTATTTCTGTTGCCGCTATAACAACAAATACTAAAAACGAAATAAAATAAATATTTAAGGGGGACTCCCATACAACAATCGCAAATTTTTGCCCTTTTTTTCTCGATATTAATAATGGCAACAGGTAGGCACTTTAAATATTCACAAAATATTCAGTTGTATTTTTACTTTAATAATAATATTTTTACTTTAATCTGAAGCTCGTCGTTTCGCAAATATTTTATGTAAAAATTAATCGAGGCCTCGGGTGACCGGCGGGCGGGGAGCTTTTTCCGCCAACGCATCAGCTTGGCCATCCAAAGAGGAAACGCTGCCAGCCTTCTGGGAACCTTGCCGATCGGCAGCAGCGGCAGCCTCGAACAAGTTTTTTATGTATTGTAATTGTACATTTGCATGTATATTTTGTACATTTGTTGTAAATAAAACTAGTAGTTAATTATAAAATTAAAACAAAATAAATATTTAAGGGGGGCTCCCATACAACAAACGTGATTTATGAAGGTAACGTTAGCATTGGTCCTAGGTGCTTATGACGTAATATTAGATGGCAGTTTTACTGTTTATTAGCTTCTGTTGTTATATTATCATCCCCATTTTTTTTGTCAAGGCAATATCAAATCAATTTATGCAATGGAGACCACCAGTTTGGTAGTCAGCCTTCGACTGAGAAGAACCGGCAAGAAACTCAGCAAGGTTCCAAAGCAATGTAGATAGACTCATAGTTCCCAATCCGTGCTTCAAAGAGCTTAGATAACCTATTTCTTACCTAGAGCCCTCCGATATTATATTGTTGCGGTGTATAATTATGACAAAGCCAAGGGAAAGTATCACGTGTTGCGACACTCATTAAGTTTTTTTTATGTCACTAGTGACAACCAGGCAGGCGGGTCACCTGATGGTAAGTGACTACCGTCGCCTATAGACATTAGCAAGACCAGGTGGACTGCCAACGTGTTGTACACCATATTACAATGCCTTAAGGGCAAGGGCAACTGGCTCTCAAGTGCAACTGCCGGAACACACCAACAGGTGGCGACAGATTTTCAACTTGAGGGTGGTAGCCAGCCAGTCGAGTACCACATAGTACCCTACCACCGTGCTGTGGTTTCCTCACGATGTTTTCCTTCCTACTTTGTGAAACCTAATCGATATCGTAATCGATTAAAATTTTACAGGTGTTTATTTTATTCAATTTAATTTATTTCAGCTTTAAAATGATACAAACCAATCGTTGATACCAAAAGACAAATAAATCGATTTCGATTAGATTACACCATCGCCCCGCCCGATGACATAGTCATTCTTTCATAATGTCAGAGCTTATCCTCATGTATGGGAAATACGAGTGAATAGATTATGAAATATTATTTTGTGTAATAGACCACAGTAACAGGAAAAAGACGAAATATTTACAAATAGAGTTATTGAACTTTTCTAGTATTGCGAGGATAAAATTATTCAGTGTCAATAATACAGTGTTGGTACTTATTTCAGCTTTAAAAAGCTTCCAAAAGCTACAATTTAAACCAACACTTGATATCAAGTTAAATATTCCGATAACGATGTCGATTACGTTACACAGTCGCCCTGCTGTAAAATAAGTTTCAGATATGTGCCTGCAATTAATCTGGATATAAGGACTTATTATAATAGCACTAGTTAGAATAAATAGAGTAACCTGCTAGCACTAGTTCTTCTCACTGTAAACATACTATGATATAAAATCATCATAGTTTCGTAACGTACGGAAACTTGTAAGTTTTGGAACGAAGTTCCTTATCGCGCGTTGTGAAAGGGGGCTAGACGGAAAAAATTCTTACGACACTTTTGTGTCGGTGTTTGTTGTATTGTAAGCTGTGCGGCGTGCGCATGTTTCTCTGTCTGTCTCTCTCTCTCTCTTATAGAAAGCAAGCCAGATATTTTTATATATATAAATAGAAATGTTTTTTTTTTTTCATTTCTATTTATATATATATATATATATTTAAATTGTTTTTTTTTTTTTATATATATATATATATATATATATACTCTCTCGACTTATTAACATCGTTCCATCCGGGTGTCCCTTGACACCTCTCAAGTTTTTGCTTTGTTTTTATTCATTTCTCTTCCGTGTCATGCCGACATCGTGCTGCTTTATTTGACCGTATTTCCACAGTCTATATGTTTCTTAGACGTTACTGTTGGTGTGCTTGGAAAGATGCACAGGATTTGATTGCAATCTAAGACATCTTCTATTCTATTCTATTTCTACATACATTTGTGTGCTCGGTCTTTTCCGAATCTGGGCCTGATTTAATTATCTATACTATTATGAAATGAAATTGTTTATTCATCTAAATAGGCCTTCACAGGCACTTATGAATAGTCAGTCTTTAAATGCTCGGTTCGGAAGTTTGCTTTTGCTGAGAAGAGCCGGCAATAAACTCAGCATTTACTCTTTTCAAAAACAACTTACACCTATTACATTCAATAATTATTTATCTAGTCTCACTGACAATATTTGCGTGTTACGGCGGCAAAAATAGTAATCTATATAATTTAATTATGACTGACTTAATAAACAACAAACTCAAGCAGACCAGCCCCCACAAGCAGCTCCTGTTCACAAGTTTATTAATATTATAAAGCTGAAGAGTTAGTTTGTTTTTGTTTAATTTCAGGAACTACTGGTTCGAATAAAAATCTAATTTTAGAGTTGGATAGCCTATTTATTGAGGAAGGCTATAGGCTATAATAACATCACGCTATGTTGCGAAAATTCCACGGGAACGCGGGTGAAACCGCGGGGGACGGCTAGTGTATATATGAAGTAGTAAATCAGTTATCTGGTTCCCATAGCACAAGCTCTGCTCTTTGGGATAAGATGGCCGTGTGAAAAATGTCACATGATATTTATGTACGGGACGTGATTTTAGTAGCGGAAGACATTTTAAATGTTATTTTCCTTTGGATTGGCTGGTGTTAGCCAATGGGGTGTGCTTGCCACAAATAAGGGAAGACATTTCCATTTTTTTTTTTTTTTTTAATGTCACAAGTGACAACGTGGCAGGCGGGTCACCTGATGGTAAGTGACAACCGTCGCCTATAGACATTGGCAATACCAGGGATTGCTAATGTGTTGTACACCTTATTACAATGCGTTAAAGGCGAACTGGCTCTCAAGCGCAATTGCCGGAATACACCAACAGGTGCTTGGCGACAGATTTTCAACTTGAGGGTGGTAGCCAGCCAGTCGAGTACCACATAGTACCCTACCACCGTGCTATGGTTTCCTCACGATGTTTTCCTTCACCAAAAGCTCAAGCTCATTGTAGGATTCCAACCCACGACCTTCGCCGCGGTATCCGACGTCACTTACCACTGAGCTATCATCGCCTAAAACATACTTTTGAATCGGTGTAACAGCGTGACTAATATTTAAATACATATCTACATATTTTGAAATTATTATATTAGCATAGAATATTAACGGCAATGTAAATGAAGCAAAAAAAGAGAGTGTGTATAAATTATATTTTTAATGTAATTTTACAGTTCATTTTAAGTTATGGGTAAAACGTTAAGCGATTACCGTAGGCTGTATAAGCTTGTACGCGGACGAATGCCTCGGCGCCCCCGTATACCCAGCACCATTTTTTTTTTTTTTTTTATGTCACAAGTGACAACGAGGCAGGCGGGTCACCTGATGATAAGTGACAACCGTCGCCTATAGACATTGGCAATACCAGGGGATTGCTAATGTGTTGTACACCTTATTACAATGCCTTAAAGGCGAACTGGCTCTCAAGTGCAACTGCCGGAACACACCAACAGGTGCTTGGCGGCAGATTTTCAACTTGAGGATGGTAGCCAGCCAGTCGCGTACTACAAAGTACCCTACCACCGTGCTATGGTTTCCTCACGATGTTTTCCTTCACCGAAAGCTCAAACTCATTGTAAGGATTCGAACCCACGACCTTCGCCGCAGTATCCGACGTCACTTACCACTGTGCTATCATCGCCTTGTAAAATACGCCATCAGCGACACCATCAGCGACAGGTAGAAACACCGTGGGGTTTTAGTCAGTAGGAGTCTAACATAACTCAGCCAGCTGGCCCCCTCGAGCGGCCGGGTGGATTTCTCCACGAAAAAAAGCAGAAGCTTGCAACACCAGATCTATCATTTGCGTTGCCAACCCTGCAAAAATATCTTCAAACCCCACCATACCACTCTTGAAGAAGCATAATACCAGTATGCTTTAATTCCTAAGCTCTGTCATTTTTCGTACCTATATTTTAAGTTCTCAATCTGCATGGCTCCGCCATTTTTAAAATTTCCAAAAACTAAATCGACAAAAATATTGACCTGCTCACAAAATTTCATGAGGATCGGTTAAGAAACGAGACCTGTAAAAGAGAACAGCTAGCCGGACAGACGGACACCCGGACAGCAGGACAGACATTCAATCTCGGTCAATAAACGCACTAAACATTACATCTCAGACTATCCACCAAAAGCTTAATATTTTGCAAAAAAAATCACGTGGTTACACCAGAATAACATTCCAAGTTCTTATAAAATGTTTGTAAACTCGTGTGTAATTAGTTAACAAGGAAGCCAAATGTTTGCTTTGCTGTGGGAATGAGACGTACAGTCACAGATAACGTTTGACTTAAGCGATATTTGTCTATTACATAACTGTATGTAAGGATGAAGACATATTGTTTATAAGCCTAGTTCGAGGCCGCGGATCGACGGTCAATCGCTCGTCATCTAACTAAATGTAAAATGAAATGAGGAGCGGTCAAATGAACTGTTATGAACTTTCAAACAGCTCTTATTTATTAATTATGCTGTTTTACCTGCTTGCATGATTGTGTAATGCTCTCGGAATCGAAATTGAAGCCGATATCTTACAATCTCACTATGGTCAGTACTAAGGTAAGTTGTATGTACCATTGCTTAGAAAAGAACCGACTCAGGCAGTGGTGGGCTGACAGATTTTGTAAAATTTTCAATAAAGTAAGTACCCTACTACCGTATTTTCATCACAGTGACGCATAGATATAGGTATATCCATAGATATCGGGTCACGTACAAAATCCAAGCTAATCGTTTTGTTTCGTTAATTTTTTCTTCTTCGAAGTTTGTGCGTGTGTTGGCGAGTTTGGCCAAACATTTGTAGCGTTGGTAGCGTGGTTTAAAATATGTAATTTTGTTCAAAATTGTATATTATTTGTTAGTTTAAAGCTTTAAATATCTCTTATTCTTTATGTTCTTACCGAAAGTAAGATACTCCGACCGTTAAATTGCTTTTTCGAGCATTATCGAAGCCGTCGAAGTATCAGCAATTTGGCTTCAAAATCGATTCCAAGAACATTACACAATCAGGCAAGCTAATAAAATCTTTTTGATAGTTCCCAATCATGTAGACATTTCCATTATACCGAAATTCATATATTTTCCCAACACAGGTAATTTGAACTCTACTGTGAACATTCTCTTACTAGATTATGTCATACTTAATAAGGACATGAGAATCATATTAACGCGTGTTTGTTCACCAGTAGTTCACTTTTTGTTCATTTGTACTTGTGAACCTTATAATCAACATTCTCGAGGATCTGTTTTCCTAGTACAAACAATACTCTGTTTTGTTCTAGGGTACGTAATAATGTATCCTGAAGCCAAAAAAACTGAAGCCTCTTGGTACCAGTGCGGGCGGGGAGCTTTTTCCAACGCGGTACTTTGGCCCAGTTATTTTTGCCATCTAAAGAGGAAACGCTACCGATTTGCAGCAGCGGCAGCATCGAGAAAATTTTCTATAAGTACCTACATATACATAAATATGAATTCCGTATGTTTGTGTTCGCAAAATTCGAAATGTAGTCGATGGAAAAGATTTTTTACATAATTTCGAAATTCCCACGGAAACGGAAATTTCTAAGCGTTTTGTGGTTTAGTTATAACAACAGTAACCATGGCAACGATTAATAAGTGATGGACTACGAATAAGTAATAAGTCAGGAAATGTAACTCCGTCAAAAAAATGACCCAACAAAAGTCGTGTATATATGGGCGGGGCTTAAAAGTCGTGTTCAGTGCGTCATCACTCCGACATTTACTTTGACACAAATCAAACAACACAAATCAAATCTTCGCGTAAATTTTCATTGAAAATCATCATGCCAGCATGTGTTGTGCAGGAGCAATACAAGATTAAAATGTTCAGGGATCACTTTTCACTAGTAAGTAGTAGCAAAATTATAAATATATTCAAAGATCAAACCGAAATGGTCAATACTATGCAAAATGAAGTCAGACAATTTTTACCAAGAAGTTTTTTTTTCTTGTTGAAAAAAGAAATGTACCGAAAAGAAAAACCGATCAAGTGCGAGTTGGTTTCCTCACGATGTTTTCCTTCACCGAAAGCTCAAGCTCATTGTAGGATTCGAACCCACGATATTCGGCTAGCTTGATGTCAATAAATTTTATTTCGGGAACTGTGTTCGTTTCTACAATAGGATCCTACGTGAGGTAACTGGAATGTCTTATTTTAAATATAAGAATTATATTAAACTTAGGTTAATGAACAAAGCCTACTATAAGGTGGCTCATTATATGGAAGACAGAAATATATGTTGTAGCTTCTCTCTGCACTAGCATCCCTCTGGCGAAGTTAAAATAATAGATAATGTATCTCATGTATTTTTGAAATTGTAAATTAATTTAAAATATCCACTGAAAAAAAAAGCCTTGCTGAGTTTCTTGCCGGCATCTTCTCAGTTTAAATGTATTCCGAACCGGTGGTAGAGTCAATTGTAACGTTCATAAGTGCCTTACCAGGGCCTAAACTGAATAAATGAGTTTTGATTTTGATTACCCTTTGGGTACGGAACCCTAATATTTCAAGTTTCTACCTGTTGTCGTAATTAAGATTGAGAAAACAACGGCAATTTTAAATCATTTTTGTTGTATGGGAGCCCCCCTTAAATATTTATTTTACTTTAATTGATTTATTTATTTATAAAGTGAATATATGTACAACTAAATATTCTGGGAATATTTCAAGCGTCTACCTTTTGTCGTTATTAAGATCGAACAAATAACGGAAATTAAATCACGTTTGTAGTATGGGAGTCCCCCTTAAATATTTTTTTTTTTGTAGATTCTGTTTTTAGTATTTGTTGTTATAGCAACAATAGAAATACATCATCTGTGAAAATTTCTAGCTATCACGGTTCATAAGATACAGACTGGTGATAGACAGACAGACAAACAGACGGACAGACAGCAGAGTCTTAGTAATAGGGTTTCCGTTTTTACCCTTTGGGTACGGAACCCTAAAAAAAAGCAAAAAAGAACAAAAAAATATAATTATATAATAAAAAACTTTATACAATAATATTATTTTATTAGTGACTTGGTCATTTATTGCATGCCATCATCCACGCCAGGCGCGGTTCGCGCGTGCGTGCTGCAATACGCGCAGCAATAAAACCAATCCCTGCTTTTGTTCTGTATTTAAGCCAATCACCAAGCATGTCTATTTTAAAACTCTGAAGTGATTGGTATTTTGAATCATATGTCGTTTTGATTTGAAAAGGGCTACTTTTTGAGTGGAATTTGTTCTGAATTAGACTTCCTGACTTATTACTTATTCGTAGGTGATGGAGCCTAAAGCGAAGTAAGTGTAATCTATTCCCTCGAGAACGCGCAAGTGAACTAGTATAAAATATAATTTAATTATATTTATTTAATTCCCAATGAAGCTGAACACAATAGCATGCTTATCAGACTCCCGGCTCTCTTTGTCCTCTCCACTTTCACTTCAACTTTCCCACGGTTAATTACCATTTTAAAGAGTTTATTTTGCAACATTAAGGTATTATGTAATAGTTTTTTAAACGACATTTTTATTCAAGTTCGACTGCTTAATTATTTTCCATGAACATAATATTAGTTTTCGAATCCTTATTAAAAGGATAATTATGATCTATCGGTCAGAGCTGATTAACAAACGTATTCACAAAATTTCAGATTTTATTGGACTTGTTGGCTCAAGCACTCACCAGTGTAGGTAGTTGCACTTGAGAGCCATTTGCAAGCTCGACAAAATACCTACCAATTCCCCATTGCTAATGTCTAATGGGCGACGATAATCACTTACCATCAGGTGATACGCCTATAAGACAATGAGCAAGCTATAGATAAAATAACCATGGAAGAGTTGTGAGCATAGACTAGTAATTATATAACAGTAAGTTCCAGCGTTCAGTGTTGTGTGACAGACATACGCACAGACAATGTAACCTGTGTTTTGTTACAGGTGAGCGCCCATGACCAGTAACCGGCAATTTGGGCATACGACATGGCGCTGTGTAATCCAAGAATTTCTATTGTTATTTAATAATATGTGCTACTATGGGTGAGTTTTGAGAACATGTTGAAGTGATATTTCAGTGAGATGTTTGTTCGTGTAAGTTGTGTGCATTTGTAAAATGAGGGTCACGAAATCAATTACTAAAATTACACACTTTTTACAAATAAATAGTAACCTATTGATAAATGTAAAACCGAAAATAAAAGTTACCTACTCGGGTGTTGGCGTGATACATGCCTTACTTTTCATGAACGATCCATCCTCAGTCAATAATTAAATTTAACCAATGTTTAAATTTCAAAATAACAGTATTTTACACAGTGGAATCACATTCCTCTATGGCCAATCTCAGGCTAATCTCGGAAACGACTGGATTGATTTTGACGGGACTTTCACGAGCATATAGCTGATGTTTTAAGGAATAACTTATGCTACTTTTATCCCGGGAAAAGATAAGATTCCTCGGGAATGCGGACGAAACCGCGGGTACCAATAAATAAAGAACAAATTCGATGATAATTCACTTTTAAAACTAAATCGATAACTGCTGAATCAATCGAAAACAAACAGTAGTACCGCACCAGTGATCGATAGCACAAGGAAGCTTCAACCCTATCATTTGGTCTCCCGACTCGTCGCGGCCGATCAGCGCAGCGAGACCGCGGCATGCGGCGCCTGCGCAGGTAAGAGACTACTTTATGCAATATTACACAATCGGACGTATTTGTTTGCATTCACTGATGACAGCTCATATCTCTTTACGACACGGAAATATATGTTCAGTTGTATTGAGGATATTGGATAACTGAAGTGAGTGACCGATAAACATCAAAGGAGGCTTTCCACAAGAGATGTTTTGAGGCGATGATAGCTCAGTGGTAAGTGACGTCGGATACCGCGGCGAAGGTCGTGGGTTCGAATCCTACAATGAGCTTGAGCTTTCGGTGAAGGAAAACATCGTGAGGAAACCATAGCGCGGTGGTAGGGTACTTTGTAGTACCCGACTGGCTGGCTACCACCCTCAAGTTGAAAATCTGTCGCCAAGCACCTATTGGTGTGTTCCGACAGCTGCACTTGAGAGCCAGTTCCCATCTAGGCTTTGTGTGCTTACCACCTTCGGCCACATCATCACTTACCATAGTGAGATTGTAGTCAAACACAAGCCTATCCAGAATAAAAAATGTGCTATACTACGTTGCTATGCGTTTGAAATCCATCCATCCATCATATTCATTGGTTCACATAGCATAGGACTGGTGAAAACGGGATCTACTAAACTATGTTATGTATATGGATGAACGCGTGGATTAGAAAAGATTTGATCCAACGGGAACGCGGGCGAAACTGCGGGATACAGCTAGTCTAAAATAAATTTAAGAAAGATACACTGCTGAAAAAAAAAATCCTTGCTGAGTTTCTTGCTGGAGTCTTCGTCAGTTTAAGTGTATTCCGAACCGGTGGTAGAGTCAATTGTAACGTTCATAAGTGCCTTACCAGGAAACTGAATAAATGAGTTTTTGAGTTTGAGTCTATATTTGCAAGTAAACTAGTGCATATAGATAAAATCCCATATTACGCTAGGTAGGTATATGATACATAATGGTATTTTCCTCGTATTGCGTTAGGCCGAGGCCGTACCTAGGCCAGTGAAAGAGTTCCCCGTACGGAAATACGTGATGTAACTATTCGTTCCCAATTTCGTCGGACGATTAAGAAAGATACTCGTTGCGCTGTGCTGCCTTGTTGT
The DNA here is from genome assembly GCA_951361185.1 of Ochropacha duplaris. Classification (NCBI taxonomy): domain Eukaryota; kingdom Metazoa; phylum Arthropoda; class Insecta; order Lepidoptera; family Drepanidae; genus Ochropacha; species Ochropacha duplaris. The sequence continues at coordinate 14,320,367 of OX592693.1, forward strand.
CTCGATGTGTGTGCCGCCTTATTTCATGAATCTCTAAATGTTGCCGGTTTTCCTCCTCTATGGTTCCTCTTCTTCTCTACCCTCTCTCAACCAACTTGGTGTAGGCCTCCTTCAACTATTTCCACTCTTTGCGGCATTGGGCTTTTTGCATCCAGTTTCAGCCAGCAACTTTCTTTACGTCGTCTTTCCAGCGACCTATATGGTGCAAAAGCTATGAATGTCTATAGGAGACGGTGGTCACTTACTATCAGGTGATCCGCCTACATGGTTGAAACTTGTGTAGTATAAAGAAATTCCTGTCCAATTCCTCTTCCACTCCGCCCTATCACTAGTCGTATCAGTTGGTACTCACACCTTTCATAAACATATCATTCTTCACGCAGTCTATCCATATTTCTTCGGCCTTCCTCTACCTCTATATCCATTCACTCCTCATGACATGGCCATAATATCAAGCCAATTTACTTCAAACAAACTTCCTCTGATATACTCATTCCTTATCATGAACCCCACACATCCACCTCAGCATCCGCATCTCTACCACATGCACTCTTCTCTCATCCATATCTTTCGTTGCCCAACATTCAGATCCATACATTACGACAAGTCTTATGACGGTCTTGTAAGCTTCACGGTCACACAAGGTTCAGAAACCTGTCGCCATTTCATCCATCCTGCATTTATCCTGTTCCTCACGTCTCGGTCAATGTCGCCGTCGTTTTGAATCAATGAATCAAGGTGAACCTTAAATCGGAACAGACTGGCAGGGTTATGCACCATTTAAGGCTATATGAGAAAAACTGGATGTACCTACCACCGAAGTCGCAAAACAGGTCAGCTTTCGATCTGCTAATACTTAGTCCGACACTTTCTAATTTTCCCCGCCACTTCTCCAGTCTGTTCTGGACCTCGATTGCATTCTCCCCAACAACGAGAATGTCATCAGTACTAACTTAAAACTAACTTAACAAACCACCGAACAGAAACAAAGGTAGAAGGAGCGTAGGTACGTAAACAATAGTCTCCAATGAAGTGAAGCAACATGTACCTACCTGGGCATTTTTCAAATCTTTTGACCATTGCTTCTTTTCTTCTTCTTTTGACTTTTTAAGTGCGCGGGGCTCTGTCTGCCTTTTTTATTTGTTCTGAGTGCAAAACGAAATATGTTATTAGAAACGATAAATTTACATTGAATACAGAAAAAACCGGATTTTGAAAGTGTTTTAATGTTGCAATTTTCAAACCCACTTTTGCGCAGTGCAATCCAAAGTCCAAGGCTGTTTGCCAAATTAAAAGCATATTATTATTAGGGTTGGGTGTATATTTGCGCAAACTACGTTTAGTCCAAACTTCGAACATGCTGACTAATTTGTACTTTAGGCAGGGTTGTCACATCAAATTAAGGTTATGTAAGTTATAATATTAAAGTGTTATTACTTGGTTATTTTTTTATCCTAGCTAGGCAATGATGCTGATATTTTTAAGGCTGTGTTCTGCTGATTGTTTTTATACTTAGTGCAATTTTAGTAAATCACTTATTTTTTTTATAAAACTTTTAAACGCCTACCTAATCATACCAAATCGATTAAGATGTCGATTAAGGCGATGATAGCTCAGTGGTAAGTGACGTCGGATACCGCGGCGAAGATCGTGGGTTCGAATCCTACAATGAGCTTGAGCTTTTGGTGAAGGAAAACATCGTGAGGAAACCATAGCACGGTGGTAGGTTACTTTGTAGTACCCGACTGGCTGGCTACCACCCTCAAGTAGAAAATCTGTCACCAAGCACCTATCGGTGTGTTCCGACAGCTGCACTTGAGAGCCAGTACCCTTCTAGGCTTTGTGTGCTTACCACCTTCGGCCACATCATCACTTACCATGGTGAGATTGTGGTGAAACACAAGCTTATCCAGAATAACAAAAAAAAGTTTCACAATCGCTCTTTTTTTGTATTTTTTTTATGTCACTAGTGACAACGAGGCAGGCGACATTAGCAATACCAGGTGGACTGTCAACGTGTTGTTGTTGTATTTTAGTTAAATTATTAAGAAAAGCGTATTCACAGATATACAGATTTATTTTAAGTAAGGAGAAAAATATATGACATAGAACAAATAATAAAATATTCAAAAACAGTAATAGCCAGTATTCCAACAGTTGTACACCTTATTACAATGCCTTAAGGGCAAGGGCTCTTTAGAATATCATTGACAAACTTCAGAAATGGTAAGGGTTGCTACAGATAATAAGGTGTCCATTATTATTATTATTATATATATCTTATTCTCTTTTCTATCCACTGTACTTCCATCTGAGACCACCAAAGGTGCCAGCTGAAAATCAGCGCTGCTGGTATCAGCAGCACATGCTGAGCTGGTATCCTTTTGACAGCACACCTTCCGTTAACGGCGCGAAAAATGTATTTGTCTTTTTTTTTTTTTCTAATTTTCTTATTATTATTTTTTTAGAATTTATTTTTGTTTTCTCCTTTGTTATATTTTTTTGCTGTCAATAAATGATTTTCTATTCTATTCTATTCTATTCATTTATTGTATCGTGCGTGGGTACATCCCTACACTATGTCGATAGATGTTATACAATAGGTACGTATCTGACGGTTGGGTTGCTATAACGTGTAATGATATGCACGAAAATAGAAAGTAGCCTTTGTGTTATTGAGAATATCGCACACTTCGTTTTAAAATTAAGTATTGATGCTAGGCGTGGTTTTTATATGAGAAAGTTCATCGAAACACGTGTAGCATGCGTCCCTACGTCGATTTTGTAATTCCACATGTGAACACAGGCAGGTCACCTGATGGTAAGTGACTGTCGTCGCCTGTAAACATTAGCAATATCAGAGGATTGCCAATAGGAACTGGCTCTCAAGTGCAAAATCAAAACTCATTTATTCAGTTTAGGCCCTGTGACTCTTCCGGTTCGGAATACACTTATACTGAGAAGAATCTGGCTAGAAACTCAGCAAGGCATTTTTTTTTGCTGTGGATATTTCTTAATTCATTTACAATTTCAAAAATGCCGGGACACACCAACTGATGCTTGGCGAAAATTTTTCAAGTTAGACATGTTTCATTAGTTGCTTTATGCTGAGGTTTAGTTTTTTGGCCCCTTTGCCCCTCTTGGCTATAATAGGGACAGATGTCCCAGGAAAACAATAGAATCTAGTATATAAGCGATTCAAGTTAAGTCACCAAGCATCGAGTGTATCGTCATTCTTCACGGTACTTTTTGTCAGCGTTCTCTTATGATTATTTACATTAGGTATTTACACAAAAATCATAATTATTCTAATTATGAATGAGTGAGGTAGGTACTTACCCTACCCACCTATATATAATATTATGTATTCAATTTCTTCAGGTTATAACATAAATATTTAAGAAATTGATTTGATTTTTAGCGCTATCTCCAGAGCGTTTTTGTGTTTATCACATGTAGAAGGATTTTTCTCTGATCAGAGTCACTCATATTATGGCGGCAGAAAAAATATAAGTAATTTATTTGAGTTACGTACGTTGCTTGCATAGAAATTGCCATCTGAATCTTATTAGGCGCTTACCTATACTCAATTTGTATTTTTTGTCAGAGTCTACATAAACTTTCGCGTTTATAATATTGTAAAAAAAACTAGGGTTACAAAAAAAATTCAAAGTAAATTATGGTATATAGTGACTTGGGTAGTCCATCACACAAACATTGAAATCGTAGGGTAAATATTTTGCTCTTTAGTCTAGTAAAACGAAACGCAACGCAACGCAAATGTCAATGTCTGCTCAGCTGTCAGTGACAGTCAGTCAGTCAGTTTTTAAATTCGCGGGTGCATGTAAAGATTAAATTGTGTTCTAAAAATATTATTTATTTATATAATAAAACGTATTTATTTAAAATTGTGTTACATGAATAGTATTCTTGGAATATAATTAACGATAGATCCTGTAAAAATGTGACTAATTCACACTACCGATTATTGATTTCTTCGTTTTGTTTACCTACATTAGGTACATTATTTTTCTCACAAGTTGCTTAGCTATTCTGAAATTATTATAACAGTGAATTAAATGTATTATTTTAATGTATAGAAAAGTGTAAAATGGCCAAGCAGCTGGCAGATATACAGGTGCATGCCGCGGACACTGAAGACTCACATTTAGACGATAATTTGGACATCAGTGTCGACCTTATTGACGACGGATTGTATTTGGGTAAGTATCTAACCAACTTAAGGTGATATTGTAGTCAATTCTAAGGCGTGATCCCTGTTTGTATATGTATTTATTGTATGTTTTGTTGCCGGAAATAAATGCCTTCTAGAAATTGTTACAGGAACTGTAGTAAAATAAGACCATGTAGATAAAAATAGAGTAAACAATGGCTCTAAAATTCTTCGAGGGTTATGTGGCTCATGCGCAATAAATAAAAAGTATTGTAACAGGGTGACACATTAGCAATCCCCCTGTGATACACAATGTCCAATGCCTAATTGTTAGTATTCTGACAACAAATGCTTAAACAATAAACAGATAGCCAAAAACTTAACTTATACTAATCTTTAAATCTCTTTGCAGATAGCCATAGCCAAAGATTGACATATGTGCTTCCATTTAAAAGTTTAAATTAAAAAAAATGTTGTTTGATAAACTGGGATGCATTATAAATTAAACTAAAATAGATAAGTATATATAAATATTGTGGAACATTTATCAGGTAACCTATCATGTGCCCGAGACTACAAGACGCTACAAACTCTGCACATCACACATGTACTCACTATAGACCTGGTACCACTTCCGCGGACCGCATTGGATCATACTGACCTTACGTTCAACTATATTAAATGTAAGTTATTCCAGATCCCTAAGTTTGGTTCTATTTAAATGCTGAAATCACTGAACTTACTTAAAAACTACTAACCTATATTATAAGTCAGTAAAATCTCACCAAAAACATGCAACATAGAAGAAGTACTTGGATAATGGCTTCGCTAATAAAAGATGCAAGATCTAACAGTCTACTAAGTTCTTTTGACAAACGGGCACAAATCCTCCTTTCACCAGCGTCACTTCCGGAAGCCTTTGGCAGTCTACAGAAGGTGCTAGCCTTCTGGGATGACCTGGGCTGGTTGGAGTGAGAAGACACAGAAGCTTAAATACATACAATGGCCCAATCAAGAGGCTAAGTGCAGAAATAGCCATGCCAAAACAAGTTCTTTTGACTTCTCAAAATGATAGCCCCGGTCATGTATAACATTCTTCGGTAGCTTTCAAAGAAAATTCATTATGTTCTTTGCTCAATAGTGCATTTGTTACTCATTATGTTAACGAGACAGTTCTAAGATTCAGATGTTTATTTCCAGTGGCAGATGTACCTAAAGAAGACTTGATAACCCACCTACCTGATACCAATGAGTTCATCAAGCAAGCTATTACTGGCGGAGGCACTGTGCTTGTACATTGGTAATTATATAACATTATTCTTGTTGTCATAAACAGGGCGGGTCTACCAATTATACAAAAAATTACCTCATTAAAAGTGGTGTCACTTTGCAAGATTATTTATTTACAACAAATGTACAAAATATACAAACAAATATACAACTATAAAATATAAAAAACTTCTTCGAGGCTGCCGCTGCTGCCGATCGGCAAGGTTCCCAGAAGGCTGGCAGCGTTTCCTCTTTGGATGGCCAAGCTAATGCGTTGGCGGAAAAAGTTCCCCGCCCGCCGGTCACCCGAGGCCTCGAATTTTTACACAAAATATTTGCGAAACGACGAGCTTCAGACCCCCACGGATCCATGGTCTCAACCGCAAAAGGCATAAATTGATAATTTGGACCAATACAGGCGTACTTTTTGAATTTTGAATTTTCCGCACCTTTCGCAGCCGCTCCCCCGGCTTTACAAGTCGCCGGTAAGTGAGATGGCGCAAGTGTATCGACACAAGTGGGCACCACACCAACGGCTTGCCTGACACTCCACGGGTTCAAAGTCATACCATCCGGCCTCTTGCCGTCGTCACGCGAAATACCGACTAGTTCCAGTACAGAAGGCACGCTGGCGACAACAAGAGCTCTACGGATAATATCATTAAGAGCCACGTGGCGAGAAATACAAGATATTTCATATCAGAAATAAGAAAAAAACAATTAGAAATATTGAAATGTGGTAATAGTGACACTTTCATTGAGGTCATTTTTGTATATTTGGTAGATGACCCGACCACCTATCTCCCCTACCCTGTCTCTACGTTCCGGACACATAATTTAAATCCATATTTATTTTAATGTGCACCTTTGCCCGTATATTTTCGCATCATGAGAACAAGTCTGTACGTTAAAAACCCTCTTCCTCAGCTACTTCGGCGTGTCTCGATCAGCGGCAGTAGTGATAGCATACATTATGGAGAAGTACGGCTTGTGTTACGAGGAAGCGTTCGTCCTGGTGAAGAGTAAGAGACGGTTCATAGGTCCCAACATCGGCTTTGTGGCACAGCTCAAGTTGTTCGGACATATGGGGTATCGGCTTAATAAGGACGATCCCAGGTTCAAACAGTTTCGGTTGAAGATGGCTGGGCAGAAGTTGAAGCAGGGTAAGTTAACAGCTTTTCGGGAGGGTTCCGTACAATTTCAAAGATAAGGGACGTTTATACTTATGGGACTTTAAGGCGATGATAGCTCAGTGGTAAGTGACGTCGGATACCGCGGTGAAGGTCGTGGGTTCGAATCCTACAATGAGCTTGAGCTTTCGGTGAAGGAAAACATCGTGAGGAATCCACAGCACGGTGGTAGGGTACTTTGTAGTGCTCGACTGGCTGGCTACCACCCTCAAGTTGAAAATCTGTCGCCACGCATCTGTTGGTGTGTTCCGGCAATTGCACTTGAGTTGAGCCAGTTCGCCTTTAAGGCATTGTAATAAGGTGTACAACACATAGCAATCCCCCTGGTATTGCCAATGTCTATAGGCGACGGTTGTCACTTACCATCAGGTGACCCGCCTGCCTCGTTGTCACTTGTGACATAAAAAAAATACAGTTTAGGCCCTATGATGAAGCTTTAAAGTAACCAGGTTTTTATGAAATATTCTTTGGAGTTTATTGTTTTTGGAATGAAGTTCTTTTACGCGACTTACAGTGGATTGAATTAGCAGAATTCGTCACGTAAGAAAAAAGCGTTATGTCGTGTACCAGAATCTTAGAAGTTTAAAGGAGTATATTTTTAATCTATCACAATGAAAACCACTTAATCTTGCAGCTCTACTACATCTCACCTAAGTAGTAATTTAAAAAAAAAATATCCTTGGACATTTTTCACACACGGCTATCTGATCCCAAACTAAGCAGAGCTTGTAATATGGATACCAGATGACTGATAAACTACATATACTACTTTTTTTTTGTAAATACATACTTAAATAGATAATTACACCCAGACTCAGGACAAACAGACATGTTCATGCACACAAATGTCTGTCCTGGATGGGAATCGAACCCACGACCTGCGGCGTGATAGGCAGTGTGTTAACCAACCACGCCAACCGGCCCGTCAATTAATACAATATAAATTATAAAATGGGTTATAATTACTACTTAGGTGAGATTATACTGACTAAAATTGCCATTGCCAAATTCCTTAAAAAAACGGTGTCATTTGCAATTGTTCAGTTAAAATCCTGCCCCAACTGTTCGCGGACCTGGTGAAGCCGGACCCGGGCCTGGTACGCGAGCGTCCCGACCCGCGCGTCTACCGGTGCCGCTCGTGCCGCCGCGTGCTCGCCGCGCACTCCAACATCATACCGCACATACCCAAGCAACTCAAGATACAACTCGCTAAGAAAGGTAGGCCATTCTTGAGGGCGTCTTGCACCCAACTAATCCCTTAATTCGTTCTACGTTCAAGTATAACGTAACGCAATTTTTGAAGATTTTGGACCCCTCTTCAGCCTCATGTAACGCGCCGTAACGTTTTTCTGTACCCCCCTCCCCCCTAGTAAAACGTTACGTAACCACCAAGTGAGCATTTTTACCTAAAAGTCACAATTATGTGGCGTAAAGTACCGAAAATGTAAAAAAATAATTATTTTACGTTACGTAACATTATAATGTTACGTAACGCGCAGTTCAAACCCCCCCCCCCCTCCCCCAAATTCGTTACGTAATAGTTGAACGCTCCCTAAGACTCTCGTCAGTACCGGATCAGCTACGTAGGACATTCCTCGGGCTTCGCGCAACCACGTCTGACCGTGGATCATTTTTCTATCTCCCATCGAATTAATCTTCTTTACATAGTATAAAATGAAGTCGCTTCCGCTGTCTGTTCGCTTAGATCTTTTAAACAACACAACGGATTATAATGCAGTTTTCAGCAATAGATAGTGATTCTAGAGGAAGGTTTATATGTATAATACATACATATTATAGTAGAGAAAAGCCGAAGATTTCAATGATTTGTAATGTGATGTAGTTCAGCGAAGCGGCGGGGGACGGCTAGTTAACTAATAAAGTAAAGATAAAGATATTTTATTTGATTGAAACACGGTTACATACATAGTTCTTAGTTTTTGGTGGATCTTCATGTTTAGTCTAGCATGCAAAATTCAGAAATTATACAAATTATCACAATGCAAAATTTAGAAATTATACAACAACAAATCCAATTAAATGGGTATTCAATTAAATTAATTATTTAATTAAATTAATTACTTAATTTAATTGGGTATGAAATTTAAATCAAAATCGTTTCCAACCCTATTATTAATTGTACCAACACGAATCCTACAATGAGCTTGAGCTTTCAGTGAAGGAAAACATCGTGAGGAAACCATAGCACGGTGGTAGGGTACTTTGTAGTACTCGACTGACTGGATACCACCCTTAAGTTGAAAATCACCAAAGCACCTGTTTTGTGTTCCGACAGTTGTACCAGAGCCAGTTTCCATTGGCAATCCCGCTGGTATTGCTAATGTGTAGGCGAAAGTAATCACTTACCATCAGGTGCCTCGTAGTCACTTGTGGTATAAAAAAAAACAAAATTTATTTGGCAGGCATTCGTCCCCCACCAAGCAAGCTAAAAGACCTGACCTGTGCTGAAAACGGTGAGATTCTGATAAATAAGCTGAAGAGCCTCGCATGCCAGATACTGGAGAGTCCTGGAGTGGAAACGGACCCGAGCAGCGCTGGGTACAGCCACAGTGACAGTGATGACGGGCCTAGCCAGGTATGTTCAAATCAAATTTTACTCATTCTTGTATAATACTAGCTATCCCGGATTCACCTGCGTTCCCGAGGGATCTTATCTTTAGCGGATAAAATGTATCCTAAGTTTTATTCTAGGATATGATCTACCTGTGTGTCAAGCTATATCAAAATCCGTTCAGTAGTTTCTGCGGGACAGTTACAAACAACTTCACATTTCTAATAGTACCTACAAAGAAATATCCATGAAATGAAATATATTATATTTATTCACAAGAATATGGTACCATAGATCTGATAATAAATTTTACCGTAGTCCGTGTGAAAATCTTATTTGAAATCCATTTCACACACATACATTCTTCACAAGGCTATTATCCCAAACTAATAAGTTTCTACTATGGAAACCATAATGGATATACATTTTAAACACATACAAAATATACTCAGAATCAAGACAAACTAACATCTGTCTCACAAATATCTGTCATGGGTGGGAATCGAACACATTCGTTTTTAAAATATCAATTATTTTTTATAGAAACTTTTTTTTTCTCAGTGAAAATGAACTATCAGTTTTGAAAAAATCATTTGAGAGACTATTGTAGTCATTCTATCCAAAATTAAAAAAAAAATGCTTTCATAGCCATGCGTTTTTGGAAACTTTTCAAAATGGCGGTCAAAATGGCGGAGCCTTGTGAAAACGTAAAAAATGCGAAGAAATATCGCGAGGTGTACAGCTCTCAGTCAGTAGTATAGTAAGACTAGCTGTTTCCCCGCGGTATCACTCGCGTTCCCGTGGAAACTTATCTTTTACCGGGATAAAAGCCTATGTGCTATTCCAGACTATAATGTATCTCTGTGCCAAATTTCATCCAGATCCGATCCGTTCAGCCGTTCTGGCATAAATGAGTAACAAACATACATCCATCCATCCAAACTTTCACATTTATAATATTAGTAGGATTAAATAAGGGAATGATAACTCAGGTGCTAGACGGGTACAGTGAAGGCAACATGGTGGACGCGAGCATAGCTTGCCGCGCGGACTTGCCCGAGGTGTGCCGACTGATGTGGTTCGTGGAGCCGATGTCGTGGATGAAGGACGTGGCGCACGCGCCGCACGGCAAGCTGCACTGTCCCAAGTGTCACAACAAGATAGGCAGCTACAACTGGGTTATGGGTCTGTATATCACACGTACCTACTATGTATATGGACTAGAATATTTTTAGGAAACAAAAAACGAACGCTTTTCAATAGCAACTAAAAAAAAATTGGTTGACAAATAGAGGAGTAAAAGGGGTAGGAGATAGGAGATAGGATCTACCAAATGTACAAAAAATATCTTGATATTTGATATCTAAGATTATAAAAAGAAACTTCTCGATAATGGGTAGTTTTTGTATATTTGGTAGATGACCTGACCACCTATCTGCCCCTTAAGTTTTTCATGCTACTTACCGGACCTGTAGACCTGTTAAATTGGTAATTAAAACATCGTAAAAGGCCCATCCCTAAAATCCATATTTTATATAATACTAGTGGGCCCAGCAGACGTTGTCCTGCCCTGAAAATAAAACTTAGAACCCGATTCCAGCGCCACCTATTGTGAAACTAAACCATCTGTCAGTCCGATCTCGAGACATGACAAAACGTCGTTCTATACAAAATGTACCTATGACAAAAATAATTTTCTTCATTATTCTTTTTATTGTGAATTTTTCGTATTTTTTAATAGGTACCTAGTTTTTCTGCTATTCTGGACGGAGATAAATCGGCGATGTCCACTAAAATCCATTGAAAAGATCCATGATGGATCTTTTCGCACTTTTTTGTCCACTTTAATCCTTTATCGTGGATTTTTTGCAAAGTGGATTTTTTAGCACTAACGAGTGTCTTAAAATCCATTGTAAAAATCCATTGATGGATCTTTTTGCACTTTTATGTCCACTTTATTCCTTTATCGTGGATTTTTTGCAAAGTGGATTTTTTAGCACTAACGAGTGTCTAAAAATCTCGAAATGGGCTGATTAACACATGCAATCTTCTTTTATCAACACTTTCAACTTCCCTGGCTGAATCATAAATAATAACTATGTAATGTCATAGGTCTATTTGTCACGCTATTTATTTGATATACCTACGTCATATTAATTTGTAATAATTGAATAGGTATTCTTGTCGATCATGGATTTGCAATATATTAAAAATAAAAAAGGATTATTATATGATGGATTTAAATATCATAAGAAGACAACGTACAAGCTAGGTGCAATTTTATGGCGGTGTCGTTATTGGAAAACGAAACATTGTAAAGGAACATTGACAATAAACGAGGTATTTTTTTATTTCTTCCCATTAACTAATTATTTCAAAATTACTTTACTTACGTACAGTATATATATTGTGATAATTATGTTTCCTAACGTAATTTCAGGATAATATAATAAAGCGTCATTCACATACAGAAGTTTGCATACCCAACCATGCATCTAATGAGATATTGTTGGCAATGGATGAATGCAGAAAAGATGTCATATCCTCTGAAAATCAGCCTATTCCAAATATTTATAAAAAATTCGCACGAACCATACAAAGGAAAGGTTTAAATTTAGTAACAAGACTACCCTCATATGAATCTGTAAAAAGTGGATTGTATAAACAGCGTAATTTAAATTTAGGCGTTAACAAAACATCATTTAACCATGCCAGTGAAGTCGAAATACCCAACTCATTTTCTGATTTCCTATTAGCTGACTATAGTTACGGTGAATCGCGAATTATAGTTTTGTCCTTAAAAGAAACTAGAGCGGTAATTCCAACGATCAAACATGTATTTGCTGATGGCACATTTAAAAGTACGCCCGGACCTTTTATCCAGATATATAGCATTCACGGAGATTTAGGGAGTACGCTTATCACTAATAGAGTCGTACCAATCATTTATGCTCTCATGACGAACCGGAAATACGAGTCATATAATGCTCTTTTTGAAATTTTAAAATCAATATTTCCAGATTTTCACCCCACGCGATTTTCTATGGACTTTGAATTATCGGCTATTAAAGCCGTTACTGAGAATTTTCCAGATGCGAACATTATTGGTTGCTTATACCATTTCCAAAACAGTATTAGGAAAAAGGGGAAGGCTTTTGGTCTTTCAAAATCAAAGTACAGTCGAAGAGTAGTTGATTTGTGTGCAGCATTGCCGCATTTACCATCCGCAATGATCAATGAAGGATGGTCTTATGTGAGGGAAATAATGCACCGTGACACAATTTTTACAAAATTAAAGAGTTACATGGAACGGTACTGGCTTAAAAACACATATATCAAGAATATTTGGACCGTGTTCGGTGAACGCCATCGGACAAACAACTGCGTCGAATCTTGGCATTCCGGTCTAAATAAAAATGTTGGTCGCAAAAACCCGAATTTAGTATATTTATTACATAAATTGCAAGAAGAAGCAAACTATAGCGCAATACAAATTGAAAGTAACAGCTGTAAGAAAAGAAAGAAAGACAAAATCAAATACGACAAATTTATTAAAGATTGCGAAATGGAACTAACAAACGGAGACATATCGGTGGCGCACTACTTGGAAAAAATTAAATAAAAAACCGGCCAAGTGCGAGTCGGATTCGCGCACCGAGGGTTCCGTAAAAACTTATAGATGTGGAAATAGTTTGTTCATCACGATAATCGAGCCAGAAGATTTTCTTGCAACAAATTTATGGTTTTCGGATTTTTCACATTACTTATTGCCAAATTTCATGGTTCTGTAACGACATCTATCTACACATAGATATAGTTCGCACGACTCATAGATGCAATAATCTACATCGCGCTAACGAAGTTTTCTATGCGATCTGCATATATACAAAATTCTAACATCAACAGTTGGACCGCGGTCCCCAGGCACGATGACCTAGCCTGGTGGAAGATCTTCCTTTTTCAATGGAGGAGTCTAACAACCCGCTCCTCCATAGTTCTAAGTCAACGGGAAGTACCCTATAAATTTGGATTCTCTTGAGAGCGTCGTTTTTTGCGGCGTAAACGGCCGTATCTTTTCTTTACGTTAACTTAGAAGTTTTATTTTTTCACAGCTCTAATGGTCTATAGACCTGAGCATATCTTTTTAATTTCGAGTAGATACCTTCACGCGTTTCCTAGATAAAATGTCTTGACAGACGAATAACAAAGTGATCCTATTAGGGTTTCGTTGTTTCCTTTTGCGGTACGGAGCCCTAAAAATTACTATATACTTAATTAATTGATCGTGCGAAAAGATCGCTATTTTAGTTTGATTTGTTTTTTTTTGTACCACAAGGCGAATGTTTGTTTGTTTTGAAAGAAAATGTTTATGTTTAAAAATAAAATTTCTTATGTTCTACACTTTTATTGGAAAATTTATGATTCAGCCAGGGAAGTTGAAAGTGTTGATAAAAGAAGATTGCATGTGTTAATCAGCCCATTTCGAGATTTTTAGACACTCGTTAGTGCTAAAAAATCCACTTTGCAAAAAATCCACGATAAAGGAATAAAGTGGACATAAAAGTGCAAAAAGATCCATCAATGGATTTTTACAATGGATTTTAAGACACTCGTTAGTGCTAAAAAATCCACTTTGCAAAAAATCCACGATAAAGGATTAAAGTGGACAAAAAAGTGCGAAAAGATCCATCATGGATCTTTTCAATGGATTTTAGTGGACATCGCCGATAAATCCAACAAATCAAATATCATTAAAATCCGTTCAGCCGTTCTCGAGTTAAAAATAAGTGTAGGAACAGACCCGACTTTGTTTTCTTGTTCGGTGATGCAGCTTCATTTGAGAGCCAGTCCTACGTGTTGCGTGGTTACCATAAGCATTTGAAAAGAATTATGTTTTCAGGTTGTAGGTGTCCTTGCGGCCAGAAGGTGGCGCCAGCTTTCTACTTGGTACCTTCCAAAGTGGAGTGGTCTAACATCGTACAAAACGTGCAGACCACTGTCTGAAATATTTTAGTTCATGCTTCATTTGTGTGCATATAAAGACTAATATAGCTTGACCACAAAATAAAGACTTCAAATGTGGGAGGTACTTCTATCTAAATTACCAAATAGATATGTTTTAATATGAAACCTACATTATTTTATCCAGTATTTAAGATATATTTACGTGCCAAAGAATTATGGCAAGATTTTAAAGAAATATATAATTTGTCATATAAAAAATTATTCGATGCTCGCACAGTAACAGAACCAATAGTATGCTAGATTGCACGTTACAATATTCTATTTAATGCTCAAATATGTAACATAGGTACTTCCAAATACATAATAAATATTACCTCAATAAAAAGGTCACCATTTTAGAGATGATAGCTCAGTGGTAAGTGACGTCGGATACCGCGGCGAAGGTGGAGTAGGAAAACATCGTGAGGAAACCACAGCACGGTGGTAGGGTACTTTGTAGTATTCGACTGGCTGGCTACCACCCTCAAGTTGAAAATCTGTCCAAGCACCTGTTGGTGTGTTCCGGCAATTGCACTTGAGAGCCAGTTCGCCTTAATAAGGTGTACAACACATTAGCAATCCCCTGGTATTGCCAATGTCTATAGGCGACGGTTGTCACTTACCATCAGGTGACCCGCCTGCCTCGTTGTCACTTGTGACATCAAAAAAAAAAAACTAGCAGCCAATAGAAGCCCATAGCACTTAGAGATAACATAATTGTCCTATTAAGAATTTTCATCAGAATAGCAGTAGCTAAATCTATGCCTCTTACTTACATCCATCCATAGCTAATTATTTTCTTGTTAAATGTTAGTGATAAAATCTGGGGCGATGATAGCTCAGTGGTAAGTGACTTCGGATACCGCGGCGAAGGTCGTGGGTTCGAATCCTACAATGAGCTTGAGCTTTCGGTGAAGGAAAACATCGTGAGGAAACCATAGCACGGTGGTAAGGTACTTTGTAGTACTCGACTGGTTGGCTACCACCCTCAAGTTGAAAATCTGTCGCCACCTATCGGTGTGTTCCGACAGTTGCACTTGAGAGCCAGCTCCCATCTAGGCTTTGTGCTTACCACCTTCGGCCACATCATCACTTACCATAGTGAGATTGTAGTCAAACACAAGCCTATCCAGAATAAAAAAAAAAAAGAATTTAGATCTCTGGTTTATGTATTGTTTTTCTCGATTTTCTTTTATAACTTCTGAAGTTAGCCATTTTAAATTTGGTGCTTTAAAGGCACAATATACATAGAGAATCCTTTCTATAATTGTTCTGTACTCGTTTCTTCCATGTAGGTACATAAATGATTTATTATTTTTAAATAAAAATGTAACATATGTATAGTAATAAAAAATATTTCTAAAAATTAATGTCTTTCAATGTAGCAGCCTGAGTTACATTATGCTTTCCTTTTCTTTATATATTCGACTAGCTGTTCCCGCGGTTTCACCCGAGTTCCCGTGGGATCTTATCTTTTCCCGGGACAAAATATAGCCTATGTTCACCAGGGATAATATAGCTTTCTATTGGTGAAAGATTTTTTCAAATCGGTCCAGTAGTTTCAGAGCTTATTCAATGCAAACAAACAATCAAATCTTTCCTCTTTATAATATTAGTATAGATATGTTCGAAGGTAGTAAGCATACAAAGCTTGGAATGGAACTGTCTCATGATTTTATTATTACCTATGAGGTGCATTTTGCATTACGCAGAAAAAAAAAATTTTAGAATTTTAACAGATATTCGCCATTCTTTCTTCAATAAGTATTAAGAGATAATACAATGGGTCATTCTTTACATCCGTCTGATCCCAAACTAAACAGATCTTGTACCTCGTAAACCTGATTTATTTATTAAATTATTGTAGCTTATCAGTAAAAAGAACGAAAACGCCACAAAATTAATTTTCATTTTAAATAATAATTCATCTTGTGAAATTAATAGAAATTTATTAATGATCAAAACCTATAGTTGCTACATTGAGCTATTACGAAATCAAATTCAAAACTCATTTATTCAGTTTAGGCCCTGGTAAGGTATTTATGAACGTTTACAATCGACTCTATGACATAATACATAATATGAAAAAAAACAGGCTAACACTTCCGGCTCCCAAACTATGTAATAACTTGAGAATCAGAATTCAGGTAATTAGAAACTAATATACAATTTTTATTGAATATATTAGTGTATTTTTGTCACGCCAAAAAGCGCCTTCTTTCATTATTATAGTATATTTTATAACTTTTCAAAGCAAAAGAGAATGAGAGGGAAAAGTTTTTCAAAGCACAAAGAGGCATAACGCTTTTTCTTACGTGACGATTTCTGCCAGTTCAATCTACTGCAAGCCGCGTTAAACTTCGTTCCAATAACCCAGACATTCATGCAGAAATGATCTGTCCCGGATGGTATATTTAACCAGTGAACTTGTAATGCCGTGATGTTTCAAGTGAGCGTCTGTCCGTCTCTGAGCATGCGCGGTATGTCGTGGAGCGGCTGTCGGTGGTGTCGCATCAGGTGCGTCTTGCGCTTCCAGCTGTCGGAGAAGGTGCGCGCGCAGCCCGGGCACTGGTACGGACGCTCGCCTGTATGGGTGCGGATGTGCCGCGCCTGGGACCAAACCACCACATTTAGACACTTAATGGCGTTTTTGACTGTGATTTGCAATACTAGGGGGAGGCTCTGTGCTGTTGTCGATTTTAGATTTAGATACAAAGTCTTTCAGTCGCATTATCACATTCACTGAAAAGTCCACTAAAACTTTTCACTGACTTTTTGGGACAACCTGAAAAGTCATTTCACTTCACTTGTGCACTTAGATTGATCTTTATTGGACAAAACATGACCGATATTATTCAATAAAACTCAAACGTTTTCAACATTTTCATTAAATACACGTATTTAATGAAAATAAAATGAAAATGCAACGTCATTTCGCAAGTTCCCGCCAAAAAGTCTTTTAGATACGAGTAGGTGTTGCCATAACAAAAAAAAATGTCTGTTTGATCAAATAAATAACTATGTACCTACTTATAATGTCTAAGATAGTTTTGAAAAGAAGTTTATTGACAGCTCTTCTCAGCAAAAATAATGTATGTGAAGGGCTACCACCTTTGCAATTAATTATGTTTAGTTACTGAAAATATTATGTAGTCGGAGAATTTTATCAACAGTAGGTTTACAATATGGCTAAGAGTTTTAGAAAATTCAACAGCTAAAGGTCGGGAGGAACCGTAGAGGACAGTTAGCACGGTAAAATGTTGACACGTACGAGTCCACTTGCATCATAGAATCCCTTGCTGCAATGAGGACAGGTGTGTTCTCTCGCGCCTCTGTGTCTTCGCTGGTGCCGACGAAGGTTGGAAGCCACGGCCGCGCGGAAACCGCACTCTGTGCAACGGTATGGTTTCTCGCCCGTGTGTATGCGCATGTGGACTTCGAGGTTGCCAGCTGTAAGACAATGTTGCCAGGAATTTAAATCACAATTTAAGTATGTTACTGTTTTTTTTCTTTTTTATACAATAAGTAACAACCAGGTAGGCGGATTACCTGATGTTAAGTGAATATTGTCGGCTATAGACATTAGCAATTAGAAGGGGATTGCCAATGTGTTGTCAAACTTTTTTCAAAGCGTTAATAACTGAAAGCTTAATCTCATTGTAGGATTCAAACCCGACGTATCGAAAGTGCTATCATCATCTCGTGTATGCCCTCAAAAGGTCTATTAATAAATATGTCTAACTTACCTTGTGTAAAACTCCATCCACAAAAAGAACACAAATACTGTTTGTCATTTTCATGCACTTTCATATGGCATTTCAGTACACTTTTTATTTTGAACCTAGAACCAGATATAAGTATGGATTATAGCAAAAAGTTTCATAAATTGAAGTGGCTATTCCTAGAATTTCACAGTTTAGTAGTAATATTTTTCAAAATATTTATATTTTTTATAGTTATGAGAAATAAAATACCTTGTGCATTGCAATTATGTAGGTACTATCTAATATATAAAATTCTCGTGTCATAGTTTTAGTTTTAGTAGCATTTCAAAAGCTATGTTTCTTTTGAACAATTAAATAAAGGACAATAATAATAACCTCATACTGCATTTGTCACATGCAAAAGGCCTCACGTCTCCGTGTGTCCTTGCGTGTGTAGTTAGCTGCTTGCGGCGCTTGAAACGCTTCCCACAGACAGTACAGGCAAACTTACGCTCCTCTGAGTGAGAAGTTAGGTGGTAAGTCAGTTGAGATGGTTTGGAGAAGGCTGTAATGTATTTACATAAGAATTTTAGATCTACATCTACCATTTGTAACTTAAAAGAATGCAATAGTAACTCACTCTTAGGACAATGAGAACAAGAATATTTATGGCCCGTATGTTCCTTCTCCATATGCTTATTGAACCAAGCATTTGAAGTAAAGCTTTTCCGACACACAGGGCAAACATTCTTCTTTATTTCCTCTATATCTTTCACACTCTGTTCATTATTTTCTTGGCCATTTTCAATCTCTATTTCCTTTGCACTAAGCTCTGTATTCTCTAGGATGTCTTCACAATCTTCACAATTATTTTCAGGGTCATTATCAATATGAACATAATCTATACTGTCAAAAAGGACTTGTTCATCAAAACAGTCTATAGTTGTGCTAATTTTGTAGTCAGGTAACGTCAGTTTTACCGTAGTACCAGCTATTATTTCATCTGCAGTCAATTTGATGTTTATAGGTTCATTTATTTTTGTATTATAATCTGGTTCAACAATAACACTCGTGTTCCGTGGAATTAAGTTTTTGAGTGAGACATTTACTTTCTGTGCTTCAGTAATGAATGTGTATGAAGATTCTATTTGATTTATGCAGTTGTAGCAAAATTGTTTTGGTAACGTGTCTTCATCTGAAATCTATGTTAAATTATGGTTACTTTATAGACTTTTCCGTCTGCAATTATATTGTTCTAGCTATTGTGAGAATAGGTGATATACTGATGAAAATAAGAAGCAAATAAGTAGGCACCTTGATATTCGTACAAAAGAAAAACATATCGACTGTTCTAGTGTCGAAGTTTTCGCTTTCCCATGAAGCCACCTCTTTCATGCAACCGCGACATAATGTGGATATGTTCATTTTAATTACTTCCACTATATTTTTGCCCTAAAACGTAAAATTTCGCAAAGTTGCGAACACAAAGATTAAAGTAAACAAAACAATTTAAAATGACAGATGTCAGATTTTTTTAAAGGTTTTGGCTTGGTATCTACCTTTAAGCCATTTCTTTATTTTAAATATTCTTCACGTTCTATTGCCACATTCACTGTAAAGTCTAGTCCTCGTCCATACAAGTCCGGTCAGGTTTTAGTGAAATTGGTGGCTGTTCTACTAAAACTCTTCAAAGGCATTTTGTTCTGTCTCTTGGATATTTTCGTATTTCCTGCCAAGTTGTCTAAAATCCAACCACACAACACACTGCACCACGGTCGAAAAAAGGAAAAAAGCTTGGAGTACATTACATTTATAATCCTACGTTTAATTTATCTCTACACTACAGTCATCAAAGATTACATGATAGTATTTTTATCCACTATATAAAGATTTTTAAACATATTAATCTCAAATCGCAAATCAATGAGAAGTACCAGCACCAGCAGTAGTATCATAATGATCATTAAATTTTAATAATTTTTTGAGCCTTGGTCTCGGCTAAAAGTGCTCGCAGCGGTTCCAGGCCTTCCCCTGCAAGTGGAGCTGCTTCAAGCAGCACCGGCGGTTTTTGTAGTTCAACGCTGAGACGTGCAAACTGCAGCATCAGCAGGGCCTCATTGCGCATCTGTCTGTAGGCTGCATCCATTTTGCTTAAAACCAGAATAAACTGAAAATAAAACCATACAGTGAAAGAAGATTATTACTAGTTCGAACTATCGATACTAGATGGCGTTACTTGGACAATAAAAATCTTACATCATACTCGCATTAGTCACTTTTTTCTGAAATTTTGTGTACAAAGATAAGGAAGGCCGGAGGGGTTAATTACCTTAGCATGCTTGAGTTTTGGTTCAGCTAAAAGTGTGTACAGCAATACAGCAGCTGCCGAAATTTGACATAGATTTGATGTATCCACGACGTATACTATCTAGAATATAAAAATCATTGTATTCATTATTTGCTATTTCTATTTACATTATAAATATAAAGTTACTTGCCTTCTCAACACCATCTAAGTAATTGCTCCATAGTGGCGCCATCTCGCCACCCACTTCTCTCACGGATACCATTTGCTTCTTCCCATGTTTATTCAAATAATGAATATCATAAATATTGGTACCTATTGTTGGCACAGGACTATAAGTATTGTCTATACCTTCGGTGTATTGCAGTCTCTTCAGTAACGTGGTTTTTCCGGAGCCCTTTGGTCCGAGACATAAAACGCTGATTTTCTTTTCAGGATCGTCCATATTTCCCCAATTCAATATTTGAATTACCTACTTAATAATTTAAAATAAATAAACGGACCGCAGTAATAGAAATATGCTGTCAAATCGATAATATAACTTAGCAACAAAACATAATAATTATAAGTATTAAGTTTGCTACTCAATAACAGATGGCGTTAGAATCGTCCACAAAAAAAAAATTGCGCACATGAAAGTATTTTGAAAGTGATGATAGTTTTTGTAGCATTGGATAGGCGTGCGTGTATCTGAAATCACACAGTGAGAGTGATAGCATAGAACCTGTAAGGATGATAAGGTGATGACGATAGATTCTATTTACCATAATTTTGTATCTCCAAGAAATATTGCTCTTGGTAGTTGGCCAAGAGGGTACTGTAAAGTATTCCAGCTAGGTACATACTTATTAAGGTGTTATTAATACTTCTTTAGTTTCCTTATTAAGTGCTCTTTTATCAACGGTCCTTTTCATTCTTCTTGGAATTCCAAATTCAAATCTATTTTTTAATATAGCCACATTAATATAACACAGCCACAAAGTTTAGCCATGAGATTTCTTTTAAAAACAGTTTTTCATTTATTTTCCCGCCCTTTGATTTTTCTTTGATGTCGATGTTTCGGTGTTCATGGAAAAAAATGCTACTAGTGTGGCGTGACGTGACAATCGAGGCACCCAAATCAAGTCAGAAAGAACCTTCATTTTCAAGTACCTACTTGGAGTGAGTGTATGGAGGCCATTATTCATCACTTTTTAGGGTTCCGTACCCAAAGGGTAAAAACGGGACCCTATTACTAAGACTTCGCTGTCTGTCCGTCTGTCTGTCACCAGGCTGTATCTCAAGAACCGCGATAGCTAGACAGTTGAAATTTTCACAAATTATGTATTTCTGTTGCCGCTATAACAACAAATACAAAAAACTAAATAAAATAAATATTTAAGGGGGGCTCCCATACAACAAAGGCTATTTTTTGCCATTTTTGTTCGATATCAATAATGGCAACAGGTAGGCACTTGAAATATTCACAAAATACTCAGTTGTATTTTTACTTTAATAATAAAATTAAAATAAAAGAAATATTTAAGGGGGGCTACCATACAACAAACGTGATTTTTTTGCCTTTTTTACGGAACCCTTCGTGCGCGAGTCCGACTCGCACTTGGCCGGTTTTTGAGACCTAGTACAACAACTACTGCAGAGATGTACTGTCATAGAAAAATCGAATTTTCGAATAAATTTAGTTCAAGATTTATTAGGTACCTATCTAATTACTTAAGGGGTAAAGTTTGTATGTAGGTAAGTTTTGATTTAGGCGGTAATCTCCAACTAATACTGATCCGACTTTAGAAATTATTAATTATAAAGCCTGCACACCCGAATAAAAAAAAATTATGTTGTTTGGTAATAATAACATCATCATCATTAAATTTTCATTATTCCACTGTAGAGCAAAAGGCTTCTTTGCAACACGTATTATAAACATCCAATCTCAAAATTATCATCACCTTCAAGCACATACTATAGACGACCACAAAAAAAATGCTTCAGATCTGTGGTATGTGACATTTAGACCAGTAAGTACCATGATACCAATAAGGCAAGGCAAACAATGAGAAGGGGAGACCGAGGGGATTAGAAACAAAGGTGATTTGCAACAGTACCGATTTCTCGGAACTTAAAATCGTCAGCGATTTGGCAACGTTGCTTTTCAAGCACTTCCCTCCTCCCGCTGACGTGTAAGTTCGCTTCAGTGGCGTAAGTCGCGTGGTTGTGGAGTTCTGCGTGCCATGTGACAAAAATCGTGAAAAGTAAGTTTTTAACGTTTTTTTACCATGCCTATATTTTGATAAGGGTTTTGTATTTTGGTTTAAATTATATATGTTTCGAAAGCTTATTAACTAAATATTTGTTATATATATTTGGTATAATTGATTTCTGTGTATTTGCTTATCGATTGTGGATTAAATAAAAATTGGGAGGTTTTTTCTTACTGAGGAGAGGAGACTGTTTCAACTCATTAAAAATAAAAACTCTCCTCGTTTTTAATTTTATATCAAAAGCAGTCAATAAATAACAGGCACAAAAATGATTTAATTTGCTTATTTTGTTTCAGCATGCCTACTGATTGTTAAAAGAAAGATTATCAGAGGTATGGCGAGTCGCGAAATATTTTATTTTTATATTTTAACTACTTTAGGAGTTGGTTATTTGTATTAGACCTGTAATTACCTACTAACTGATATATCAGTACAAAATATGAATAAAAAAGTTTGTTTCGAACTTGAAAAATCTTATTTTAATAAATACCTTAAATTATATCACCATTTTTATTTTACAGCCCTTAAATCTTCTCAAAAATCATATGTTTCAACTCTCCTCGATCCCTGTTTCATTTTACCTCGGTATGAGGGGAGTTGAAACAAGTTGACTTGTTACGGTTAAGTCGATTTTTCACCACAATATTTAACGCTTACAATTTCTTTATCTTAGTCATTCGCAAGATTGGTACTAATATCATACGATTTCTGCCTGTAGTATTTGGTTTATGAAACAAAATGTCAAAATTGTTTCAACTCCCCTCGGTCTCCCCTACCTACTGGAGTGTGAGGCGTGAGGCAAGCGAGAGTTCTGTTTAGAGTTGTGACTCCGCACCGTGTAATGTGGGTGTCTATCCAACATTCACTAAACACTTGTCCGCGAGCGCTCAAATCTAGCTGGCCTTAAACTTGGGTTACGTAACGCCTGTCCAATGCTGCTATGGGGCCATGCTAGTGATGTTACTGTTTTGGTACTGAATTTTATACTATGTTAGCTTTATAGCTGTCGCACACGTTCTTAGCGGACCCCTTTGAGGAATCTATCTGGCAAATTTCAAGATTGCAGCATTTATACTTTTAGAGATTTAGTAATTTTTCGGTGAATGGTATTTTGCTTTCATATGAATTAGCTTTGCCGAATCGTGCCTTTGCACTCTTACCACCTTAAGGGTTGGTTTAAAACAAGAGTAGATGTCCTTATCAAGCGTTCAAGGCTCAAGGTACCTATATCAAACTTCATCAATACCTGTTCACCCGTTTTATAGCAGTGAAACCCATCCAGACAAACCTACAGATTAGGTACATAAGGTTATATTATCGTTTATATAACTAATAACCATTGGTTCGGAAACAGCAGCTGTTTTTACATTTTGACGTCATTTTTATTTATGGTTATCCGTGATATAAACATAATCATCAAAATTTGTCTTTTTTTCTTTTATATTTCGCCTTTAGATTTCGCCAATGACACTTCGTTCATCAGCAAAGTGATTGAAGAAATAGCTCTACGCAACCAGAAGTATTGTACGCTTTGCCAAGGTCATGTGTTTGTACCATCATTAGTCAAGCTTTCATGTTTTGGGGATGGCCCAACCACAGACTCGACAGTTAAATATGTAAGTACCTACCTCAATTCTTATCTACGAAATTATAATTTTAGCACACACAAGCCTTGAAGCATTTTGAATTATTTATATCTTCTGTCTTAATCGGCCAAAAAACAAAAGCTGATGTGTCATATTTTTAATTAACCCCAAAATAATATCACACCAACAGGAGCTTGGCGACAGATTAAATCTGTTTAAACTTAAATGCAAACGCTCTCTCGTTTTAAAACAGTTCTTAAATCTAGATGTGTGGAAGATTCTTTGACTCACGTCTGAAGTGAAAGGCAAGACACGCGACTCGACGACGTAGAAACTGTAACAAACGCGGGTTTGTAGGTACTCGTGATCTTTAGTGCTTTTAATGAGTTACGGAATTCGACCCTGACCTTGGCCGGGATAGCGTTAGATAGAAGAAAATTTAAATCTAATAAATAGGTAAAGGCTATAAAAACATTACCTACCGAAATATACACAAATCCTTGTAGCGCTTAAATTGATAAATTTTGATTCATGACTTATAAATGTCACAGTATTTTTTTGCGAATCGCTAAAGGTACATAATCAGGCTCTTGATGATCATAAATTAATCCTAGGCTAAAACGCTCTAATAATTACGCAATAAAACGTAGCAGTTAGTCGAACAAAAGATGACAGGAGAGTTACATAATAATGCGCGGTATTGAAAAAAATGTGTGTGAATAGTAAAACCGCATTAGGCATCTAGCCCCTCCCTACTCGACAGTCGACACTACTCGTTGAGGTTAGCAACTGGTAAGCCCGCGAATTTCGGCGCGCTCGGTGCTGCGTAACTAGGCCAGCGCACCCTTGACCCACTGACTCACTGCCAGCGAGCGCCCGCCATTGTTTTTCAACAATCAATAAATAATACACCGAGCAAAACTCTTTACGCTCGCACATTTGCGCAACACCTCGACTCATCGCCCGCCATATTGTGCGTTAGTTTTCATTTTCGCGCGCAGTCAAATTTGACGTTTGCTACTTTTTTCTGGGTCGCGAAAACGGCGCAATGGGCGCATTTCGAGTGTATGTACCTAGTTACCTAAATAAATAAATATTGATGAGTGACGACCTTCGATCTTAAATGCTAAATTAGTTAGAGCATTTATCATTTAATACTTACGATCATTTACTTAGATAGACACCTACATATTATAATTGTAGGTTAAGTAGGTAGATGTAAGATCTATTAATGGGATTAAAAACATATTTGAGCATTTGAATTTTATTTTTAAAAGCATGTTTAATGCATTGCTTATCTTGTACAATTATGCGAGGGTATCCAACGAATATCGACCTTGTAGGGGCACTTTTTCACACACCAATGCTATTAAATGTTATCTACTAGATATATTTCAATGTACGGGTACGAAACAATGAAATAAACTGTGACCTTCGGATTTGTATAATTAGTTATTTTAACTTTAACAATTACTCACACCACACATAAGCCTCAATATTTCTAATTCTTTATTAAATTATTTCTATTTCCAATGAAAGATGGAGCGTCATGCATGAGGCACGTTTTTAGTTAATATCGATGAATTTCATAGATCGTTTATTATGTATGTATGTACTTATATACAATAATATATTAACATGTATACCTATACATTGATACACACATGCATGTAAGAATAAATTAAATAAATACATACATAAAAGCATTACGTTGTGGCCGCCAAGTGAGGTCGACACGTAGAGCGCGCGCCCGAACAAAACGAATTCTATTTTTGAATGATTGAACATTTTAATACTTTTTTTATGATGTTAAGATAAAAAAGGCTTATGTTCTAATACGGTTCATAGGCTTTTCATCCACTTGGAGATATTCACTGCAATATTACAATATTTTTCTTATAGAATATCATTGGGAAAATATGCCTTCTCTTTCAATCATTAAAGCATATTTTTCCATTCAATGCGTTGGTTTCCCATTGCCAAATAGAATAATTATACAACTAGGATTTCAGACAACTTGAAAATACAAAAATAATTGCCTGATTCTAAGATAATACCAATTGTTTGCGAAACGCAGAAGGTCGTACGGAATAACTTAAAATATTCAAACATTAATTTTAGTATACGCAAAATCGGTAATGGTAATGCAAAGTTTATTTTTTAATTTAATAATATTATAGCAATGGCAAACAAGTAAAAACTTCAGGTTTGTTTCTCGAGAAAATTTCACCTTGTTCACATTGCAGATTAAAACCTAAGTTAAGCGGACTGACCCGGATCGCGGCGAGAAAAAATATTAAATCTCTTTATTGTACTTACTTACTTTTGGTGATTTCTTTTTTAAACGCTCTTCAATGTTACAAAGCGTCTTTTGTTAAAGATATTTCAAGGAAATTCAATTTTGTGATATCTTTATCGACTGAAAAAGTTACTTAAATGCATTTTTCTATTATATTGCCGTTTCAGTGGTTTACAATGGTTAAGGGTTAAATAAAGTGATTTTTGTAAATTGAAAGTTCGACTTTTCGGAGAATAATTTCAAAAAGAAACGACATAATATACCAACAGTGTATTTTTTATGTTAAGATTTTGACAATAACCTATTATTGATAACCGTTCCTTCGCCTATATTATGTCAGGGGGTTGCCATTGTATTCTCAACCCTTTACAATGATTAGAAGTCGCATGCTTGAACACAGCAAATGGTGCTGGGCGGTAGATTTTCAACCTCAGGGTGGTAGCCACTAGCCAGTCAGGCGAGTATTACATAGAACTTATACCACCACGCTATGGTTTCTTCAGCGATAGTTTATTGTAGGATATAAGCTATCATTGCCTTGAGATCACAAAATAAAAAAAACCGGCCAAGTGCGAATCGGACTCGCGCACGAAGGGTTCGGTAAAAACGGCAAAAAATTCACGTTTGTTGTATGGGAGCCCCCCTCAAATATTTATTTAATTTTAATTTTATTATTAAAGTAAAAATACAACTAAGTATTTTGTGAATATTTCAAGTGCCTACCTGTTGCCATTATTGATATCGAGAAAAAAAGGGCAAAAATATCGCGTTTGTTGTATGGGAGCCCCCCTTAAATATTTATTTTATTTTGTTTTTAGTATTTGTTGTCATAGCGGCAACAGAAATACACAATTGTGAAAATTTCAACTATCTAGCTATCGCGGTTCTTGAGATACAGCCTGGTGACAGACAGACGGATAGACGGACAGACAGCGAAGTCTTAGTAATAGGGTCCCGTTTTTACCCTTTGGGTACGGAACCCTAAAAAATCGAAGTGGTGTCGTGGGACACCGGATAGGAACGAAGTTTTATAATATATAAAATATTTGTCAAGTTCTATTCGAAGTATAAAGACAATGTGCGTGTCAGCTCCGACGCGTGTTGTTTTTTTGTAAATACATACTTAAATAGATAATTACCTACACCCGGTCACAGGACAAACAGACATCTTCATACACACATGTCTGTCCTGGATGGGAATCGAACCCACGACCTTTTTTTTTTGGTAATAACATACTTAAATAGATAATTACCTACAACCCAGTCACAGGCAAACAGATATCTTCATACACACATGTCTGTCCTGGATGGGAATCGAACCCACGACCTTTTTTTTGGTAAATACATACTTAAATAGATAATTACCTCCACCCGGTCACAGGACAAACAGACATCTTCATACACACATGTCTGTCCTGGATGGGAATCGAACCCACGACCTTTTTTTTGGTAAATACATACTTAAATAGATAATTACCTACAACCCACTCACAGGCAAACAGATATCTTCATACACACATGTCTGTCCTGGATGGGAATCGAACCCACGACCTTTTTTTTGGTAAATACATACTTAAATAGATTATTACCTAGATCCCAGTCACAGGCAAACAGATATCTTCATACACACATGTCTGTCCTGGATGGGAATCGAACCCACGACCTCTTTTGTGTGTAACCATACTAAAAGCGGTCGTGGGTTCGACTCGTGTATCTTCGTCGATTTTCGTACATCTGCGGTACACACGAAATACGTCACACAAACGGACGTTTTTTGCCGGTTGCCATAAGGAACTTCGTTCCAAAACTATTGTGACGTCATAAAACGTCATAAAAATTATTGAGATCGAAACCCAGCTACGATTGTGGTGTCGTCATCGCGTCGCGTATCGTCACGTCACGTCACGCGTCACGTCACGTCACGCGTCACACTGTCACTTTCTGCCGAGATGGCGCATGGCGTCGCGTCGCGGTACTCGCGGTGAAAGGCGTCTCGTGAATGTAGCCATTTGGAATAAAGAAATTTTTATCTGTAGAATGTTCACACTATATGAGACAAAAATAATATAAAATGGCCGTAGGTCGCGCTGAAATGAAAAGTATGTGGCAAGCGTTGTGTTTGTTACTTTCGATTTCAGAAGAATTCGAATTTAAAAAAAAAATCTTTTGATTACAATCTGAAATTGGAAAATATGTGTGGCATGGTCAGTTACTACCATTCAAACTACCTAAAATAAACAATACAGTGAATTTTCGGCTTGACCGACGCAACATAATGCTGAGTGACTGCCCTTTTGGCTTCACTTTGGTGTCCAAGATAATTATTAAGGTTGTTAGAATTATTACTATTTTATTATATTTTTTGTTGTTATCTGATGCCAATGTGTTGTCCAATAAATGATTTCTTATTCTAATTCTTATTCTGATAGGTTAGGAAGTATATGTATACAAGTTATACCGAGTTTCGCTATGAATCCTGTTTATATACCACAGGCCGGTGGTTAGTTTCCGACCTAATATTAGTATGCATGTTTGTTCTATGTCTCTCTATAAATAATATATTTAAGTCTATTATATAATATTACTAGCTTTCCGCCCGCAGCTTCGCCCGCGTGGACTACACGATTTTGGCTGATTCGTTTTTTCCAGTTCTGGCGGGATATTTCAAATTATCCAAACATAGCTTTCGCCCCCGCCCTTTCTTGCGTAGAAAACAAAATTTGCTCAACTTTATTATTTTATCGAATCATAAAAACTACATGTAAATTGAAATTTATAAAAAAATTGCATCAAGCGAAGCGACACGCTTGAATTTTATTCTCGCGTCTGTAATTTTTTTGCGATTACTCCTAAGATATTCGTTTGAATTATATGGTGTAAAAGAGTAAAATAATGTGCATGAAATGCTTAAAGCCTCTAACTTATTTAAAATGATAAAGGTTCGCACAAATGATCCTTAGGCTTAAACTGAACGATTTTCTTTGACATAATATGTACATAATTGACAAACAAAACATTAAAATCCACTATTTCATCGTAGGCACTACATAAAAAACAAATATCTGTACCATGGCCATTGTCTGTAAAGACGTAGCAAATTTTGTTTTCTACGCAAGAAACGTAGAAAACAAAATTTGCTCAACTTTATTATTTTATCGAATCATAAAAACTACATGTAAATTGAAATTTATAAAAAAATTGCATCAAGCGAAGCGACACGCTTGAATTTTATTCTCGCGTCTGTAATTTTTTTGCGATTACTCCTAAGATATTCGTTTCAATTATATGGTGTAAAAGAGTAAAATAATGTGCATGAAATGCTTAAAGCCTCTAACTTATTTAAAATGATAAAGGTTCGCACAAATGATCCTTAGGCTTAAACTGAACGATTTTCTTTGACATAATATGTACATAATTGACAAACAAAACATTAAAATCCACTATTTCATCGTAGGCACTACATAAAAAACAAATATCTGTACCATGGCCATTGTCTTTAAAGACGTAGGCAGATATATAGGCACTGCAGTAGGCGTATGTACCCATGTAATGAACCTCCTTATTTTATGAAGTCGGCAAAAGGAAATGGCAGTCCACAGGGGCTGCCGACAGAAGTGAAAACTTAAATCTGTGAATCAACAGTGTTTTCTTTATGTTTTCAAAATTAATTGTTGTATTAAAAAATCATATTTTATCTATACTAATATTATAAAGAGTAACGTTTGTGAGTTTGTGAGGTTGTAGGGGGTAATCTCTGGATCTACTGAACCGATTTTGAGAATTATTTTACCAATAGACAGCCACGTTATTTGTGAGTGTCATAAGCTATATTTTTATCCCGGTAAAAGGTAAGATCCCAGGGGAACGCGGGTGAAACCGCGGGGGACAGCTAGAAATTAATAAATTTAAATCAGTCTGGTTTTCATATCTAACGGCACTCCGAGCAGCAGTTATACGTTTTTACAGCATGTCGTCGGTGACGCGAACTCATAAGATTTTACCCAAACAAAAATCGTCTAACGCTACAAAAGTTTTCACTTTAAATAATAAGAATAATAATAATTTATTAACATAAATATGAAACTGCCAAACACTTTACAATTAATATGTCACAGTTGGTAAGTTATAAATTTATGTTGTACATGTTAGTGTTCGATTGAACTCTGGTACCCAAAATAAGATTTAACTTGTGTTATGGGTACTTTAAAATTATTTACGTAATTATTTGATAAACAATAAAGCCCTAATTATACTAATATTATAAATGCGTAAGTGTTTGTCGGTTTGTCCATCAGCAACGCAGCGACGACTCGATGTGGTTTTTGCAAAGCGATAGTTTATTAGCCGGAGAGTGAGAATGATACTAACCCGGGAACGCGGGTACGACAGCGGGGCAGAACCTAGTCAGCTTGATTTGCGTAACTAGTTGTAAACCAAGCGAAAGTACCTACAGTAATACCCCGACTTACGCTACCTCGACTTACGCGAATTCAGAGTTACGCGATTTAATTTTGAATCGGCGCGTAGGTACATAAGTTACGATTTTGTGTGTTTTTTGTGCGTTGTGCGACGACCTGAGATATTTACTAAGTACTATGGCATCCAAACGAAGTAGAACCGACTCTTTTGCTTTAAACAAGAAGAGAAAAACATTATCTTTGGAGTGTAAACTTAACATTATTTGATTCTACCCCTTGTGACAATTGTACCCCGACTTACGCGAATTCGACTTACGCGGATAGCGCTCAGTCCCACCTATCGCGTAAGTCCGGGGTATTACTGTATAGTTGTTGGTAATCCAAAAATTTACAGTCAACGGAAGCACTGAAAATTAAATTAGCAGTTCCCGAGTTGGTACTGAGTGAGTAAGCTTTTAGTACGTAACATTATTTACAATATTGGCTGTTATTTTCCATCTTGCAGTCTATTAACATTATTATCGCACAAATTATAATAAAACACATATTTATTGCCTCATTACAATATTATGTATAACGGATAAATGATAAAAAAATCAGTATTATTCGTTCGCTTTCGTTAATTACCCACGATGAATTAAACGAATATAACTATCCCTTACTAATTAAAACGATCGATATAGCTCCATCTCGCTTGGAATCGACAAAGTTCGCCTAGGCAATGTTATCGCGGCGCGAAAGTGCTAGGTCGCGTGCGCGTGCGCCGGTGAAAGAGTCGTTGACCTGCGCGGGAGCAACGAACGTCTTTGCGCCGGCGCATTGTGCCGAACGCAACCCCCTCTCCCTCCCCCCGCGCACACATATACACACCCCACCACACTCGGTGCATACACGCACTACTAGAATATGGAGTGGTATGACCCCCTCAATGCAAGGAATTTTGGTGATTTCTGAACAGCTATGAACTCTTTTTAATAAATATTTATCGTAAGGTATATTTATTATTTAACCCTTCTTTATTAACTGAGGGCAAGGAACGTGAAAACGGAAAGGCACGTGCTAGGCAAGCTAAGATAAAAAAAAACCAGAAACAAACTTGAGAGCAGTTTATAAATATAAAAAAACTTGAGAGGTGTCAAGGGACACCCGGATGGAACGAAGTTATATAAGTTATATAAGTCGAGAGAGTATAAAATATAAAATAAAATAAAAATATCTGGCTTGCTTTCTATAAGAGAGAGAGAGAGAGAGAGAGAGAGAAACATGCGCACGCCGCACAGCTTACAATAGCTCACTATAACAAAAAAAAGTGTCGTGACAACTTTTCGTAAGATTTTTTTCCGTCTAGCCCCCTTTCACAACGCGCGAATTTTAGAAATGCTCAATGAGATTTCTAAAATTCAACCAATAATAGGTAGAGTAGAGTAGAGTTTTCAAAATTGGATAGTGTAAGTGTAGTTCAAACAATTCGTAGGCGGAGAGTGCCAGTGTAATTGTTTTGGCACCCACCAATATAAAAATATACACGTAATCATACTCTATATGATATAATCTAAGCGATGCATTAGACCCACACATGTGCAAGATGCAATCCCGCACGCACACACTAGCATGTTTCTAATAGACGCATAAGCTGGCGTTCAGATTGGAAGTTCATCTAGGATTCTTCTGCATTTAAAATACGTTCGAGGAATCTGATATTAGAAATGATGTCGGAACACACCGACAGCTGCACTTGAGAGCCAGATCCCATCTAGGCTTTGTGTGCTTACCACCTTCGGCCACATCATCACTTACCATGGTGAGATTGTGGTCAAACACAAACTTATCCAGAATAAAAAAAAAATGTAAGGACAGCTAAGGATCCAAAAACGTAGAAACAAACAGATATCAGAATTAATGTAGAGTCGATAACAGAAAAACTAAAAAGCAATGATGATATGGACTCTAGAGGAGCTGCTGTAAACCGTAGGAACAGACATGATAGTAAATATTATAAAGAGTATAATTCAGAAGAACAAGTCCACCTTGAAGATAATATTATCGATAGTAATTGATTCACATTACAAGATAAGTAAAGAAATGGTAGAAATAATACTAGATTAAATAACTACAACTAATAGCATAGTTAAACCGAAAGTAAATACCCAGGTTTTACCCAGTCAGTGGTGAGACAAATGAGAAAACAATTTGAGTAAATAAATTATCCTAAATTTCTCTCAAAATGTAGACGCAAAGTTATCAATACACTAGCTGTCCTGTCCTCCGCGGATCTTAATTTTTCCCGGGATAAAATATAGCCTATGACACTCACAAATAACGTGGCTTTATATTGGTAAATGAATTTTCAAAATCGGTTCAGTAAATCCAGAAATGACAACCTCAAAAACTCACAAACTTTACCTCTTTATAATATTAGTATAGATATTTATTCTGTGATCAAATTCACCCTCACACAGTCTGCTTCTCTGGTTCAGCAAGGATTAGAAAATAAATATATTCATAGCCTGACAGGTTACTCGCCTCTTGGAACCCCTGCTGATACTCCAAGATTTATCCTCGGCGAGGCTGACAGCAACGGAGTCCTCCTTTATGAACTGCAGTCCATTATGAATGCGCCTTAGGAATTGTTCGCCAAGTGAAAGTGAGCGTGTGTTGGTGTGTTTAGATCGTGTGTACGTACGTGCACCCACACATGGAAGAGATGCGCCTGCGCTTTCCGAATGTACAGGTTGATGTTCCAACTTAGGTTTTTAGCCTTTGTTATTCTTTAGTTCAATGATCTAATGTAGAAATACCTATACGATTGGTTTAAATTTACATGTCAGATATGTTTATGATATTAGATTCTAATGACACCCAGACAATTTCCCAAATAAGTTTCAATTGGTAGCCTAGGCTGAGCTCCTGTCGATCACAAATTGGTTATAAATGGTATTGGTTATGCTAACTTATCGGCCATTCTCGAACCGAATGGGCTGGTGCGTGATGACGGCAAGCGACCCGACGGTATGACTTTGATTCCTTGGAAGATGGGTCGGCCTTTAGTGTGGGACGCTACCTGTGTCGACACTTTGGCACCGTCTCATCTTCCAGAGACCGCAGTTAAGGCAGGCGGCGCCGCTGCTTGCGCTGAGAATCTCAAACGGCGCAAATATAGCAATCTTGATAGTTGCTACATATTTGAGCCGTTTGGGGTTGAGACAATGGGGCCGTGGGGACCAGCTGCTCACCGCGTTTACCGTCTCATCGCGAAACGCCTCATCGAAGCGTCACGTGACCGGAGGGCTGGCGAATACTTTGCCCAACGTATTAGCATTGCCATCCAAAGAGGCAATGCTGCCAGTGTTCTGGGCACGCTACCACCTGACAGCGATCTGGACCAGTTGGCCTATTTAGTGATATTTATTTTTATTTGTGTAATTAGATTATCTGTAATTAGTTAGTCTTAGTTTATAATTTAATTGTATATTCCTTATTCAAATAATCCAAATAGTCATAATAACATCGACACTAATATAAAATTATAA
This sequence comes from Ochropacha duplaris, assembly GCA_951361185.1. Taxonomy (NCBI): domain Eukaryota; kingdom Metazoa; phylum Arthropoda; class Insecta; order Lepidoptera; family Drepanidae; genus Ochropacha; species Ochropacha duplaris. Next base: position 14,354,676 of record OX592693.1, read on the forward strand.
AGCTGAAGAGTTTGTTTAATTTAGAAAATTATTTTAGTGTTGGATAGCCCATTTTTCGAGGATGGCTGGCTATATAATATTACGCTATGTTGCGATAATCCCACGGGAACGCGGATTAAATAAATACCTATCGGACTACTTTTGGTCTACCAGCAGCAGTAAGAATCTCAACATTGTGGGGTATCCTAATCATATGGTAAGTATTCTATAATGAAAGTCTTACTTAAAAATGCTTATTGTAATTTTTCTCAATTAATTTTGAATAACACTCTGTATATCGCGGAAGCGGCGGGTGTCGCGGCCGGTGGCCAGTCTCGGCGCTGCTTTCTTATGGAAAACTGCGACGAGAGCCGCCGCCGTTTCTAGACGAGGCAACCCTACTCTACGCTACACCAGTTCACTGAATAAACAGATGGTAGGCAACCCTACCATAGTATTAGCTCGCTACTAGTTATACACTTCGATTTTGTATTCAAACATTAAATCAAGCTATGAGACTTTCTAACATCGTTACCATTGTTATATTTTATGCATGAGATAATTAAAAGTTATCATCAAAGATCACTGGAATTTAGGAATTGTTACTATACTTATACTTAAAACAGTCATCAAAATTTGTTAAGACTTGTCTATGCTAGCTAGTTCTGTTGTCTATGGTGGTGCCATGGTGTAATGCAACCAAAACGAAAACCAATAAAAGTATGACCGTGGCACTATGAAAAACATAATCCCACCAAAAACATAAATGTAAAAAAGGAGAGCCAAGTTCAATACAAATATTATTCTCTGCTGTGGGCTTCGCCGCAAAAAGAATGGAGATCTGAGATTGAGTGCCAAGTTCTATGCAAAATCCAAATATGTAGTCTAAGGGCTGACTTGGCTGGTTTTCCCATACGAATTATATAGCCTTCGCATGTTCTTAACCTGTTCCCTTTCGGTTCTTATTCCATTCCTTTATATTCATCTAATTACCTATCTGCATACCAAATTTTAACTCTCTAGGTCATCTGGAACTGGGTTAGAGTTTTGGTCTATAGGTCAGTCAATGATAAAAATGAGGAATTTTGAACATTAATATCTAAATAACCGTTTGAGATAAGCTTATGAAATTTAGAACACATATGAATCTCGCAAGTCTCAATATATGAGCCAAATTTGATACGTTTATGTAAAATAGTTTTTGATTTATGAGGGGGTCAAAAGTGGCTCCAAATGGTTCGTGTAATATTACACACGGTGCGGCTCGCCAGTTATGTTTCTTGAACTCGGCTTGACACGCGCCCGCGTGTCTAGATTATATCCTTTAGGTATTTTCACTTTATATCTGTACTAGCTGTCATCTGCGGATTCACCCGTATAATGTGTAGATACAGATGCACCTCCCTGAAAGTGATCCGGGCGGCGCCCATGGTAAGACCGCGGCGAAGGTCGTGGGTTCGAATCCTACAATGAGCTTGAGCTTTCGGTGAAAGAAAACATCGTGACTCGACTGGCTGGCTACCACCCTCAAGTTGAAAATCTGTCGCCAAGCACCTGTTGGTGTGTTCCGGCAGTTGCACTTGAGAGCCAGTTGCCCTTGCCCTTAAGGCATTGTAATTAGGTGTACAACACGTTGGCAGTCCCCCTGGTATTGCTAATGTCTATAGGCGACGATAGTCACTCACCATCAGGTGACCCGCCGGCCTCGTTGTCACTAGTGACATAAAAAAAATACCTGAAACATTAAAAAAAATAAGATAATTACACCCAGACTAGACATATTCATGCCCACAAATGTCTGTCCAGTCTTACCAAAGACTTCACCCAGCCCTTCACTTGCTTGTTAAGAAATCACTTCGCACCAAGTGATTATTTGTCATACGTCATAACTGTGAACAAATGCTCGTTTTACTTACGTCATTGGTCTTGTGCTTTCATCCTTCAATATCCTGGGGCAATCATCACTTATGCCAAATTCAAACTAAACATAGCTCAGTGCTAGTGACGTCAGATACCGCAGCGAGGGTTCGAATCCTATAATGAGCTTGAGTTTTCGGTGAAGGAAAACATCGCGAGGAAACCACAGCACGGTGGTAGGGTACTTTGTAGTACCCTAGTACCCTAGTAGTTAGAGGAGCTTTTAGGTACAGTGCTACAAAGTGCTGGAATAACATACCACCACCGCTACGCAAACTAAAGTCTGTAAAGACTTTCAGGTCTAGGTTTTTTTTTTTTTTTTTAAGAAGATTTTTGGCCTGGTATCGAGACCTTTAAGCCATTTCTTTATTTTAAATATTCATCTTTTATGTTTAGTCACGTTTTATTGTCACTTTCACTGTAAAGTCTAGTCCTCGTCCGTACAAGTCCGGTCTAATTTTAGTGAAATTGGCGGCTATTCCACTAAAACATTTCATGGACTTTTTGGGACAACCTGGAAAGTCACGATACACGCTTTCATTTCATTTCACTTCACTTGTGCACTTAGATTGATCTTTATTGGACAAAACACCACCGAAATTATTCAATAAAACTCAAAATACACGAATTTAATGAATATAAAACGAAAACACAACGTCACTCCGCAAGTTCCCGCCAAAAAGTCTCCTCAGGTCTAGGTTAAAACATTGTTTTATCGATCTGCAGAAATCCAGCACTTAGGTATGCACTTTTCTCCCCTGAGTCTCAAATTATTGTTTGTTATGTTATATTAGTGGATACTTATTGTTATTGTTCGTGTATATATTTATTTTTATACATACATAATATGTATATAGTAATTAAGTCATTATGCTTATTAGTTATTGTTATATATGTTTTTTATAATAAAACAGCAAAGATTATTATTATATTTGTATTTGACCGCCCATTTGTCCGTAATTCACCCGAGGCTTCAGCTGAAAATCAGCGCTGTTATTCAGCAGCACATGCTGAGCTGAGGCCTTTTAGACCACAACCTATTTATATTATTTGAACTTTCTTATATGTATAGTATTTGTTGTTGTGTTGTGTTCTAATAAACGATTTTCTTTCATTCTCTTTCTTTCTTACCCGACTGGCTGGCTACCACCCTCAAGTTGAAAATCTGTCGCCAAGCACCGGTGTGTTCCTACAGCTGCACTTGAGAGCCAGTTCCCATCAAGACTTTGTGTGCTTACCACCTTCGGCCACATCATCACTTACCATGGTGAAATTGTGGTCAAACCCAAGCTTGTCTAGAATAAAAAAATAAAGCAGAGCACACCAGATAACTGATATACATTCTTATCTAAATTGCACTTTTCAAGGCGATAATAGCTCAGTGGTAGGTAGTAACGTCGGATACCGCGGCTAAGGTCGTGGGTTCGAATCTTACAATGAGCTTTAGCTTTTGATATTTTGTAAAATGCTTTAAGATTGTTATTCTTGTAGTTAGAATTGAGTTGATACTCTGTATAAACATTTTTGAACATGTCTGTCATCATGAGTGTGTTTTTTAATCGTCCTCTTGATTACAATGCCTTAAAGGCAACTGGCTCTCAAGTGCAACTGCCGGAACACACCAACAGGTGCTTGGTGACAGATTTACAACTTGAGGGTGGTAGAGAGCCAGTCGACCACAAAGTACCCGCTATCACCATGCTATGGTTTCCTCACGATGTTTTCCTTTAACGAAAGTTGAAGCCCCCCCTGCTGATATTATTTCTATACGTGTTTGCTGTTGTCAGAGTGTTTCTCATCATCATCATGTAGGTATAGAAGTAAGCCATCTGTAGTGGGTTTTCAAGAGTAGATATTAATGTAGTTTTTCTAAAAGCGGTCATTGCATCCGCTCCTAACATCCGCATAGCCATCTCAACATTCTTTACCTCGAATGGCGATGTTGTCTATATAAAAAATCAAAAATCTAACACTAATAGTGTATAAAACATCGAAAAATACTAGGAAATAGTTAAACGCTGTAAAATTCATTCTTTTTACGATTTTTAATTACCAATTTAACGTTTAAGAGTTGATCTTTTGATGGTGTATCGATATTTATGACGTCACCCGCCAGTATTTCATGTAAACTGTCGTTTTGACATTTAATTAAAAGTAGTTGATTTGATATGTCAAGCAACATCACTATTTGAAACCTAGTCAATAGTGATTCTAATAATGGGTAATGTCCCTAATTATTGAAGTTAGCGTGGTTGGTTAAACACACTATCACCTCACAGGTCGTGGGTTCGATCCCCAGGCGAACATTCGTGTGCATTAATATGTCCGTTTGTTTTGAGTCTGGGTGAAATTTTTTTAAAGTAATATGTGCCAGTTATCTGGTTTCCATAATTCAAGCTTTGCTTAGTTAAGGATCAGATAACCATAGATGAAGAAAGGATTCATGAAATTTTATGTTTTGTGGGCAGTTTAGGGACGACCGCCTGTCATAATATTAATTTTATTATAAATAATGTGGGTACCTTCCAATGAATGTCTAGATAAACTTTATAAGAAATACATGAGTTAGTTGTTGCCTGAGCTCTGGTTTGATTGCACACTCCCTAACACAACACCGCCCATCCCCGAGCCGAAGAATTAATTATGGACTATCATATCTCTCTAAACGGGACATAGTGAATCAATAGTTTTGATCGCACAGAACAATTAGAAATTAGTTGTAAAATAAACATTTTGCGTTAGACACAATAAGACAGCGTAATCTCTCGTTACAAATCTCGGACATAATTAAACTCTTAATCCGTCACGTATTATATCACAATGTGTGCGCGTGCGCCGATGCATTTCTCTTGCACCCCCCTCCTCTCTCCTGCCTCGCCCCCCCCCTCCGTGCGCAGAGTGAATGCACTCTCGCTGGATGTTATGTAAGCATGCTCTTGCGCACCTAACGCACACATCCAACCGCCACGTCTGCGTCTGTGTGCGTGTGAAACTATGAATGTTTTTGTTTTAATATGCACGTAGATTGGTATCGAATTTCTTCCGTTAACAAATAACTTGTGCGTTTATTTCTAAGTAAATCCCTGTTAATTATTTTATATTCGAGTTATAAACAACGCCGTATTGACTTTCTCGTACATGTTGAAGTTGGTAACAACCATAAATACTTAGATTTCTTGATTAGACCAGTCTAGGTTTCGAGTGGCTATTCGAATTCACGTTAGCTCACCGGTAAGTTTTAGGTAACTATTGTAAAATGAGAAACTCGTGAAACCTGTTTTTCAGTAACTTGAATATAGGTACTAACATAGGCGAGTGGCATTTACGATCAGGTAGACCTTAGCCTGATTTCAAAATTAAAAAAAATTGCCCCCATTATATTTTCATCGCTTAGATTTGACGAGGCAATCATTCGTTCCTCCTTCATCGGCTTTCTAGTTAACTTGTAAATTTACTAGCTATCCTCCGCGGTTTCACCCGCGTTCCCGTGGGATCTTTTCTTTTCCCGGGATAAAAAGTAGCCTATGTGCTATTCTAGACTGTAATCTATCTCTATGCCAAATTTCATCCAGATCCGTTCAGCCGTTCTGGCGTAAATTAGTAACAAACATACATCCATCCATCCAAACTTTCACATTTATAATATTAGTAAGATTAGTAGGATTTAATTGAATTAATTTGTTGACTTGTATTCATTTTGTTCTTTTAACAAACACGTATGCCACGATAAGAGCGGGTTCCCGTAACACAAGCAAATCTTTGCTTAACTGGGGATCCCTTCACCCTGTAACCTAAAACATAAGTTTGAACAAATAAATTGGTTGGTGGTCAAACGTAAACTTATGTGTGTTAAAAAAAAATAAAAAAAATATTATTATTAAACTGTTTTCACATTTAATAAAGAGCTTAGGTAATTAATAAAGAAATGGTCTAAAGGTCTAGAGACCAAGCCAAAAAAAACCTATATTAAAAAAAGATGCTGATTTGTCTAGATTTGATATGTCAGTCCACATCCCCATTGTGTAAACGGAAAATAAAAGGTCGTTCAAAATTTTCAATTTTAGAATGGTTAAAAACAAATATGGCCGACAAAGTGCAACGTGCAGTAAAGTGATTGCGCAACAATGGGACTGCTAGATGGACCAGCTGGCTGGCATGCCTGGAGGGGGAGGTGAAAGTCTACATTCTAGCTTTAATATTTGTGAAGCTGCTTATAGTTAGATTGTTACAGTATGCTCTTATATTGTTACGTTCCACCTAGAAATGCCACGATAAGTAATAGTTCAATTCGACATGAAAAGAGGCATAGCAGGTTCAAGTAGATGCTAAAAAATACTATTAAGTATAACGCATTGCAGGCTTTCACAGATTCCTGTGAAGTTTTCCAGGTGCATCAATTTTTGTACGTGTACGTGTAAGTGTTTTTGATGTATATTAAATAAATAAATAAAAACATAATAATATAGTAACTCACGGATACTATAGCTACCTATTAGTGAAAGAATGATCAAAATCGGATCAGTAACTCCTACGTCCAAACTTACAAACGTCACCTCTTTATAATACCTATTAGTATCTTAACTTTAGTATTTAACTCCCCACAAAAAAAACATTATAAAAATATTTGTTAATATAGTAAATTTAATAAAACGTATCATAAAACGCTAACTTTGCATAAACTGCTGAATTCAGAAGACATTCTGATAATAATATTATAAAGCACGTTACTCTTTCAAACATCGCAAAAACTGCAACAATTTTTTTCTGTGGGAGCAACGAGCTTTAGTTTAGAAAAACTAAAAAAAACGCTTTTGTAGAAAATCAAACTAAAAGGTAAAAGATAATTTTCAATAAATTTAAATTAGGGATAGTGTGATTAGCAAAAAAAATTATTTTATTGTAAAGAAAAGCGTGGGGTGCTTGATGTCAATTGTTATTAATATTTTATTGACAGATATTGGTAGAAGTTATTTTAAAAATATCTTAAAAAGCACCCCACGCTTTTTTTTAATTTAAATTTATTGAAAATTATTTTTTACCTTTTAGTTAGATTTTCTACAAAAGCGTGTTTTTTCGTTTTTTTTAAACTATTAATTTTATTTTCTACTTTTTAGTTTGGTTATTTTCAAAAGCGTATTTTATAAAGTAGATTCAATTCGGCACATTCCCCCTTTTACTGCGCCAGTGATGCTGGGTTTAATTAAATTATTGCATTGTCATCGGTCCTTGATAAGTACTATATGCAAAGTTTCAAATCAATCCGTCGTATTGAAAGGTGTGAAAATCACGTTCATTTGATCGAGACTTGGCGGGGGCACTACCGTGCCCCCAGATTATTGCATTGTCATCGGTCCTTGATAAGTGACAATAACGAAAATATTTTTCCTGCTAATATTAATATAGTACAGTACAAGATATGGGGGAAAACGTGACTCGAAAAGAAGTGAAATATCGAGACGGAAAGCGCGTTTTAACTGCTGTGTTGACATTCAGTAGACTGTAAGAACACGTTTCTAAAATTCCTTAAAAAAATTAAAAAAAATAACATCATGTTTATGGAAATCATTTTGCTGATTTTTTAAAAATAATAGTGGTAATAAAATAAAAGTTAAAATTTTTTCTTAGCGTTTATTGTGTAACTCAATTCTGTGTTCAAAAACTTTTAAATTAACGCTACCAAAAATGTTTCACTTCGAAGTTTTGATTGTTCTATAAAAGTACAATAGAGCCAGTTCCGAAGCCAAAAACTGCCAACTTTAATTTGTTGTTTCACGTTTTACCTATACCTAATTCCAAAGAAATCTTTATAAACGCGTTAGCAATAGAAATTGTCCGGAGGTTATGTAATGCGCGGTGCAACTGCAACGGTTTCATTGATTGTAAAGACTTCTAGATACCCCATGAGATGGTAGTTCAGTTAAATGGTGATTTTGGATGGTTTGTTTGGGTTTTACTTGAGATTTGGAACCAATTATGTAATTATGGCATTTGAAAAGCAGTCGTGCAAAACTGTATTTTTTTGCTTTTGGATAAGCTTGTGTTTGACCGCAATCTCACCATGGTAAGTGATGATGTGGCCGAAGGTGGTAAGGACACAAAGCGTAGATGGGAACTGGCTCTCAAGTGCAGCTATCGGAACACACCGATTGGTGCTTGACTACAGATTTTCAACTCTCTTTCTAGAAGACCATTAAGACAAAACTTTTTATTAAAAAATAAAAACGACTTCAAAGACAAATGTTGCACTAAAAACCGAAAAATAAACTGAATAACATTAAATAAAATGGACAAAAAAATATTTCAATAACTAAATAGACCAAATCTTTACTTATGTAAACTACCTACGCACCTATTCAAATTATTATTCTATAAATACCTTTTGATCTGTTTGAAGTCGGTGCCAAGCCTAATAGGTTTAATAGGCTTCGTACGGTTTGAGGAGGTAGGACATAGCATAACATCTGCTCATAATTGGGGCCGTCTGACTGGGCTAGTACCTCAACCTTACAGAATATCGCAGCCAAATAACACTGCGTTCAAGTGGTGTCGTGTTCCTGCGGTGAGTAAGGTTGTCAGAGTTCCTTAGAGGAGGCACTGTGCTGACGGCGGAGGGACCGGCGGTATTGTGGAGTCGCTATTGAGTAGTGCAGGCGCAGCATGTTGGCGTGCGGTTAGGGAGACCCGGTGAAACGGTTGACCGCTGGCCGCCCGCAGATGGAATGAGTTCCCGAACCCAGGGATTAATTAATTTCCACCCTCGGAGGCTGAACTGCCATCTGGCGAAAGTAGGTAATCTTACAATTCAGAAGTGCTTGTGAAGGCATTTATTATTTCTTTCATTGTATTTTAAGCTTGGCACCGACTTCAAAGAGATCAAAAGGTATTTATAGAATAATAATTTGAATAGGTGCGTAGGTAGTTTACATAAGTAAAGATTTGGTCTATTTAGTTATTGAAATATTTTTTTTTCCATTTTATTTAATGTTATTCAGTTTATTTTTCGGTTTTTAGTGCAACATTTGTCTTTGAAGTCGTTTTTATTTTTTAATAAAAAGTTTTATTTTTCCATTTTTTATATTTCAATGTTTTCAATAAATATTTAATTGTTTTCGAGCAAATTAAGCCTATTATTAATTTACATTATCTATACTAATATGAGAAAGCTGAAGAGTTTGTTTGTTTGAACGCACTAATCTCAGTAACTACATAAAATATATTAGTGTTGGATAGCCCATTTATCGAGAAAGCCTATAAGTTAAATAACATCACACTATTAGATGAGGGAATACATAAATAGATTAACTTTTAAAGAAAATAAAGAATATTTATCCTAAATGATTAAGGCTTCTTTCTCAGCAGCTACTTGATATTGCGTTTCATTTCATATCTAGGACAACGTATATTCTAACTCCTAACCGATAAAGAGTTTACCTTCTATCATCAGCTCATTTGAATATACAAAGAGACGACGATACGAGTCTAAACGTGACTATAATATTTAAAGAAATATCCCCTAACTCCTAGCCGTTAAGGAGTTTGACCTACCATCATCAGCTCAGCAACATGAGATGATGACTACCAGATGCAAATATCTGAATAGCTTTAGAAAGTATATGAATTATAAATATTAGCCCATAATATTTACAGATTAATCCCTAAATCCTAACCTTTAAGGAGTTGTACCTTCCATTATCAGCTCTGCAACATAAGATGATGACCACCAGATAGAAATAGCTTTGATAAGTACGTATATGAATGAAAAATACTGTAAATTCTTATAAAATTTGAGGGTTGCCCTCATTTTCCCCAGGATCCCATCATCAGATCCTGACTTGGTGACAATGGGTCTACCGCCGAAGTATACTCTTTCAAATGAAAAAAGAATTTTGAAAATCGGTTGACAATTCTTATAAAATTTGAGGGTTGCCCTCATTTTCCCCCAGGATCCCATCATCAGATCCTGACTTGGTGATAATGGGACCACCGCCGAAGTATACTCTTTCAAACAAAAAAAAATTTTGAAAATCGCTTGACAATTGGCGAAAAAATCGATGAACATACATAAAAAAAAAAATACATACAGTTGAACATATAACCTCCTCCTTTTTTGAAGTCGTTTAAAAATAGATTTTATTTTTGTCGTGTTATATTATAACTTTATAGACTTAACGCTTTTTGTATTGCCCGATAATAGCCACAGCTATATCTACAAGTTTTGACATCGATGTAGCTATAGAGCGCGGCACCCGTGAGAAGGAGAAATGCGGAGATCTGCGCCGGCGCAGCATTGCGGTTACGGTGTGCGTTTACAATCACATTCGTCGCCGGTCGGTGTTGCAACGGACCTCCTACAACTGCTAGCTGAATTTACATTATTATTTATATACTTATGCATTTAGAAGTTCAGAAATAGTACTTTTTTTAGATACGAGTATCAACTAGCAACCGCCCGCGTGTTTGCAAGATGTAAAGTCGTCTATGGTTCAGGGATAATATAAAAAAGTAAAGATAAGTAAAAGAATTATCGAAATAGCATCAGTTCGGAGACTGCCTCCTAATTCTTTTTTCTAGGTAATGTTTGCATTCCTTCGGTCTTATCATCTTCGCCTCATCATCATTCATTTTGTAGAGATTATGATCAAACAGAAGCCTACACATTTTCTCCCGCGCACGATCAGGTCCCGGAATGAGCTTCCTGTAGAGGTTTTCCCTAGAGACTACAGCATGGGGTTCTTCGAAAAAGGAGTAAGAAGGTTTATGCAAGGTCGGCAACGCGCTCGTGTCGCCTCTGGTGTTGCAAGCGGCCATAGGTAACCGCTTACCATCAGGTGGGCCGTAAGCTGGTTTGCCACCTCGTGGTATAAAAAAATCATTTGTCTGAGATTCATGTTCCCAATAATTTGTGGTCTCTTTCCTTATATCTATCCATTTTCATATTTAGGACATAATTATCTGGCTTTGGTTTTCATTCCTCATAACTTGACAAACAAACAGTTTTCTCTCAACTTCTCAGTTACGGGTGGGGTGCTACATTCAAACAGTCTCTTATCTCCGATTTGCGCAGTAACATTACGCCAGGAAATATTAAATTAAAACTTAAGTCCCATTACCTACAACACATTGAATGCTCAATGTGAAATGCAGTTTACGTAGAAACTAGCATACCACCTGAGATGAAGTTGCCAAATCCCAAAAAATAAGGCGATGATAGCTCAGTGGTAAGTGACGTCGAATACCGCGGCGAAGGTCGTGGGTTCGAATCCTACAATGAGCTTGAGCTTTCGGTGAAGGAAAACATCGTGAGGAAACCACAGCACGGTGGTAGGGTACTAGGTGGTACTCGACTGGCTGGCTACCACCCTCAAGTTGAAAATCTGTCGCCAAGCACCTGTTGGTGTGTTCCGGCAGTTGCACTTGAGAGCCAGTTGCCCTTGCCCTTAAGGCATTGTAATATGGTGTACAACACGTTGTCAGTCCCCCTGGTATTGCTAATGTCTATAGGCGACGGTAGTCACTTACCATCAGGTGACCCGCCTGCCTCGTTGTCACTAGTGACATAAAAAAAAAATAGTAATAAGTTGTGTTGTTTGTTAACCTTGTTTTTGTTTTTACTACGATGTAGAATTACATGTAGCATTAAGTACAAACCTTAGTGGTTTAAAAATGCTATTCTAATATAACAAATGTAATTTTTTTTAATGGTAAATAAATGAAAAAAAAATCTACTATAATAATAGGCATTTTTTTTTATTTTTTTATTCTCGATAGGCTTGTGTTTGACCACAATCTCACTATGGTAAGTGATGATGTGGCCGAAGATGGTAAGCACACAAAGCCTAGATGGGAACTGGCTCTCAAGTGCAGCTGTCGGAACACACCGATAGGTGTTTGGCGACAGATTTTCAACTTGAGGGTGGTAGCCAGCCAGTCGGGTACTACAAAGTACCCTACCACCGTGCTATGGTTTCCTCACGATGTTTTCCTTCACCGAAAGCTCAAGCTCATTGTAGGATTCGAACCCACGACCTTCGCCGCGGTATTCGACGTCACTTACCACTGAGCTATCATCGCCTTAAAACTAACGGAGTAATAACTTCTTTTTCAGGCTAGCCTATAGATACCTTGTTATAAATATTAAAATATACCTTCCTCATTCAAATTAATCAGTCACAGTTTATTTGTTAACATATTTGACGGGCTGGTTGGCGTGGTTGGTTAACACACTACCTATCACACTACAGGTCGTGGGTTCGATTCCCATCCAGGACACACATTTGTGTGCATGAACATGTCTGTTTGTCCTGAGTCTGGGTGTAATTATCGATTTAAGTATGTATTTTAAAAAAAAGTTGTATTATGTAGTATATCAGTTATTTAGTTTCCATATTATTAGCTCTGCTTAGTTTGGGATCAGATAGCCGTGTGTGAACAAATTTCCAAGGATATTTATTTATTTATTTTGTCCACGTACTAAAACGCAAATTCATTACAGTCAACAATTGCCAAAAAGTCCCAACCTAATGATTGACCTTACCTGACCAATACCACATAAAGGCCCGTTTACGTTGCAGGCTCAGTGCCTCACCTCGAGGCAGCCTTACGTCTTGCGACCTTTGCCAAGGCCCACGGTGCGATAAACTTTCGTAATTTAATTTGCAACTTGCGAGTACTTATTGTCGAATAGATAGGTCAATATGTGCCATCGATAGATCTCTTTTTGAATGCTGAATTCACACTTTATGTTATACTGAAAGGAACCAGAGATAAAAGAGGTTAGAGATAAATTTTGGTGGGAAAACATTGCTTTTTTTAAATTCTGAATCAGCTTTTGTTTGACCACAATCACACACAAAGCCTTGTTGGGAACTGGCTCTCAAGTGCAGCTGTCGGTACACACCGGTAGGTGCTTGGCGACAGATTTCATCTTAAGGGTGGTAGCCAGCCAGTCGGGTACTACAAAGTATCATACCACCGAGTTTCTTCACGATGTTTTCCTTCACCGAAAGCTTAAGCTCATTGGGTTCGAACCCACCCTTCGCCGCGTGTCAATGCACCATACCGATGTCTTGCAGATCTGCGACTCTCCACTGCTAAAATCCTCTCGTTTCGCACCACTCCTTCCAGTCATCAGTCTTTTCCAACATACTCAAGGGACTTAGTTTACTACCACTTGAATACATTCTGGTAACGTTGTGTCAGCCAGCACTAAAACTGTGCTGGTTGATTCCAAAGATAATAAAAGCCTAAAAAACTAAAGAAAGGATTCTATCAATGTCTATGTTTTTTTGAAAAGAGTAATTGATGAGTTTATTGCCGGCTCTTCTCAGCAAAAGGTTGCTTTTAGACTACTCATCGTCTATTATTCTAGATTTATATTTTATTTGTTCGTAAAATTATTATTATTACTTACTGGAATTTGCTATACCTGAAAAAGGTCGCAAAGTTTTTAAGTACTGTGTAATATTATAAGATCTATGTATGACATTTAGTAGCAGAATAAATAAATGAAATGAAATGATTATTACTTAAAAAAATATATGCATTTGAATTTTTAATGTGACGCTTCAAAACTCTACTGTATTCCTCATACACTGGAAAATTTCTTCTCAATTATAATAAATGATAATTAAAATAGCCAACGTCCTTAGATACCGCATTTCCTTAAACGACTTTCTGTTTCATTGAGCCTTTTCCTCGGGCCGAAATATCGGTAGGACCTTGTTCACGGATTCACAGAACAACTTAAGGCAATTTCATGGAAACTTTCTTGCTTGAGAGGAAATTTCCATCTTTTTATGACCTTTTATGAAATTGTCGAAAAGCCTTCATGAGTTTAACCAATAAAATTATCCTTAATCATAATTCCGGCTTATTAAAGAGCGTATAGTTTTACGCAAATGCGCATTTTATGATTAAAAAAAAACAATTTTATGTGACTAGAAATACCATGTTAACTTTATTGATTAATCGGTGATTTCTTTTGAACCTTTTTACCCATCTTGCATTTTTTGATTCGTGTGCTTATGTATTTTTTTAATTATTATATTAATAAATTAAGAATTTAAATTAACTTCCCTATATTTTCGGCTTCACAAAATATTTTTATGTTCGTCGTACAAGTCCGGTCAGGTTTTAGTGAAATTGGCGGTAGTTCCACTAAAGTTTGTCACGGAGTTTTTGGGACAACCTGAACAGTCACTTTTCATGAAATGAAAGCTCATTTCATTTCTCTTCACTAGTGCACTTAGATTGATCTTTATTGGACAAAACACCACCAATTAAATAAAATTCAAAATACACGAATTTAATGAAAATAAAACGAAAACGCAACTTCCCAAGTTTCCGCCAAAAAGTCATATTTTCATTTGGTTCGTTGAATTATTACGTTTTACGTAGGTCTTCTGCGGTGTCACCTCTAGGACGCAATGCACTTAGCTTAATGGATGGAGATGCATTTTTTATATTAGCAAATTCACATCTTTATTACAATGTTTTCCTTATGGTTTATGCTCATTATTTCTATTGATTGATATCTACTAAGTATTAAGACTCAGGTAGGCCTTTAGATCCTAACGACCATGGTAGATGATTGAACATTATTAGATTGTCTTATAAATCATTTGTCACGATTTTTTCTTTAGTATTGTTATGATTTGACTAAGTAACTTTTTGTTTCTTTTATTGGCTTATTCGCTCGCTGTGGTTATTTGTGGCCGAAAGTGGTAAAGTGGCCGAGTTGCAAACTGCCTCTCATGTGGTAGAGACAGTGGTACTTGGCGACTAAATATTAAATTGTTCGTCTGTTTGTTCCGAAGCGGCACGCGGCGGGACCGATTTGAGGGTACTTTCACATTAGAGGGTATTTTCATATTAGAAAAAGAAATAGGGTTCCGAGCAAAAAAAAAAACCTATGAAGTCGTGAACAATTAGTTATATGTAATATTTTGATTACGTACATAGACAATAATGGTTTTAAATTATTATAGGCATTTTGTATATTAATTAAAAGAACTACAATACAATGTCAGAGTGACGCAGTTTGGCGGGAAAAGAATTCACCTTGGAGTGACGCGCTTCCCGCGCTACGACCTCGCTGGCGGCCGCGAACGTTCGGCCCGAGTCGGGATCGATCGGAAAACTTCGGCGTCAATCGCTGCTTCTTCGGCTCCGCTCGGACGTCCTCGCTTTAAATCCGCCGTCCATTTTAATTGGTTCGAGATTTGATTCGTATACAATGGTTTGCCCGATTTAAAAATGTTCCAATGATTTTGGGAACTACACATATCGAAAGTGAGAGAGTGATAATAGCAGAAATGAAGACATGAAAAGATGCTGGATGTATGAGAATAATTCGACTAGAATTAAATTATTATTTGACCACTGGTAGCGCAATACCGATCATCGTGGAGATCCTTGGGGGAGGGTTTTGTCCAGCAGAGGACGTCTTCCAGCTTATAATGATGATGATGGTTATTTTCTACTACCTGTTCCGCGCGGTTTCACCCGCGTTCCCGTGGGATCTTATCTTATCCCGGGATTCAAATATAGCCTATGTTCATCAGGGATAGTGTAGCTTCCCAACGGTTAAAGAATTTTTGGAATCGGTCCAGTAGTTTCGGAGCCTATTCAATGCAAACAAACAAACAAATCTTTCCTCTTTATAATATTAGTATAGATATACATAACACTGGAAAATAATGGTGGTTGGGGCCAATATTAAGGACCAGGTAATACTGAAAGTGAGAGGCCGTTATTGCCTGGATGATAAAAGTACATCTCAAGGAAGAACCGGAGACATGTAGATGATGACGAGACTAGTGATGACTTACGTTTTAAATTGTGGTCGTATCACAGCACCAGCAGTGAAGAGTGTACCAGCACTGTATCTAAGTCCATATTTGACAATAGGGTATTTGAATACAATGAAAATATAGATAAAATTGTTGTTAGCTGAACAGACAACATTTTTCTAAACCAATTTAGCCATAGTAATATTTGAAAATATGTATGATGTTTATAAGAAATCTTTTTTCTTCTTTCTAAAATTATAAAGAGGAAAGACTTGTATGTATGTAACGAATAAACCCAAAAACTACAGGGCCGATTTCAAAAAATCTTTCACCATTAATAGATAAATATCCTTGGACATTTTTCACACACGGCTATCTGATCACAAACTAAGCAGAGCTTGTAATATGGAAACCAGATGACTGATATAATACATAGACAACTTTTTTTTTTGTAAATTCATACTTAAATAGATAATTACACCCAGACTCAGGACAAACAGACATGTTCATGCACACAAATGTGTGTCCTGGATGGGAATCGAACCCACGACCAGCGGCGTGATAGGCAGTGCGCCAACCGGCCCGTCAATGAATGCTACATTATTCCAGATTAACATAGGCTATATTTTTATCCCGGGATAAGATAAGATCCCACGGGAACGTGGGTGAAACTGCGGAGGACGGCTAGTCATAAATAAAATGATTCAATTTTCATGTTTGACCGCGTGATTGAAAACGCTCAGAACTGGCCGATTCTGAGTGTTACGTCACCTGTTTGCTAACAGGAAACAGTGAGTTGTCAAAGATATTTTGACAACTAAAAGCTTGTCTACGAGCAGGTGAGAGCATGATATTCGTGATGCGTGATTTCACCAAATGGCTCCAACGAAAGATCAGCGCTGGCGAACAGCTGGTATTATGCTGAGTTGGAGCCAATTTGTGACAATTAGGCTCAATTAGGTAATGTTTTGTGCTATTCTTATATTTTGAATTGAAATAAAAATACTCTGCCATAGGATCCGATGGATAAATGATATCCAGCAATTGTGAAACAGGGCTATTTGATTATTCCTGAATTGCAATCTTCGATTCTTCTTCATTACACCTACATTAAAAGATTTGTTCTTAGAAAGAAAGAAAGAAAGAAAGAAAGAAAAATATTTTATTAATGCGCGCCATCCGTCGCAAACCAAATAGCAACACAAACTACAAAAAACAAAAATTACTTACTGAATGACTGACTGAAACAGCCCAAGCTGCTGTAGCTAGATTTTATTTTTCACTTCTTTTTAAGAAATACTTTTTCAAAATTAAACCTAACAACTGTACCTAGGGAAGAAGGCTGGATGTTCCATATAACCCTTCAATGTGTGCTTTTGTAAATAAAATTAACTAGAACAAAAATTCAAAACTAATTTATTCAGTTTAGGCCCTGGTAAGGCACTTATGAACGTTTACAATTGACTCTACCACCGGTTCGGAATACACTTAAACTGAGAACACTCCAGCAAGAAACTCAGCAAGGATTTTTCTGCAGTCGATCTTAGTTTTAAAAATTATATTCCTTTTCAAAAATAAATTTAGAACTTATTTAAATATTTGAATCTTCGCCAGGGGATGGAGGCAGGGAGAATGTAGTATAACCATCATCATATCAGCCGGAAGACGGCCACAGCTGGACAAAAGCCTCCCCCAAGGATCTCCACGATGACCGGTCTTGCGCTACTCGCATCCAGTGGCTTCCCGCGACCCTCACAAGATCGTCGGTCCACCGTGTGGGAGGCCTGCCCACGCTGCGTCTTCCGGTTCGTGGTCGCCACTCGAGAACCTTTCTGCCCCATCGGCCGTCGGTTCTACGAGCTATGTGCCCCGCCCACTGCCACTTCTGTTTGGCAATTCTTCGGGCTATGTCGGTCACTTTGGTTCGCCTGCGGATTTCCTCATTTCTGATTCGATCTCGCAGGGAGACTCCGAGCATAACCATACAGTATAACCATATCCATACTATAATATTATAAATGCGAAAGTGTGTCTGTCTGTTAGGTCTTCACGCTTACATCACTCAACCGATTTAAATGAAACTTGGTATGGAGATAGTTTGAGTTGTGGGGAAGGATATGGAATATTTACCCCCAAAATCATCCCTTAAGGGTGTAAAAGGGGGTAGAAATTTGTAAAGGGAATTAATTAAATTGGACTGTAAGTAGGTACAGCTGTATCGCATGAAGGCAAGTTTCAATGCTTATGTCGAATGAAAGACAAGCGAAGCGAGGTGATTGACATATTGGCAACAAAAACTCCAGTTGGGCTATGTTTTTAAATATTTTTTTTTATACCACTAGGTGGCAAGCAAGCTTACGGCCCACCTGATGGTAAGCGGTTACCGTAGCCTATGGACGCTTGCAACACCAGAGGCGTCACGAACGCGTTGTAGATCTTGCATAAACCTTCTTACTCCTCTTTTGAAGAACCCCATGCTGTAGTCTCTAGGGAACACCTCTACAGGGAGCTCATTCCACAACCTGATCGCGCGCGGGAGAAAATGTCTGTCAAACCGCACTGTACGCGACCAATTTGGTTCTAAGGTGTGAGGATGAACTCCCTGTCGACGGCGGGCAGTGCAATGGTAGAAAGTTGCCGTGGGCATCATATCAAACAATTCCTCTTAACACTGCCCATTCTACAAGAGGTAGAACACACATAAGGAGGCAAAGTCTCTCCTTAGATTTAAAGGCTCGATACCGCTTGTGAGCTCAGGATCGCCGACAATTCTCACAGCCCGTTTCTGAACCGAGTCAAAAGGTTCAAGTTGGTACTTAGGTGCTCCAGCCCAGAGGTGACAGCAGTACTCCATGTGGGGGCGGACTTGCGACTTATATAGTTGTAGTATTTGTACCGCAGTGAAGTACCGCTTAGCCCTATTGAGCACACCGAGTTTTTTAGCAGCCAACTTGGCCTTTTCTTCTAAGTGACTACGGAACTAAACGTCACTGGAGATGTCGACACCAAGGATCCCGAGGCTCTTTGAGATGGAAAGGGGCGTGTTGAGGAATTGTGAAGCCACAGAAAATGGGGTTTTGGAGCCACAGAAAATAATTTTATGGTACCAGAGCAATCACTACAATGGACCTTTTCCTAAAAATAGTATATTTTTAGTGTTTCTTGCAGAAATGAAAAATGATTCAGCAATAAAGAAATCTTGTATTTTGGCATACGAAGAAAACATATCCTTAAAAGAAATAAGTGACGTAAAGGAAATATCGAACAAAGATCTCACGATGACGTATGTATAAGGAGTTTTGAACTCCAAAAAGAACAAAAATGAACCCCACAGCATAATCCTATTGCTAAAGAAGAAAAGGCTATAAGAGAGAATAAAACTAAAAGGACTCCCGCCACCAATTTGGTGAATGAATGGGCGACCTCAAGCGCTACACTTTCATTTCGTTTCGCCGCTAACCGCATGACCTAATTCGTCAAATCCACAACCATTTCAGGGTTTGACAATGATAACACTAGTTTTGGAGCCGCAATAAAAATATAGGCGAGCATCCACCGGGCGTCGCACGGGGGCGCGGTAGTGGAGTCAGTTCAGTGACTTGTGGGCCGCGGCACAGGGCGGACGCACGTGCGCGTCGCTCGTTTAAAACACGTTACGACTCCGAGTCAACGACAACCTTCGGCGTGGAACTGTATTTTGAAATTGGAATCGTGTGTGTTCTTAAAAAATATCTGACAGTGACAGGAGTGTTGCCAGTGGTGTTCGGATTTCAGTTACATTTTTATCGTTTTGAAAACAATTTTGTAATACATTAATTTTAATTATTTTTGTGTGCATGTGGACGGATCTGTGAATCATTGGATTGCGTTTTGGACTTGGTAAGTGTGTTAAAACTTATTCCATTTTATTTCATAAGAATTACAGTCCTACATAATAGTTACTCACGTGGATTTGTATTCAAAACTAATGGAAGTATTTCAAGGTTTGTTTTGCGTCAAAGGTCAAAAATACCACCGTCGTTGATTTAAATTCAATACTTAACTAAATGCAGGTAATACACATGAAACAGAAACATTTCAACGGTCTGAAGATAAACTTTACGCAAAGTCAAATAATATGTTTTATTTGCTTACTCTTAAGTAAACATAACATAATAGTTTAGCATGATTTTTTAATATTCACCGACAATATAATAAAGATAATAAATAAAGATAGTCTATTCTTTCTGCACTTGTATGCCGATCATTTATGTTAAGCTAAATCAACTTTTAATAGGGAATATTAACTCTTTGTCAAAAGTTACTTAAGTAGGTATCTGTATAAAACTACTGCAGTTAATTCTAAAACATCAATAGGTATAGCACGATTCTAGAAAAATAATAAAAAACACAACAGTAGCCCAATCACTTTATAGTAGACATGATTTTTTTCCCAATTTCTGAATGTTATTTTGAGCGGAACACATTGCCAGTATTTAAAAAAATATATATTTATGACTCCATTTCATGCGAAGTTTTAGGTATTGACCTTGCAGACTTATCTGAGAATTACGCAGTAAAATCACTGAATCAAAACGTTCAGAAAGTCCTTTCACGAGTCCGTAAATAAAGGCCTACAAGGGCCACTGAAAATTTCCTGTTTAGAATATGTTTTTAGGCTATGCTTTATGCCTAAAGAGGATTTCAGTCTGTAATCCTCTTTTCACCTCATCCGAAGATAATATTCCCATTGAAGGATCAGCAGATTTCTTAACAATAAGAATTCCTGTAAAATTTAAAGCAATAGAAGAATATAAAGGACATAATTCATACATTTTTGCATTGTTATGCTCTTAATCTAGTACATTATAGACCGTGATTATGCAATGCATGCCAGTGGGCGGATGATATTTAAAGTAACTATTGTTGCTATTACTAATTTAGACCAGATTTAATTGTGCGACAGCGCAAGGTGTCCCATTCACTCAAGCTCTTGACACCACTCACAGACTCAAAGAGAAGCCGATCTACACATTCTTTTGATTTCATATAAGATCTGGTTATTTTAAGTATCATTGCCACCTTCTACTTGTCTTCGTAAAGATAAATTATAGCAAAAAGAGGGCCCATTGTCAAATTATAGTCGTTAAGTAACTCGACAAAATTTTGAAAGGCCTATCTGACAAATGAGGATCAGACAAAAATGTTCCGAGCTATCTTTAAAACGTGTGTAACAATGAAATTGTGTCATCAGCACACAAAAGCTGTAGCACTAGATTAGAAAAAATATGTTTGACCTTGTAGTTATGCTAGCTCCATGAAATGTGTTGTTTTGCAATGATGGTACTGAGATTTACTGTTTCTTTTTCTTCTCCATTTACGAAATCTTTTCTAACGCCTTTAGCTTCTAGATTTCCCAAAGTATTTACTTGGACGTACATTTTTCCACTTCTTTTTAGTATGTTTGTGTGTATTACTCAAAATATCTACTGTGTCTTCCAAATTGAACTGATTGTCTATAGCTTTTATGATGGGTTTTAGGAGAGGGTGTCCAGTGTAAGACACAGATGTGATTTCATCGAAATAGGTGTATGTCAAGTTATTATTTTAACGCTTGTGTCTGCCCTATTACATCCTAGATTCTTCCAAAAGATTCATACAAAAGCTTTCTTAAGACTAAAAAACGGGTACATTGTTCTTCAATTAAGTCATTTTTCAGATAATGACTAGCATTATGGCGTAAAAGCTTGTAAAAATCATAATCATGCAACATGCCTAACATATTATAGTTTACACGGAAACAACCATCCTAAAGGAGATAAATGCACATTATCAGCGCAATGTGGCCTTCGAGTTATCAGGGTAGTACACAAACAATACTCATCAATTTGCGTGCGTGAGATTTATAGATAAAACACATTGATAGCACAAGTGATAGCATAATTACAAGGGGATATTACGGAAACTGCAAATTGTTATAATACAGATAATTTTATGTGTAGATAAAACAAAATAAATATACGAATGTGACCTTGCAATTCGAATTTTCAAGATGGCGTGGCGCAATATGTCAATATTGGCGCGCATTTTCCAACTGAAAAACGACAGGATAGTTTATTTTGCGCTGGACTCAAGCCTTTTGTATTTACTACTGTCTTTTGCACTTCTTTTAGCCTCGTTCCATAGTTAGAGTTCATGTAAATGCCTCTACGTGTCTTATTATGCCAGCCTGAATGACTCTATATAGAGTGTTTTGGTAATGATCAGGTAAAGATGCAAAGAGTCTCACAAAGCACCTGTATTCTAATACTTATTTAAAATGCATTCAAATATAAATGACCATAGAGGTTTGCGTGTCATTTTAACTACACCTACTAAAATCATCATTCAATATTTCGGTGGAATCATCGTGTTTTCGACACGATATGATAGCGCAATAATCATTCTTACGTGTGAACTTTTAAGATCTAAAATGCCGTGTAATTTTAATCTCGTTTCGGTGTAAAACGCATTTCGAATGACTTTCGTTTTGGCCGTGTGGTAATGGTTATCTTTTTATAAATGATCGGATCACATGTAAGTAATTTATGATAGAGAAATTACTTTCACCTGTTCACATGGAATTTTGTACTATTTGCTTCGTTTACGCTACGCGAGTCATATAAACATGATTTAATAGACTTTACTGTCAAAATTACCATACACAGATTTTTAAGTTATGGCAACCCTTGCTGTCTTTTTTTCTGCATAGCAACTAGCGCCATTTCTATAGGCTATCGCGAGCAATAATAGAGGCGATATCGAGCTATTTATCACTTATACGTATTTAAAGTGCCATGATAAATTATAATGACGTTGATAAGTCACGATGCAAGCAAACGCACTCGCATACTTAACTTAACAAATATAACTTCTTCATCTAAAGCACTAGCTGTTCCCCGCGGTTTCACCCGCTTTCCTGTGGGATCTCATCTTTTCCCGGCAGAAAATATAGCCTATGTTCATCAGGGATAATGTAGCTTTCTAATGGTGAAATAATTTTTCAAATCGGTCTAGTAGTTTCAGAGCCTATTCAATGCAAACAAACAATCAAATCTTTCCTCTTAATAATATTAGCTGTGATATTAGCATAGATAAATACCTACGTTAAATTGTAGGTATTTTTAACTAGTTTCCGACCCTGCCGGCAACAGAATGTTCATAAGAGAGCACTTTTGATTAAGAAAATATTACTTGTAATTCGAAATTTCTACACGCTCTTTGATTAAAATTGGTAGAGTTGCCATTATAAAAAAGTAAATGGCTTACTGTACTTTTAGCTATAGAAAACTACATTATAAATGGGCATTGAGTATTAATTACAATAGCCTTCTTGTATAAATAATGACAAATAAATCAATGCATTTGATAGCTTCCGCATAGATCGGTCGCAGCGCAGCGCAGTCACAGCGAGCGCACGCGACGCGAAGCAAGCCATGCAGCGCAAGCGCGTTCACCGCTCCGCCTGCCGCCGCTGAAAGTGAAAGTCCAATTTCAAACTTGGAACGTCATTTTGATTACGTAGTCCGCCGGCCAGTATCTAGTTTTGTTTACTTTTTTCTTAAATATTTGTTTATGGAACGAGTTTCGAGATGACTCCTCTGGCATTATTGTTATTAAGGCACTTTTTTCTTTTCATGTTTGAGTTTTTTATTGTTCATTTTGTTTTTCTATCAGTTCTTTGAAAGTACTGTTAAAAATAATAACAGTCTAGGAAACTCGTTAAAATTTATTCATGAATCTTTGAATTCTTATTACGAATTAAATTGACAAAAGGGCAGTAGCCGATAGCATTCAGTCGAATTTCACGCAAATCTAATAGTGATATGTTATTTTAAAGCAGAGAAGTATTTTTTAGATACTGCAATTTAAAATGTTGTGATTTCAAATCATTGCGAAATTAATTGGAATAATGTATTGTCAGCGCTCGCACGCACTACAAGTTTTTAATGGAAGGTAAAAACGACGACGGTAAACGATAAAAAGAACATTACATAATTTTTACAAGTAAAATATTCTTTCACAAAAGAAAAGCCTGTTGTACATCTAGAAATATTTACCACACATACATTGTGGTAAGTGCTGTCTAGATTCTAGGCTTTATTCTATTGGCTATTAAAGAAAACTGTTAACTGTCGGAACACTAAGTTAAGTGTATGGCGATAGATCTATCTAAGTAAATGAAAATTAAAAAAACTTGAGAGGTGTCAAGGGACACCCGGATGGAACGAAGTTATATAAGTTATATAAGTCGAGAGAGTATATATATATAAAAAAAAATAATAAAAAAAATCTATTTATATATATAAATAGAAATGAAAATATCTGGCTATAGAAAGCTATAAGAGGGAGAGAGAGAGACAGACAGAGAAACATGCGCACGCCGCACAGCGGTCGGTGACTTTTGTCACAAAAAATCATCGACATTAAAGTGTTGGTGATTTTATATTATTGATAAGGAAATTCGTTCCAATAAATAAATAAAAAAGTACCGTACCACCGTGCCATATTCCCGATGTTTCATTTCGGATGAGCGCAAGTACGGATGGCGTCGGATGATACCAATCCTATAGTGAACTGGAAGCAGTAGCGGATCAAGGATGCAAAAGCAACTCAATTCTCCTGTGATAAATTTTAAATTAGAAAAGCAAAAATTATATTTCATGTGATTTTTTAGGGTTCCGTACCCAAAGGGTAAAAACGGGACTAAGACTTCGTTGTCTGTCCGTCCGTCTGTCTGTCACCAGGCTGTATCTCAAGAACCGCGATGGCTAGACAGTTGAAATTTTCACAGATGATGTATTTCTGTTGCCGCTATAACAAAAAATACTAAATACAGAATAAATTAAATATTTAAGGGGGGCTCCCATACAACAAACGTGATATTTTTGCAATTTTTACGGATCCTTTCGTGCGTGTTTAGGTTTGATAAAACCTACCCTCCACGGGGTCAAACCAAAATCCTGAATAAGCTGATGTTACTACCGAAGTTGGTAACTGAGAACCGTCAAGAAACTCAGGCGATGATAGCTCAGTGGTAGTGACGTCTTTGAGATTTCGGTGAAGGAAAACATCGTGAGAAAACCACAGCACAGTGGTAGGGTAGTTTGTAGTACTCGACTGTCTGGCTACCACCCTCAAGTTTAAAATCTGTCGCCAAGCACCTGTTGGTGTGTTCCGGCAGTTGCACTTGAGAGCCAGTTGCCTTTAAGGCATTGTAATAAGGTGTACAACACATTGGCAATACCCTTGGTATTGCTAATGTCTATAGGCGACGGTAGTCACTTACCACCAGGTGACCCGTCAGCTTCGTTGTCACTTGTGGTATAAAGAAAAAAATAAACTCACCAAGGTTACATCTTATATTTTTATGACCTGAATAGTTAAAATAGAACTCCAGCTAGTGACAGCATGAGCATTATTTAAAATTATACACAATCGACGTTTGGACGTACTAAATATGAGACCGTTGGATCGGAGGGTATCGACCTATGAGCGAAACGTAACTTTTTATGTATTGAACTTTATCAGAGAGAGTGAACTCATGACCTGAACGTATGTTGTTTTGTTGCGTTTTTTTTTAATAGATAGGCTTGACTTTGGCCACAATCATAACACGGTAAGTGATTATATTTTATTGTCTCTGGATATTTAGATGATATGTTACCTGTACATCGTGATGATATGGTATCTCAATGGTAGTGACGTTGGATACCGTGACGAAGATCGTGGGTTCGAATCCTACACTAAGCTTGAGATCTCAGTGAAGGAAAACATCGTGAGGAAACCATAGCATGGTTACTCGTCTGGCTAGCTATTGTTGCCAGTAAAAATTGCACTTGAGAGCCAGTTGCCTTCAAGGCATCGTAAAAAGCTTGGAAAATTGCCGAACCCCTGGTATTGCCAATATTAGTGACGGTACAAGTGAACCGCGCTAATAGTCGAGGCAATTTTTGCCTTAGAACCGACGGCTGATGGGGCAGAAAGGTTCTCAAGAGGCGACACGAACCAGAAGACCCAGCGTGGGCAGGTTCCCCACACGGTGGACCGACAATCATGTGAGAGTCGCGGGAAGCCGCTGGATGCGGGTAGCACAAGACTGACCATAGTGAATTCCTTTGTTCAACAGTGGACGTCCTTCGGCTGATATGATGATGGTCTTCAGGAAACGAACATATCAATTACTTTTTATCTTAAGTGTCCTAAACTAAAACAACAACCATCTTCCCGAACGTCTTTAGACAAAGTTGATAAATCATCGAACCTTGATAAAAAATAGGTCACAGCCAATTCAAAAAGCAGGTGACCTCCCCAACCTTCACTGACCGTCATAACATAAACGAACAAAAATAATCACAAAATTTCTTTTTTTAAGCTCACCTACGTAATAAGATAAATAAATTCGGACAGTCCTAATTCTAATCTAACGGCGTCAAGGTCCGCAAATTTTTCTCCGATACTCGTGTCTCCTTGACATACTAAGCGGCGTGATGCGCTGCGCCCGCGCACCGCTAAAAAATACACGTAGATAAAAGAGCCGTTTGAATCATACACTGATAATAAATTGAACATTTTTAGCCGCACGGCTTTGGCGTTGTAAAAAGTTGGACAATCAGCGGACACGCCAATAGCCTTTAGCAATCCCCCTGGTATTGCTAAAGGCTATTGGCGACGGTAGTCACTTACCATGAGGTGACCCACCTGCCTGTTGTTAGACCTCTGACAAAAAAATGACTTTTAAAAAGTAGTATATTTCGATCATTTTGGAAATTCAAACCTACTATCATCACATCTAATAGGTATATTTATAAAGAAAGTAGCCTATATCTCTTTCTAGGCTATATGCATGCCAACTTACAACCGGTTCAGCAGTTGGAAAAATGATAATTTGGTCTGGAAACAAAAATAGATGATTGAACATTTGAGTTTTATCTAAAACACAATATACAAAAGAAACTAAAGCTCTCCAATGATTCTCTGGCGTGAGATGTATCAATAGTGGTACTTACCCTAGTTCGTATGTTCCCAATATATTTCCCAGATAAGAGTGGGCCGTTACCATGGTAACTGCTAGGCCGGCCTTGATAAAACTGTCCCAATTACTCGCAGATATTTGTGCGTTGTGGGAACAGGGCGAATTTATATTATTGTAGGTATATTTTCTCGTATTTTTGTTAGTGGTATTTAGGGCAGACGCAGGGATGCTGTGGGCAGAGCGCATTACATCAATGCCATAGAGAATAGAGTAGACTGATTCAATAGACAGAAGATCGGATACCTCCCACATGTGTAGTAGTATTAATAATTAATTGTATGTAAGTCTCATTAACTCACAATTAAAAAGCAATTCTAACGTAATGACATAATGTTATTTATTGTTTAATTCAATTTAGTTGAAAGAAAATAGTTTCGCTCTTGACTCGACATACCCGTAACTGTTAAACTACTTATAGATATTTACTTAAATCAAAACAAATATACAGGTTTCTTCACATATTTGTTTTCCTAGGTGTGAATCATTAACCCCACTACAATACCAGCCAGTCAAATAGCCAAACTTTGATACTGCCATCCATATACATATCGATATACCTATACTTACATATAGTCATATCGATAGTACTACAACACTAGGGAAAGAATGGACATTTGCACTGTATGTTTTTTTTTGTTACTGGCAATCATCCTTTTAGGATAGTTCTGCCAAGGTCAAAGTATTTGAAATGGTCTTGGTCTATTTGTCACTCCTTTAATATATTTTTTTAATAATTTTTAGTCAATACAAAGTCTTTCAGTCTCATACATTTTCTTGAGTTTTAATTTCTTCTTTTATGTTATAGTAGGTATACTAACAAAAACATTCAGGTACTATGCTTAAGTGAAACATTTATAAAAGCAGGTGAAGAGAGCAATCTTAAATTGGAGGGATTTTCATTGATATCAGCATACTCTAGACCCAATGAGAAAAGAGGTGGAGTATGTATACTAGTCAAAGACAATATACCTTGTACCAAACTACAGGTCACAACGGAATTTGCAACTTCAAAACATTTTGAATGTTGTGGTATCAATGTGTCAAATTCTAACGTTATAATTATTTGCATCTATCGCACACCGTCCTCGGATATAAATATTTTTTTTGATAAACTAGATAAATTACTTTATAAACTAACTAAAGGTAGTAAAAAGCGTGTAATTGTCGCAGGTGATCTTAACATTAATACCTTAAGTATTAACAGACCGTCGAAACTTTTATCTGAGATTCTACTAAATTACAACATGACTATGCATATCAGTGTACCAACGAGAAAGAATACTTGCATAGACAACATCCTGAGTAATATAAAAACAGCAAGAGGGGCAGTGCATAACGTATGTTTATCTGACCATAATACAGCCCAATCCCTAGAATTTACTCTGAAAGTAAAAACACAAAAAAATACATGGTTTGAAGAAAAATTTGAATTTAGTAAAGAGAATATAGATAAATTCGTAGAATGCTTGTCGTGTCTCTCATTTAACGACGTATTTCAGCAATCTGATACAAATAAGGCATTTTCTGCATTACACGATACGATCGTATTGTTCTTCAACCTATGTTTCCCTAAGCTCAAAGTGAAAATAAATGAAAAGCCAGTTAAAACGAGGTGGTTGACAAAAAGTATTAAAAAGTCGTGTGTATCAAAAAGGAGACTTTACCTACAATATCAATTTTCAGCAGTAAATAAAAAATCAAATAAAATTAATTACATAAAATATTCAAATATATTAAGGAAATGTATATTGCAATCGCGAAAACTTGGTAACAGAAGATTATTAATGAATTCAAAAAATAAATGTAAGTCGGTTTGGAATATAATAAAGGATAATACTGGTGACCAAAATAAAAATACAAATATTGACGCAATTGAATATAACGGTAACATCATTTCTGATCCTCAGGAAATGGCTAATACTTTTAATCACTATTTTATTGACATTACAAATACTACTGACCAAAAATTTTCACCATATATCACTTTTGACACCCATAATTCTAGTATTTATATAAATCCTACCAGTTCTGATGAAGTGCACCGTACAATAATGACTCTTAAAAATACCAAATCTGTTGGTTATGACAACTTACCTACATGCATAATAAAAAGAGTGGCGCCTTTAATATCTCCCGCTTTAAGTCATGCCATAAATTTATCATTAGTCTGTACTAATGATAAATTTATAAAATTTTAGTTTTTCCGGAAATACTCCCTGTGGAGTATTTCCGGAAAAACTAAAATTTTCGATAGTAAAGCCAATTTATAAAAAAGGAAACAAAAGAGACCTGAATAATTACAGACCTGTTACCTTAATTCCAGTACTTTCCAAGATTATTGAAAAGATCATGCTTAAGAGATTAGAACACTTCCTAAATACATTTAATCTAATTAAATCAACGCAAAATGGTTTCAGGAAAAACCATTCCACGACTTTGGCAATTTTCAAATTGGTGAAATCTGTAACAGAATGTATGGATTCGAAAACCCCTATTGTAGCCCTGTTTTTCGATATGAGCAAAGCGTTCGACTTTGTTCATCACAGTAAATTAATAAATAAATTGAACAAATATGGTATAAGGGGCACAGCAAATGAATGGTTTAAAAGCTATTTACATAACAGGTACCAGTCTACAGAAATCGTTTCAATGTTGAATAATTCTAATAAAACTAAATGCTACTCGAATTTTCAAATAAATCATCTAGGCGTCCCACAAGGTAGTATACTCGGACCAATACTATTCTTGATGTATATAAATGATCTGCCGGATGTAACATTACATGAATCTATTTTATTTGCTGATGATACAACTATTTTGATAAAATGTAGTGATCGGTTGCACTTTGAAGACGAGATCAATAACACAGTAGGGAAAATTATTGATTGGCTAACGGAAAATAACCTTAAAGTAAACTTATTGAAAACTAACATGATACAATTTCAATCCCATAGAGCCACGACAATTAATCTTAATATTAAATTTAATGAAATCCCAATACAGGAAGTAATTTCCACGAAATTTCTAGGCATCCAAGTTGATAGAAACTGCAACTGGAAAGTGCACATAGACTACGTGTGCACAAAATTAAACAAGTTGGTTTTTGCGCTACGTCGCCTGAAAGAGATAGCTTCAACTGATATTGCACTAAATGCGTATCATGGCTATGTTGGGTCAATCTTACAATATGGTTTAATGATTTGGGGAAATGCAGTTGATATTGACAAGGCTTTTAAAGTACAAAAGAAATGTATGAGGGCTATCTATAGTACAGATTTGAACGAATCATGTAAACCATTATTTCAAAAGTCAAACATACTCCCGCTTCCATGCCTATATATTAAACAAATAAGTGTATTTGTGAAAGAACACAGGGAATTATTTGTAACCAGAAAGGATAATCAGCACAGACAGATTAGAAGTAATGCGGCACACAAATTAGTTATACCCAGGTGCAGACTGCATCTCGTTAAGAGAAACTCTTTCCACATGGCAATAACTATTTATAATAAACTTCCTGATTCTCTGAAGGAGCTACCATTGGAAACCTTTAAAAGGGTACTACATCGATGGCTATTGCAACATTGTTTTTACTCAGTGAGTGAGTTTTTAAACATGCGCCCGTAATAACATATGGATGTGCAATATTGGGTTATCATGCGACGACATAGATTCATGGATTGTGCGTTGGTACCTTGTAGTTTCGATGTTGAATGATGACTTGTGTAGGCATTGCTTTGTATATTGTAATTATGACATAACTTCTATTTTTCAATTAACAACAAATATTCATACGCCATTTTAATGGCAGTCTTAAGAAGGACTTATATTTATTTTAACATCTCATTGTAATACCTAAGACTTAATTGAATAAATTATTTGATTTGATTTGATTTAGTCATATTCTCAAATTCACTGTAATGTTTAGTCCTCGTCCGTATATGTCCAGTCAGGCTTTAGTGAAATTCGCGGTTGTTCCACTTTTTCACGGACTTTTTGGGACAACCTGGAAAGTCACGATACACGCTTTCATTTCATTTCACTTCACTTGTGCACTTAGATTGATCATTATTGGACAAAACACCGCCGATATTATTCAATAAAACTCAAAATACACGAATTTAATGAAAATAAAACGAAAACGCAATGTCACTCTGCAAGTTCCCGCCAAAAAGTCATTTGCACTGTAAGGGAATTAGGAAAGAGAGTGGGGCGCGACTTTGTAGATGAAACTGACTATATCCGTTTGTTTCTCAATCACGGAAAAACGGGTGAACGGATTTTGATGAAACTTGGCACACAAGTAGATCATATCCTCGACTAATACATGGAAGACTTTTTATAACAAGAAAACATAAGATCTCTCGGGAATGCGGGTGAAATAAGTTTCACATAAAAACTATACAATTTCTTAGTTTTTCCTAGAAAATTATCGGTTTTATTGTAAATGATAAGTGCTAGGCAAAAGATAGAGGTGTATCTAAAATGGAACTATCACGCAGTTATCACGATCGTACCTACTCAGTATCAAACTATCACGCTGAATTAGATATCATTATTGATAAACATTGATTAAGTATTAAAATAGTTAGTTAAATATCCTGGGACATTCCGCACACATCTGATCCCAAACTAGGCAGGGCTTGTGCTATGGAAACCGATAAATGAATTGTTTATTCATCCAAATAGCCTTCACAGGCACTTATGAATAGTCTAGACTCTAATGCACGGTTCGGAAGGTTGCTTTTGCTGAGAGAAGCCGGCAATAAACTCAGCAATTATTCTTTTCAAAACAAACTTAGAATTATTACATAAGATATGTCCTACAAGATATAGTACTTTATACATAGTTACGAATTCGGCAGTATTAAGGTCGGCAACACATTGGCAGCCCCCCTGGTATTGCTAACGACGGTCTCATACAATTCTGATAAGTCGCATGTTTTGACAGAGTTGTCATGAAAAGAAACAATTACAGGTTTCCAAAAATTTGTTTTGTTGTAAAATTTTAGAACGTTGCTTTTTTGGTCGTGAAACCTACACCTGTTAGGTTTCCTTGAAGAAAAACATCGTGAGGAAACCAAAGAACGGTATTATGGTACTTTGTAGTACTCGATTGGCTGGCTACCATCAGCATCATCTCTTACCTTGAGATACCATCGTAAAGAAGTTTTCTCCATGTAAAAAGAAGAGTTCAGTACTCTAGTGAAAAAGGTATGGATAATTATTGTGTTACCATAGCAACAACGGTATTGCCATTCTGTCCCCAGTATGTGAACGTAGAGCTGCGCAGGCGCCGCAAGATGGCCGCGGTATGTGCACCGCATTGCAGGATACTAGTATGCTTTTGTGTATACTCCTACTAATATAATAAATATGATAGTTTGTATGTTTGTTGCTCAATCTCGCGAAAACGGCTGAATGGATTTTGATGAAACTTGGCACACAGGTAGATCAACAGGTATCCTGGAATAACAGATATGTTTTATCCAAGAAAAAGATAATATCCCACGGGAACGCATGTGAAACTTCGGGGCGGAAAACTAGTAGATATTCTAATAGTTTTACAGGTATCATGGATTGATGAAAACAATACATAATTTCGTTTCGTATTATTTATTTCAAGATGCTAAAAATGTTAAATCATTCTAAACATTGAACGTACAAAACCTGCCATGCCGTAACTCTTTTGGATCTGTCATGGTAAAGCTCCCCAAATATAGTAAAAGAAAGTTTTACAACATTGATTTTTAGACAGTTGCCATTGTTTTCATAATTTGTTTACAACGACACCGCATTGAAAAGGGCTGTAACTAAAAAGTACCTAACTTTTTACGGTTAAGGTCATCCTCAAATAATGGTTATAAATATACCCCATTGAACGGTCCTATGGGAAACATTGTACAGAAACGGGTTAAGTTATTAGGAACTCTACATTGTCATTGTTTATGGCCCTATACTCATTTTATTTTTTACGAGTCAGAGAGAAAGAAATTCGACAAATGAAAGTTCTGCCGTAAAATATGAAAAGTAATTATAATACCTACGGTGAAGTTTCGATTGTAAGATAATACATTTAAAAAAATGGCTGTCGTTATAAAATAGGTTGGTTATGAGGCCGCCATGTTTTTTTGACATTTAGGCAAAAGTACTAAAGAGTCTCGTTTTTAAAAGCGAAATAAATAAACTGCTGTATCGGAATATAGTACTAATTTATCCGAGACTCAAGAAAGACGCTTTTCAAAGTAAAGAAAACAACACAAAATTGTGTTATTTACGTAAAATTACTATTTCCATTGCACAGAGCAGACACGTATTCGCACTATATAAATTCGCTTGAAAACGTAAAAACAAACGTCAATAAGATCAAAATATTTACGCGAGACAAACTCGGCAGCCTTCGGCTATATTCGGCTATCATCGTACCCGAAATGTCGCGGGGTATCGTACATCACGCCACACTATCCGGGCCTGGGCTTCCCCCCTCATTCACACGGCACTGTCGATAAAGAGGGGTAATGCAGTACTATCTTGGAGGTCAGGTTTAGTTGGTTCGCGGACGTCCGCGCCTGTTCGTTAACCTTGGCCTAGTTTGATAGCTAGATCCCCGCGCGCAGCTGTTAAGTAGATAGCCTG
The DNA here is from genome assembly GCA_951361185.1 of Ochropacha duplaris. Classification (NCBI taxonomy): domain Eukaryota; kingdom Metazoa; phylum Arthropoda; class Insecta; order Lepidoptera; family Drepanidae; genus Ochropacha; species Ochropacha duplaris. The sequence continues at coordinate 14,388,051 of OX592693.1, forward strand.
ATATTCACTTCCTAATGGAATTTGGTTATTACCATAGATTAAATAATGCGCGTTCAAGGCACTGTGAGGTAAGCTGAAATGCGTGTGACGTCACACGGTCATCATTAAACTGAATTTCTTTTTGGAAATTGACACCGACATAAGGTCATACTAATCTACTTTGTTGTTTAATTTATTTATGTTTTAACTACTACACATGTCTTATGACATGAGTTAGCAATCCATCTATCTCTTTCCCCCGCTCATTGTTGTCGAATACCGTAATTTGTCTCTGCTCGAACCATTCGTATTAATTGGTGTAGGTAATGCATAAGTTTTTGGGGTATCCATGACCTACTTTTGCGTGAAAAGTTTTATGTACCGCTTAGCGAAATGTTTATCTTGTTTTATGTTATCGTAAAAGTAGTTGGCGATAATATTTGCATACTTTTGAATTCAGACTTCGGAGAGAAATCAGAGCAAGTTTACTCTCATTTGACTAGCCTCTGTTAAAACGCATTTCACGTGACATGTGAGAACAAAATTAGAAACATTCTGATAGAAGATAACGCTTTTTTTGGGCAGGAAAGCGTCTGCCGGGCCCAATAGTTGTAAATAATATTATTATATACAAAATCTTTGCTATTAATTAGGTATAATTTCTCTGTACGAAAATAAGTTTTATATTGAGGACGATAAATTACATGACACCGACGCAATAGCAGCCTCCGTTACTTGTAGCTCATTGTAAGGCTATCCGGTTGCCAATCAAAAAAAGAATCGGTGAAACAGGTTAGGTTTATAAACTGTTCCTTCAATCAAATCATCATAAGAAAATCATCACTTAAGACTATTCGATTTTAGACTGTTATTGCTTCTCGCTCTACATTTAAAGTTTATTTTAAATAATTACATTTATTTCGTGCCAATAAATAATTGAAAAAGGTAGTTTTACATTCGACGATACGTGTAGCGGTCGTGTGACATTGTTGCCGCCTGTCAAATGTCATTGTTGACACAAGTTATCAATGTAAAAAACTCGGTCCATGTTACACGTGTCAATGTTGCAGACATTTTTGGCGAGATTTCTTATTTGGAATGCGTGGAAAAAGAGTAATGAGAACTAAATGAGAAACCATTGAAATCACTTTTCCGTAGACTCTCTAGAATGGTCTCTAATTATTATCACTGCAAAATCACTGCAAATCATCATTAGGATATTAATACGTGAAAAACTTTGTATCTAATTTTCACCCCTGTTTCTTTGATTTTTTATTAGTTGTCGAGATTTAAAGAAATCAATAAAAAAAATGAATCAGTTGTCGTTTTCATATTTTAATATTATACATATACGAATTTCGCCGAGACTTGTTTTTTTTTTTTAATTGTAAATTGGCTTTGGTTTCATCACAATAACACCATGGCTGTATGCTGTGAATGGAGGTAAACACACCACACCAGTGCTTTGGGTCAGATTTTTAAGTTACTGGTCGTATCCAGCCCAATAACATGCCATGGTTCCATCACGATGTTTTGTTTCTCCGAACTCTTCGATTACATATAAATAAATAAATCAATACTAAATAAAGAAACCAAACGATTATATAAAAATGGTAACACTAGGGTCGTCTAAAGTTTGGTGCGACACTCGTAAGTTCGTAACGTATGCAGTGACCTTAGCTAAGTACTTCAACACGTCTACATTAAACAACCTTGATCTCTACCTATTACTGAAAAATGTTGCATTAAAACACCCAACTTTATTGTCTTGCATTAAACATTCGCGCGTACAATTAACGACTTTGCAGCGTACGATATAAAGTTTATATTCTATTTATTTGAACATTTTCGTGGACCTTGGCGACTGGCCTTGTCTCTATCTGGCGTCCGTTCTTTCCGCCTTCGACGAATCAATTTGAACATTATTATTTTTATTGACTTATTTAAAAAAACACTTTTGTGTTTTTAATTTTAAAGTGTACTTACTTATAATTATTTATAAAATGAAGGTAAGTAAATGTTGGTATGAGTGAGTAATGAAATAAATAACAGGTAGGTCGCCATTTTGTTTTTTTTATTGACATTGAATCGTAAGCAGATTTGCCTAGAGACAACCGAAGGTGCTCATGAATTTCGTTTGAAATCCCTCTTAATATGAAACAGAAGCATAGATAAATATTTAAAGTTCATTTTTAAAAAAAAACTAAGAGGAACCATAAATTGATGCCCCTAAAAAACTTTATACAGTTCCATCCATTCAAAAATAATCTGTCTTATATGACATTTACCGACCAGCATTCGTATAGTGACCATAACTGTCAGATTTAGAAAGGTCATACCAATTTAAATCGACCTACATATTACGACCCAAATTATGGACAGTTTATCTGTCGGCTGGTGGGTTTTCTATACGTTTCTCTGGACCCTAATCTGAATAATAAGTTCAAATCTTTAAATAAAATAGGAAAAATATTTAATAATATGCAATCACAGTTTTTAAATTACGAATTTTAATATAACTTTTGCAGTACAAGTAAATTTTTTTAGTCAGACCTACCGCAATAGTGTAACATAGCAAAGAAATACAAGTGCATCACCGAAAAAGTCGTGTACGAGACCTGCGCGCGCGCACCTCTCACACACGCCCGTGCGTAATCGTTAAAGTGTGTCATGATCAGTAGGTTAAGTTTAAATAAATTGATTCGAGGGCCGCAGCGTGTATCTTCCGAAGGTTGCACTACGACCATTGTCGGCTAACATACAGGGTGGTCAGGCTGCGAATTATTTAGCCTTGGGCAAGGTCGGCAATTTGCAATTATTAGCGACATGGTGTTAAAAAATGCCAGCTGATGGACGGTAAGACTATTTCTTCCGTAATACATTTAAGCCCATGGTATTCGTTCTAAATTTTAATGTATGTCGAAATGTCATAATGAAATTTGACAGATAAAAAATTCAATTCCAGTTGCAACGACTGTTCCATAGACAAACTCCACAGGTTTGTTATGAAATAAAGGAGAAACGGTCTGACTGATTTCAGTGAAACTCCACGTAATTATGTCATAGCTCGGAGCTACGCATGAGTTACATTTGTATTACGTCATCACGCTAGACAATCTGCGAGATTATACTCTCTCTATACGTAGAGTGCGTAAGGTAGGTACGCACAAAAGTATTACACATTTGTGTACCATTCTACAGAGTTATTGAATTATTGGTACTTTCTAGATTCTAAATTCATATCCTATTGGTCAAGGAAGGTCTCCGTTTTAAGCATAAGAAACCATAATATGCTCATTGATAGCTAGGGTATTTTCTAGATCGTCTTGTTAGCTACTAATATGCCAATATTGGTGTATTCTGGGGGCTGAGAGTTAGTTATTTCGAAGATTTTTGGGCCACATCTTCAGCAACATTACCTTGGTTCTTCTTCACTGCAAGTCCTCTCTTTTTCTCTCTGGCGCCAAAATACTATTTCATTTCGAAACTTAAATGTAATCTGACATTCACAGCTTAGATTACGACTGCGTACTTTTGTTTCAAGTTCATAACAGCATGGTGAAATCTAGTTCCGAAAGAGTAAACAATATGTCATAACAATTGCGCCATTCAGAGATGAAGCCTATGCTTTCGTGGACGAATACTTCAGTACTCAATTGTGTGACGTCAGACGATATGTCACAATTATGTGCGTAAATGAGCGTTGAGTCGAAATCTTTTCAGTTGTCTATGACTACTTAGTGATGTATAGTGGGAGGAAATGTTGTAAGGTGACTGTCATGCGAACTATTGTGACATATTCTGGTCTTTTTTGAAGTGAAAACTTCTTTCAGCGCGTGGGGAGATTTTTAAATGGGAATCTTATTAGTCCCCGTCGCCAACATACTGTCAAATGTATAATTGTTGCTCGACCAGACTAATAATAATGTTAATGAATTTGATATATCTACTAATGAAATTAAAAGTGTTCGTAATATACGAAAATTTATTTGATAATCCTAATCAAACCACTGTTATTTCATAGTTTAAGTCGGCAATCCCCAATGACGGCCATATTTCTTAAACCTTAACGAACGTAGCTTTTTGAAGTTTAATAGATGTGAGACTATTAATAATAAATAATTATGTATTTTCCGCCACATTTAACATTTATATTGCGAACTGTCTACGACCGGTTTTTGCAGCGCGGAGATTACAACACTCTGTTTTTTTTTTACAAATTAGGTCAATGGGTCAGAGAAGAACAATTTTTAAACTTTAATTCGTTATGATTCACTATGTCGGGTAGAAACTGTTCTTTGCTATGGTTAACTGTTAAAGTTATAATAAACTTAGGTAATATATCTACTTATATGGCGATCGAATATTGTCAATACACTGTTTGCCCTCGGCTTCGTCCGCGTGGAATTTGTGAAAAGCCTTTTCATCGATTCTAGGGTTGGACAAGACTTCGACTAAGTTACTTTCGCATTTTGGAACGAAGTTCCTTATCGCGCGTTGTGAAAGGGGGCTAGACGGAAAAAATTCTTACGAAAATCACCGACACTTTAATGTCGGTGATTTTTTGTGTCGGTGACAAAAGTCACCGACCGCTCTGCGGCGTGCGCATGTTTCTCTGTCTGTCTCTCTCTCTCTTATAGAAAGCAAGCCAGATATTTTCATAATTTAATATAAAAATATATATATATATATATATATATATATATATATATGATGCTTTTATTTAAAATAATACTAACGTACTAGGTAATTAATCTAATAATATAAAATCTAAATAAAAAAGTCGTTGTCAGTAGGCAACGTACCCAGAATGCTGGCAGCATTTATATATATATATATATATATATATATATATATATATATATATATATATATATATAAATAGAAATGTTTTTTTTATTTTTTTTTATATACTCTCTCGACTTATATAGCTTCGTTCCATCCGGGTGTTCCTTGACACGTTGGGTCGTTGTTCTTTTTTATCGACGAACGCTTGTCCCTCTGAAAGTATCGAATTTACGCTTAAAAATCTTTTTTATTTAAAGATCATCGTTTATATAATTATGTCTTTAAATTGGTTTAATATTTTTACTTTTATTTTTTGCGTGACAGATTGGACGAAATACACATCCGTCACACTTTTTTGTACTAAGCGATTGTCGATGAAATAATAAGAACGACTTATTTGCGATTCGGCCCGCGTAAAATAAAAAAAATCCTTACCTATCGTATATTTTACCCCCTTAAGGGTTGAATTTCGATAAGCTTTACTCTGTCTTTATAAATATTTGAAGAATCTAATTAAGTGGGCGGGTTATTTGATTGGTTAGGGCGACTAATCTTTAAAATTCAATAGTTCAACTAACAATTTCATGGCCCTGTGCCTACCTATTACTGCCTATTAGTTAAATTAACAAACGATTAAGTATACAACGTGTTTTTATAAATTAATTAATTTTTGGAAAGAAGTTCCTTATCGCGCGTTGTGAAAGGGGACTAGACGGAAAAAATGCTCACGAAAAATTGACACCGACACTTTTGTGTGCTATTGTAAGCTGTGCGGCGTGCGCATGTTTCTCTGTCTGTCTCTCTCTCTCTCTCTCTCTCTCTTATAGAAAGCAAGCCAGATATTTTCATTTCTATTTATATATATATTAAAAAAAACTATTTATATATATATTGATTTATTTATTTTTTATATATATACTCTCTCGACTTATATAACTTCGTTCCATCCGGGTGTCCCTTGACACCTCTCAAGTTTTTTTTGTTACAATTAACAATTTATAAGATTTGATTAAAATACATTGTCAACCTACTAATAAACAATTCACTAACTACCTAGTTAGTAAAATTTAGCTATAGCAAGGAAAATTACTGGCAAATTGCTAAGGCAACAAATTGTTAGTCAACGCTGGATGCATGATCGTTGGTAGCTATGGCCCAACAAAGATGTCAAATATTTAAATTCGATGATTAAAAAATAAAGAAAAAAATAATACATAAAAATACCTCAGTGCAAGGTTAGCTCGTTGGAGCAACTCGCGGGCTTTGAACTGAGGGATAGAAATAAATCTTTCTGTTATTCTAAATGCGTACCTTTGGCAAGGTCTCTTATTTTGGTCTAAATAAACGTAATTTTCCATTTGAAAAAATGTAGGTTCCTGTCGGCCTTTATAAAGCCGGAAATTTTTTGGAGAGAGCTGAATTCAGATCTACTTCATCATAACAAATAAAATGGATTGGTAATCATCAATTCTGCCAGATCTTGACGTGTTCTTTGACTCACTTAATAAGTTTAAAAGTAAAATTATTCACAATCTACTCGGTCCTGCTCGAGCATCAACGCCCAGAGTAGACTAGAATTTTGATGTAGATTTGGATTACACTGTTTCGTTATTGTACTTTTCATTTTCCTTTTTTTTCTTTAATTCTTAATATTTTTATTAGTTCATCTTATTGTGTTTTTAATTATGTATGTTGTGTATACCTGTAATAGGCATAAGTATAAGAATAGAGCCACTATGTATGTATTTATTATAAGTGTTATTATATTTATGCTGTTGGTGTACCTTTTAAAGTAATAAATAAATAAATAAATGATGAATCATTAGCAAATTGTGTCGATCAGTTATATACTAGTTGTCCCCCGCGGTTTCACCCGTATTCCCGTGGGATTTTTGCAACATAGTGTGATGTTATATAGACTTCCTCGATAAATGTGCTATCCAACACTAAAATAATTTTTCAATTTTGCAAACCATATCTACCGTTCTTCAAATATATTCATACCTCCCGAAGTCTTGAGCCTGTTTTTTTCATCCTGCACCCTTATTGGTATCATTACCAAGTTCTTTCGATACAATTGTCTGTTTTCGATATAATATAAAGAGGCCATTTTGCATTAGTTAGAAAACTCTACAACTCTAGATTTTAAAGGTCTTATAGTTTACGAGCAATATTCGACCCACTTTGTTATAGAAAAAAAAATTTAGAATTAAGGAAGTACTTCAAAACCCTTACATACACTAGATCCGTTTTATTGAAAACAATATTCTTTGAAACTGAATCCATCCTTGAACTTCATTAGGTCATAATGTCATCGATAGTTTCAAAAAGGACATATGTCAAAATAATTACTACGTGACGGTCAGCATGTCTGTACCATAAACATTTCCACTAAAGTTGCATCGTTTTATTTGATATAGAATGTTACATTATACACAGAGTTAGGAACTCTTTCAAGGGGCAATGCAGTATACGTTTCTTTAATAAAGTATCCAAAGAAATGCAATAACTATTTGTATTTAAAATCAGAAGAAGAGTACTATGAAGTGTCTTATTTTGTAGACGGCAAGAACGCATTTAAATAAATTGTTCGCTCCACGGACTGATGCAAATGTTGTTTGTTGGTTTGTTCTTCTTGCAGCAACGGAGAAAAGGATCTACACGACAATGTTTTTTGATAGTTTTCAAGCCGGAGAATAAAACATGCCTTTTATCCCCGGAACGCGAGTATTTTATAAAAAAGATGAGAAACAAGTGGCGATTAAAAATACTTTAAGTAAGTTCATTTAATTAAAAAAACATTGTAAAAAGTAAATCCATATCCAGATTTTGAATGTACTTTAAATATATACCTTAGCTAGTACAGCACTATCATATAACTCTGTCTAGTTGAACATTTTACATAATCCTGTCGAAACTCAGTTCCCTTCTTGGCTCTATGTGCTTACAACCTTCGGCCACACCTTCAAAAAAAAAACAAAACTTACCACATCGTAATAAAACTTTATTTGATCATAAATACTGCATGAAATATATAACAATCAACATTATTAATTTGATCTACATATCGTTTCGTTACGCTGACGCGACATTTTGTGCATGAATTTAGGGCGTAAACTATTGCGACAGTTTTCGCTTGCGATTGTGCCTTTAGACACTTTTTGAGTTAACATTGTTGCACAACATGACCCAGATGCGTTATTTGTGTGCGTTTGTTAGTATTTTATTGTAATAATGTAACTGTAAATTAATTTAGATTATCGTTTTGTAATCAAATTATTTACTAATTTTAACGTAGGGACATTTTATGTGGGTTAAAAATATTCTTAGAAAATTTCAATGTTATTATTTTATTGGTTTTTGTTGCACATAATATATTCAAAGAATTGGAAACGAGTTTCAGAATTTGTCACAGGAGGCTAATTGTCTTATAAGTTTATCAGTCCATTAATAAAATAAAAAGTCAATAAAATGGTTATTGGTTCATCAAACACCTTTGATTGAAGCCTTCGAGTACCATTGCCTTGATCTTAGCATTCGACTTAAAGAAAATTAATAACATTGTTTATGGTTTATATGTTCTGCCTGTGTAACACGGTGTAAATAAGGCGAATCAACGATACATAAATATTTAATTGGTGTATTTTAAAACGGTATTAGAGGTCGGAACTCGGGACCTTGTACTCGTTTGGGCATACCGGTAGATGTTTAGATAATAAATCAGTTTAAAATCTTCATTATTGTGGATTTTATTATGTGTCTAACCTAGCTAACGCTTTTATAATGGGAAGAACAAAAATGGCGGTATATTTATTTTGCTCCTGGGTGAAATTACCTATTTGATGCAAAGCCCTTAAGTTTTTGTCGTTCTCATACTTTAGTACCTACTAATACTTATCCGAAAAGTGTTTCTTCTTAATATTGCAGTAACATTTTAGCGTAATTGAATTCCTCCGTAACATAATTTCTTCTTTTTTTACGCTTTCGACGCGCGCAACTCCTTTTAAAGTCCATTTATATCGTCGCTAAATTATTATGAGAATTCACTTAGAAATAAATTGCGTGTTTATTTTAAATTTTGTTACCAAATTCAAAACAAAATCAAACGTTATTTGTGATCCGCTTTTTGGTGAACTCCGACGCACGCTTTCGGAATCCGGTAGTGACATTACCAGCATAAAGTTAGAGAGAGATGGGTATGGCCACGAGTCTAGTGCTCGAGCGAGACAACAACAAGGTTACGCTCACGGCCGACCGTCGCAAGTGGCGGTAAATATCATCATATAAAAATATTGTTTTTATTGAAACTTTGATGAGATATTCATGGTAATGTATTTCATCCTTTTTGGAAGTCTTAATGTGAGAGGAATCTGAGTGCGTTTTTTTTTAAATCATGGATTGGCTTGTGTTTACAATAGTAAATGCTTTCTTTACGAAGTTTTCCTTCACTGAAAGCTTAAGATACAGGATTTGAACCTATAATTGACGCTACTTTCGATGTCACTGCCACTGCGCTATCGCCTTACCTTCTCGACATTACAGTAATTCAATAACACAGACGTTTCTGAATGATTGTTTTTAAATAGTAATGATTTAATTAAGGTATCGTGTGTGAATCATTTCCTTCACGACTTGCATCTATGATCACAACAAATTAACATGCTGTATGGACTCTATCGATTAGTAATAACTATGGTTGCTATAATTAGATACCACAAAGATATAGTAGATATTTTCTTAAAAGTAACTTTAATGGTATCTTCAGTTTTGACCTTCATTAGGTCTTAACGGACTTTGAATTAAAAGTGTGCGAAAAAAAAGGAACACAAAATATTTTTGGGTGTATAATAATGGGTCTTTCAGATAATTTTCAATTTAATATTAGAAGCTAGCAACACATTTTTAAATAGGATATCTCCAATATATTTATCCATGACAATACCATCAAGTGTCAAGCAAGACTAAAACCTCGGAACAATTCCGAGACTATATAAGTCGAGAGAGTATATATATATATATATATATATATTATATTATTTCATTTTCATTTATATATATATATATATATATATAAATAGAAATGAAAATATCTGGCTTGCTTTCTATAAGAGAGAGAGAGAGACAGACAGAGAAACATGCGCACGCCGCACAGCTTACAATAGCTTACTACACACAACAGTCACCCGACCAACTGACACTAAAAGTGTCGGTTTTTCGTAAGATTTTTTTCCGTCTAGCCCCCTTTCACAACGCGCGATAAGGAACTTCGTTCCAAAAAGTAATAAAGACTAAAAAAGTCCAGTTATGTTGAATATAGATATATACTAATAATATTCTTAAATAAACTGTTTACCATTCTGTTATCATCGTCAAAGTATACGATTCATGAATTACGATACAAATAGACATCTCTATGTTATATGTAGTTTATATTTGTAATGTTCTTGATACTGTGACATAAACATGAATCACGCGTATCTGCGCCTGCGCAGCAGCATGTCAATACTTATAAATGCCAATGTTGGAGCCAATCAACGGAATGTTGGTTGTTGGGACTATAGGGCTTACGGTTTATCGTATTATATATTGGTTATAACAAAAAAGTCATGTCAAAATGTATTTATTGGTTAAGTTCGCATTGAAAAATTTTATGTTTAATATGAATAACTGGAGCTATAACTTACATAAAAATATCCATTCTAACCGTGTTAAATATGAACCTTCACAAAGAAACATTAAAATTTTATTACCCTCAAAATCAATCCATACATCATACTTACAGAACTTAATAAGAATTTAATTTAACAATAAACTGTATTAATTAAAACATTAAAATCGATGCCATAAAATGCGATCACCGAAAAGCCCAGTGACCCCGCCAAAAGCGCCAAATAAGGTCACAAACCGTGCGCCGACATATCCCCCGCACTAGCGCTAAGGCCGCGCGCGCGGTCGCCTGACATAGACCTAGATACTATGACATTGGCACTACATTCATAAACTAAGGTCACTCGATCTCAGTTTAAAAATAAAACACGCCACCACCGCTTCAGGCAACTCGTCATTTTGACAGTTGCGAATTTGAATTCCGAAAACTTGATGCGTTCAGAAATTTTAATTGGAATATTTTTTATCTTCATATTTCGAAATGATAATTTAGGTCAGTTATTAAAAAAGTATATCTTGATTTTTGTTGCTTGCCTGTTATGGTACCTATTTAATGAGCAATAATCATAAATATACAGATAATTGGTTGTAACCTCATTGTTCTTGCTAAATTGTAGTGACGTCATTTCACTGATATTGCTGCAATTTACAGTTGTGGTTAGCTATGTACTTTTATTGCCAGCTCTTTTCAGCAAAAGCAACCTTCCGAACCTTGCGATAAAGTCTAGACTATTCATAAGTGCTTAGAAAGGCCTATTTGTATAAAAATATTATCATTAATTTATATGCCTTATGTCTTCATGAATATAGAAGATGATTATCTAATATTTAAATATATTAGCGTGGAGGTACTTACCAATGGACGGATTAGAGGTGAATGCTTAGGTAATTTAAGGGCTACCAGTAACTAATGTACTTAGTTATAGAAAAGTTTAGGTAAATATTTTAATACTCAATCTATTTGAGACGGTATAATAATACCGAGTGTGTAAATATTTCTCGAAATCAACGGGTTCCTTTCCTGGTTTGAGTTTTTTTTTTAAATTGCAATGATGCGTTGTGAAAGGGGGCTAGACGGAAAAAAATCTTACGAAAAATTGTCACCGACACTTTTTGCTATAGTAAGCTATTGTAAGCTGTGCGGCGTGCGCATGTTTCTCTGTCTGTCTCTCTCTTATAGAAAGCAAGCCAGATATTTTCAGTTTATTTTTTATTTTTTTATATATATACTCTCTCGACTTATATAACTTCGTTACATCCGGGTGTCCCTTGACACCTCTCAAGTTTTTTTTTATGAAAATCGGCTTCGAGACTCATTTCAGCATTTTTTCGCTATTCCCTTTAGTTACGGATTTGACGTCCACGCCCACTTGAAAAATGTATATTAAGATACATCTCTGCTTACTTGATGACCCAGGATATTTATTTATTTACGTATTTAGTTTTCCGCCCGGCGGTTTCACCCGCATTCCCGAGGGATCTTATCTTTTCTCGGGACAAAATATCCTATGTTTTATACTAGGATATGATCTACATAAATGTCAAGTTTTATCAAAATCCGTTCAGCCGTTTTTGCGTGATTGAGCAACAAACATACATATATTCACAATTTGACTTTTGTAAAGGTTTCTCACCATCTAGCCGCTTGCGGTGTCCCTAAGAATCGAAAGTGATGCTTTATGGTAAATATATTCAAATATATTCATCATTAGCGTGTCAGCTTTCTACGAGGAAGGTCAAAGAAATGTTATAATACACGCGTTCATTAATTCACTTTATATAACAAACACTGTTCTATAATTATGTTGGAAGGGAAACTTTGCTGTTGTCACTGTTTTAAATAGATAGATGATGTCTTAGGATTCTTCGAAAATTATACGGATGAATCGGTATTTTTATTTATCGACAGTTTATTTGTAAACGAGAGAATTTTACATTTCAAATTAGATTAAAAAAAACTGTTATCGCATCTTTTTAACATTCGCCTTCAAATCATAAATGTTAATATTCATTTCAGTAACCTAACTTTGATTTTTGAACGAAAAATTAAAAAAAAAACAAACTATTCGTAGAGAAAAGACCGCCGCCATGCTACGAGCGGGCCGTAGCAACACCGTAGTAGTGCTACGGGTCTACGGCTACGGCTGATTTGCGTAGCGCGATAGATTGAAAAAAAAAACTTGGTAGGCAAAGGTACGGTAACTTCAGCCTATAACTTCACCCTTCAAACTATCTTATTTGTTAGCGTAGATACAATTTATTTATATACTCAATAACTACCTACGTTTCAAATTTTCAATACTATGTTTTTAAGGCAGGTTTATGTTCTTTGACTATAATATCTTAGTTCGTGAAGGTTTTCTATGTCAATTCTATAAAACAGTATTTTATTTTCTATTTAAACAAAATTATCGTTTTATATTATTTCATGTTTAAACATGATACCATTTTACATAAACATTATTGGGAAGCAAGAAACATTTCAAATATTTGCGTGGCTATAAAAACTTAATGAAAATCCTTATTATTCCGTTTCCAGTGGGTGGTTTCTAGGGGTAGTAGTACGCGGTTGCTAGGCAACGCTACACGTGCCGTCATCCCCACCCTCTTAAGCCCGGGCTTCACCGCCCGCCATTACAAATATTTAGCATACTGCATTACAGATCTGTTTTGGAGGTTTGTTTGGTTGCTGTTTTGAGGTTTACGACTTTAGGCAGGCTGTTCTAACGTTGAAAATTAATTTGACTGTTAATTCTATGTCATATACTTATCTCTACATGAGTAGGTTATACATTGTGATTTTTATAAATCTTCCCCATTGTAAAATAGTTCTTAATCAATTAGCGATAAAATCTAATTTCTAAATACGCACTCGTTCCACTCAGGGCCTCACTTTTGATCATAGATGGATCATCTACATCTCGTGCTCACTGACAGCTCAGCTAGATCTCAGCTTTGATCCGATAATATTATATAACAGCAATTATAACATTTTGTGCGGGACTGTACATTTTGCTAACGGTCAACGTTTCAGATATTTTTTTTAAAAAAGCCGTTACATGTGCTGTTTGTTTCCTATTGATTTCATATATATTTTTAAATATATTGCACAATGTGTCGTAATATTAGCTAGCCTATTACTAGAAATAACGTTTTCATAGGTTAGTTGATAGGTAGTCAAACAAATCTTAATTGTTTCGTCTTCTTAGTCCGTAACTTCCGTCAAACAGCTACTTGAACAGAATGACCTCTGCATAACAAAATTAGGTAAAAGTACTTCGCAACCCTTAAAATGTATGGTCCTATATGCATTTGGCCGTCAGCACGCATATGAGCTAATGGACACCATCGTCTTTGAGTGACTGGAGTGGAGACACTGCTACCACTTTTTGTAGAGCCCTATTCTATTCTCCCGAGAAAGAACCGCGAAGGGAAAAGCCTGGGTGGGAGCATATGCTTGAATTTGTTGTTTACTAAATCATAAATAAATTGTTTTAATTATTATTTTGCCGCCTTAGCACGCAAATATTATCAGTGAGACTAGATAAATAATGATTAAATGTAATAGGTGTAAGTTGTTTTTTAAAAGAGTAATTGCTGAGTTTATTGCCGACTCTTCTCAGCAAAAGCAACCTTCCGAACCGAGCGTTAGAGTCTAGATTGATAAGTGCTTGTAAAGGCCTAAACATTTGGAAAAACATTTCAATACAAAAACACTTTATTGAAAAGTATTGATACCCACATTTTAACATCAAACAATAATCTCTTCAACAATACCCATGGATCTTATATTTCCAAAAAAAACATGAAACGATCCTATAAAAGGCAACTATATTCGGTTGCCATCATTACGCCCGCGCCCCTTGCGAGGTGCTGAGGGGCGCGTAAGGGCGGAGTTGGGCGCCACGTGTATCAATGAGAATGGGGTTCACTGAGCGTGGGGTGGCCAAGTCATAGGCGGGAGCGGGGCCTAGCGCTCAAGTGATTCGACTTGTTCAAGCGTGTGTTGACATCTGTTTTATGCTCATTTGTTTGTTCAGCCCGTTCCCATTCACAGGTGTTCAAATTTAATTACAAATACAGCGTGTATTATTTTTTCAGATTTTATTTGTACCATGCAAATCAAATAATAATATTCCCCAAAATGTTGCCAAGTTTCAAGAACAAGTTTGTCAATAACTGAAAATGTATGAGAACATTATCTTATAAGTAATCTCGAGGGATTTGGAGACGTCGACTTGTGTGTGACGATATAAAATTGAATTTTGTGTTGTAAAATCTCAAGTACCTACATAAATAATTATTTTGATTAAATTTTGTTTCTTTTTTTATAGGTACGTACACAGCACATCAATACAATTTGGAAAAGCGAAACCACAAAAGTAGGTGAAAATTAATTACTATCAGTCGATCTACCTACAGACTCTCCTATCTCTTTTCTTTGTATGAGAATAACTACGGTAGTTAAAGATAATTTTTGGAACGAAGTTCCTTATCGCGCGTTGTGAAAGGGGGCTAGACGGCAAAATTCTTACGACATAAAACTGTCGGTGATTTTTTGTGTCGGTGACAAAAGTCAGCGACCGCTGTGTGGTCGGTGACTTTTGCTTATATGCTTTTTTATATATATATATACTCTCTCGACTTATATTTTCATTTCTATTTATATATATATATATATATTTTTTATATACTCTCTCGACTTATATAACTTCGTTCCATCCGGGTGACACCTCTCAAGTTTTTTTTTTCTATTTACTTACGCATCTCATAACTTTAGGTACCATTATAATCTTGAAGTTAAAACGTTCAAAGAGATATTTCATATTATTTGCAGTGTTTATATTATACATTCTATCCTACTAATATTATAAATGTGAAAGTATGTTTGGATGTGTGTTTGTTACTCTTTCACGCAAAAACGGCTTAACGGATTTTGATGAAACTTGACACCCAGGTAGTTCATATCCTGGAATAACACATAGGATACTTTTTATCCCGGGAAAAGATAAGATCCCTCGGGAACGCGGGTGAAACCGCGGGGCGGAAAACTAGTTTATGTATATACTTGCTTCCACCCGCGTTTTTATTGGCATTGTTAATTCGAAAATTAATGACTTTATTTTATTCTCCAGACCACTTTTCACTACTTCCATTTTTTTTTGAATTATAATATTTGTAGGGTAGTACTTACAGTAGAAAATACATTACTAATTCCGCAACATAAAACTAAAGTCTAAGATAATCAACCTTCATCTACTCTATAAAGAGAAAACATAGTAAGTACCATATACCAAATCGAATAGTAAAATAAGCTTCAGTTTACTACCGAGCCTCAAGCCTCATGAAAATGGGAAGCCTGATATTCACCACAGCTATCTCCCATCCTGTTCGCACAAAACAGTTAGCTGCAGCTGTCCTTGTCTGATGTGTTAGTGACGTAATGACATGAGGTTCATTGGTGGCATTATGACGAGAACGTCGTGACCTGACCCTCGTGTTGTTCCCCTGAATAATTCATGAACTAAATCGAGCCTGCGCATTTTGTTACAAAGCAAATTGATGGCAAATCTCAAAGGAAGATAGCTCAGTGGTAAGTGACGTCGAATACCGCGACGAAGGTCGTGGGTTCGAATCCTACAATGAGCTTGAGCTTTCGGTGAAGGAAAACATCGTGAGGAAACCATAGCACGGTGGTAGGGTACTTTGTAGTACCCGACTGGCTGGCTACCACCCTCAAGTTGAAAATCTGTCGCCAAGCACCTATCGGTGTGTTCCGACAGCTGCACTTGAGAGCCAGTTCCCATCTAGGCTTTGTGTGCTTACCACCTTCGGCCACATCATCACTTACCATGGTGAGATTGTAGTCAAACACAAGCTTATCCAGAATAAAAAAAATAAAAAAACATCATTTCTATACCATTTCCATGTAATGTTTAGGAAAATATTGTCGCAGTTTTATCTGACAGTTCAGTTAAAGGTTAGTCAAGATTATTTTTTAATATCACCAGGTGGTAAACAAGCTTACGGCCCACCTGATGGTAAGCGGTAACCTAACCTCTTCATCAATATTAAAATCATAAATAAATTCTTTTCTTGAGAACTGTAGGAGCTATTAATTAAGAATTAGGTAAGACTAATCTAATAGAACTTTAATATAAGCTTACTTTCTTAATTAAATGAATAGTTTTAAGTTTCATAAGTACACGTCTAACTCAAAGCCAATCTATATTGTTGGACATCAAAATGTAATTGTTTTTTTACACAGTTGAAAATGTTGTTTGCTCTTTGTACGCAGTGCGGGAATGAGAGGTAGGAAGGGAAAAGAGGGGGCTGCGTAGGAGGGTGTTAGAATACACGTGTAACTGAAACTCCCACACTACCTAATTCCAATGAAATCCGTCAATTTAAGAACTTCAGCTACGATACAACTATCTTATAATACTTGTCAAAAACTTGTTCAATTTATTTTCCTAATTAAGTTTCTGTAAATGCCTTCAGTTTAGAGTTAACTCCGGTAACGCTCTATTAAATTCCATTTTGAAAACATTATCCCAGAAAATGTTCTTAAAAGCTTGATAAAACGAAATTAGTATTATCTAAGGTCGGCAGCGCGCTTGTGACGCCTCTGGTGTTGCAAGCGTCCATAGGGTACGGTAAACGCTTACCATCAGGTGGGCTGTAAGCTTGTTTGCTACCTAGTTGTATAAAAAACCTAGTAAAACCACCAACCTGGCCTTTTTTATATAGGTAATTGATTTCCCACAATCTAATAATTTAAACACTAGCTGTTCGTCGCGGTTTCACCTGCGTTCCTTTTTTTTTGTTTATTCTGGATAGGCTTGTGTTTGACCACAATCTCACCATGGTAAGTGATGATGTGGCCGAAGATGGTAAGCACACAAAGCCTAAATGGGAACTGGCTCTCAAGTGCAGCTGTCGGAACACACCGAGGTGTTTTGGCGACAGATTTTCAACTTGAGGGTGGTAGCCAGCCAGTCGGGTACTACAAAGTACCCTACCACCGTGCTATGGTTTCCTCACGATGTTTTCCTTCACCGAAAGCTCAAGCTCATTGTAGGATTCGAACCCACGACCTTCGCCGCGGTATTCGACGTCACTTACCACTGAGCTATCATCGCCTTAAACTGTGGTTCCTGTGGGATCTTATCTTTTCCCGTGATAAAAACTGAAAGGATTCCCGATATTTGTGCCAAATTTCATCCACATCCGTTTAGTTGTCCTGGCGTGATTGAGTAACAAACATCCATCCATCCATCCAAACTTTCACATTTATAATATTAGTGGGATTTTCGACTAGGTTCCTCCTAGTTCCGTCTCTGAAACACAATAACAAATATCTGAAGTACGTTTTCTCTGTATCTGATTTCTGTCAGCAATAATTTGGTGTACCGTAGCGTATCTACGCTAGTACTACGGGCCCGGGGCTGGGGGCCTGGGCTGGGGGCCTGGGGTGGTGGATCGATAGATGCCCCATACTCCTCACGCGCCCAAGGCCACTACGCGTACCACAGCGTATCAAGGTATGGTGCGGATTGATGCTACCAGCGGTTTTATGAGCGGGTAGTACACAGCATCGGTTATGTAAGTACAAGAACAAGAACGGTACATTATAACAAACGCACATCAAATATTTACTTAAAATGTGGAGTTGTATGTGATGCCAGACTACAGCTTTGTTAGACTGAATTGAGATGATGCCTATATTCAAGAAAAAATACCTAACACTAACTATAGTGTATAAAACATCTACTTAAAAATACTCAAAAATAGCTAACTCGTTGTAAAAAATCCGCCCCTTTATGATTTTTAATTACCAATTTAAAGAGAATGAGTAGGTCTTTTGATGTTGTATGATTATAAAAATGTACTTTATTTCTCTTATAAAAGTCACAGCCACTAAATTGTAGGAGACTGGTGCCTAAGCTAGGCAGGGCCTGTATTTCAGGACACCAGGTCTCCCCACGGTTCACGTAACGAAAAATATAAATAACAAATCATTAACAGATCTTTAACAAGATATATTTTTTTTATTTTTATGACGTCACAAGTATGTATGTCATACAAAACTCCATATGAATCATCGATTTGACGTTTAAAAAAAAAGGTGATTTCATATGTCAGTCACGATCCCTATTTTAAGTATTAAAAGTGCTGTACGACTACATAGGGGTCATAGCATTTAATTTATGTACCTATGTGGTTTCTTGTAAATAAACCTTCATATTTTTTTTCAAGAGATTTCTGCATGGTCGGCAAGGCACGCCTGATGTTGCAAAGGTTTTTGGCTTACCATAGCGAGCCGTATGCTTTTATGATTCCAAACATTGCTTGCTGATTCTATTGCTTAGCACACTAACCTAGAAACATCTCTTTCTCTTTTTTAAGGCGATCTTTTTCCAAATTATATACCGATATCTGCTCCCTCAGTCAAATATTGTCAAACTAACCTTTGATTTAAATAGAAACATAACTAATTACGTTGCTGTGTAGTGTAATTAGTATTGTGCGTACAGAGCATTACAATATACAGGTCCGGTAAGTAGTAGGACAAACTTAAGGGGAGATAGGTGAGCGGGTCACCTACCAACATATACAAAAATTAGCTCAGTAAAAAGGGCCCATTTTCGAGATATTTCTGATTTTTCGAATTTTTAATTTTAGATATTAAATATCTCGAAAATGGTGACCCTTTTACTGAACAAAACCAATTTAAGAGCAGAATATTAAACTTTCACTCTCAGTACAACAACTAAACAAGTCCGCAAAATGCTTTCATTAAGGTCCAAGATATGAGAAAGAACGTATATTTAAATTGAAGTCATAATAATCTTCAAGCTGGAGTCTCCAGCCAAAATGTACTGCTTTAATTTTGCCAATTTCCTTCATCTTTTCAAAAACTGATATTGCTAAAGTCCATGTGTGACTTGTCAGACTTAACAGAAAATTAATTCTCTCCTTGTTACTTCAATGATTCTTTACTCATCCCAAAACAACGTATGTTTTGATATTCCATTTCTAAATCTTCCATTTATGCTTTAGAAAAAATCAATTTTATGATGTACTGTCGTTATTTTTTCAACCTTATTGATTCCATGTTTAGAGTGAATGAATCATACTGTTATCACCATCATCTGTGTCTCCATCCATCATCGCACAGACTTCATAATAGTATTTCTAGCTCGATCTTGTACCTTATCCTCCCACGCCCAGCTACTTTCCTTTCGTTAGAAATACTAAATCGCTTATACCATCCAATGTCGGCTTGGCAAGAAATATGATCGGGCCACTAGAGTGTCCATTTGCTAATCTTATGAGCTATGCCAATCGCCTTAGGTCCTTGTCGGCTGTTCGATTTACTGGAACCATTAAATCTAGCTCTATCAACGTTTTGCTACATGTTATTATCCCTTCTGAAACAGTGCAATGATCTTCAATTGTTTCTAAATTAGGAGCCCTCGTAGTTGGAATGTAGAGCACAATTTACAACCAACAAACAGTCGGACGTTTCCTTAAACAGGACATCCCATCGTTAAATGCTACGTAGTTGAGAAAATCCCGGGAAATTTCGAAAAACGTGCCCGCAGCCGGTAATAATAGCGCACAACAACACAATAAAACCTTTTATAGACGCCATAAAGGTGAACGCATAAAAATCATTTAACTCGCATTTACGATCGCACCGATTTCCTGGTGGACTTCACTTTCGCGCACCCCGCACCCGACGGGCTTTTCACAGCTTTCCTCAGAAAAATATAGCTATCCAGCTCGCTCGTAGTGCGCTGTCCTGCCCCCGCGCGAAGTTCGACGACCGGGGCAACGAGCGCGCGAAAGTACTTTCACTGCGCCGGCGCATGCGAGTCTCTAACGCTCGTTCGTTGTTACAAATGCGTTTACGTTTATATTGTATGGAGTCTGGCGACCAGGATCGGAGATAACTCAGTTAAAGTGGTGAAATGGCCTTTGGTGGGTCCGGCGTCGGCGGCTGGCAGGCGAATCCGCAACAGTTTAGATGTTAACTAGTTGTAATTCATCTAGGAATGCGCCTCGTCTATCCGTCTGCTATGCGCATGCGGCTACGGTCTCCTTCCGACCGAAGCGCGACGCGACTTGCAATGAGCATCTAACTTCGTATTACATAATTACCGGCGGTTTTGTCTATTTAAACGAATTCTTCTCAATTCTATGTGAATTTATTATTAACGTTATAAACATTCCATTGCAACGTGCCTGTCTTATGATGATTTCGTTTACTGTTTCATTCTAATAATTGATGTTTACTCCTTTTAAACGCTTGATCAATGTAAATCTCTTGTTAAAATGAAAGTAAGGCTTTGGTGCTTAAATTGTATAGACTATTGTATATTTTTTCGCGGGTCCAAAAAAGTGAATAAATAGTGCATAATCGCGGTGTCGTGTTTTGTATCAATCGGGGAGGTAGGAAGCGCGAGTGAAAGCGAGCGGGTCTGTCACGCGGCCGCGGCCGGCGCACGCGCACCGATCACTCTTCACTCAGCTTAGTGCACACAATTACTGTACAACTGCACATTGTCTGTATACGTGTCAATCTATGATATACTGCCAAATATACTAACACCACTTATATAGATTTCCTTGGCAGTTTTACTCGTATTAGGTTTTTTTGATATGCTTGTGTTTGACCACAATCTCACCATGGTAAGTG
This sequence comes from Ochropacha duplaris, assembly GCA_951361185.1. NCBI lineage: Eukaryota > Metazoa > Arthropoda > Insecta > Lepidoptera > Drepanidae > Ochropacha > Ochropacha duplaris. Next base: position 14,409,190 of record OX592693.1, read on the forward strand.
ATGATGTGGCCGAAGGTGGTTAGCACACAAAGCTTAGATGGGAACTGGCTCCCAAGTGCATCTGTCGAAACACACCGATAGGAGCTTGGCGACAGATTTTCGACTTGGTAGCCAGCCAAAGTACCCTACCACCGTGCTATGGTTTCCTCACGATGTTTTACTTCACCGAAAACTCCAGCTCATTGTAGGATTCGAACCGCGGTATCCGACGTCACTTACCACTGAGCTATCATCGCCTTATATTTTACCGTGGCTAATAAAATATCCATAATTTAATTAATATCCTTCAATAGGTACTTATCCGTAACAGTGATGTGAACACAAAATGGCACGCATCCGCCCCGCGGAATCACCATGTACTTCTCCATACCATCATCCATGTCGTTGAGGCATCAGAAAGTAATAAACAAACTCGCTTTTGCATTCGTTATTATCATTAATAGTAAATTGTTTTGTCTCTACTATATACTCAGCCTTATGATAGTTGCGTTGCATTCATTTTATGAAGTTTTCTTTTATAATTGTCAAGTGACACTGCGGTTAGTTAATTTTAACTGGCATAATCGTTACAGCGGCGGTTTCCGTAATCGAGTAAAAGTTATTATGTGCACTTTCGTCATTACTTGCAAGTTTACTAGAGATTTAACTACTGATTAATTATATAATGCAATTTTAATAGTTCTAGTAAATGAAAAGTTTGTAAGAGTCAGTAATGTCTCAATTTTGAGCTCTTACTTAGGTTTTTAGGTTCCTTCTTCGTATTTTCTAATAACACGCTTGAGAGTCAGATTTCAAAATGTTTTTTGGTGACGTTTATTGAGGATGGATATTGGTATGCAGATGTTACAGTGGACAGCAAGAGTAGCAAATCGATGTTTGTAATTCGAACCACTCAAAAACATTTTTTTACATTTGAAACGTGATCTTGTAAAGCCTGTCCAATGCATACTTATGAAATTTGGTCATTGGGAAACTGATACCCAAACTTCTACCCAGAAGTTTGATTACCTTGTTATTTTATATACGGATTCGCTTGTTAGGAACCGACATAAAAATATCTTTTGTTTTAATATTTTAAAAATCCAACGTAAATTTTTATGTACCTATTCCTTATTTGTAAACATGGAAATGTTTTTGTTACAAAATTATTTTCGAGCTCTATTTTTCTTAAAGTTCAAGTTATTTGGTACTGTTTCTTGAAAGAACAACGAAACTACTTTAAGAGGTAACAGAGAAAAGTTGTAAAAAGACAGGATACATAGGTGAGGAATAAACCACCTCAATTTCAAATGCTTTCTAATAGCATTAGCATATTATATAGAATTGATCAGTAAGTCGAAGGTCGAATAACTACTTCCTAATAGATAAATTGTTACATTTCATCGTGATACAAACCTTAGAGGTTGATTGTACAATTTTCGGTGTGAATTGACTCTCAAATCAAATTTTATTAAATCCTATATTAGTCATAACGAATCAAAAGCCTTTAAAATCTGCTTATAGTTATACAAACTTTTCTTTAATTTTCCACGTTACAGACATTTCCTTCTAAATTAAAAAAAAAACGGTGTCTTCAATATATTATTATGGTCTTTTTAAGTTATGTATAATTCATCGTCAATGAATGGAAAGTTAAATTTAAACAAAAACAAAATAAATAAAATGTAAGTACTTACACGAATTAAAGTGTATCTAAGAAATTAACTCTTGAAATATTTTATACAATTTACAATTATACCTTATATTATCCGTAACGTAATCGCGGGAAAGTTTCAAAAGTTTGTAAAAAAATAGAATAAATAGCGTAATTAAATATAAACACCATAAGATCGAGACGCGGCGGCATGTGGCATGGCTCCGTCCGATGCTGGGCTGCATCTATTTGTGGTAAATGGGTCAAGCCGATCCCAACTTAGCTGCAAGAACGAATACAAAAAGAGTAAAGCGAGCGGGACCGCCGCGCGCGCGTACTGTTAGCTGGGGAACTACTTAACGGGGGATTAGAGAATCGGTGTTTTGGGATGTGTTTTTTCTTAACCCAGGCAGTTAGGTACTAATAATCAATTAATGTAATTTCACTGAATATTTCTTAATTATCTGAAAGTATTTTTATAAAAAAATATATTTTACGATTTCTTTGTAATATAAATAGGTGTTTAATGTTGTTATTAATGTTATTCGCTGTATAGTGTGTAGTCAGGTTCAGACGATCAAGGTTGAAAAAAAGAATAGTGGGCGGCATTGGCCGGTACATACATATTAAAATACTGCGTGTATGTACGTACATTGCGGAAGTGTCGCCTTGTCGACCAGTTAGCCTTATTTATAATGTCGATACATTCATTATAACTTTATTCATTCGATTTCGATCTTGCACTAACATTCTTAGCTAGTCTTTTAAAATTCAAATACATTTTGGGTAGGTAGGTAGGTAAATATTTATCTTACTGACAAATAAATGACTTCATCGAGTAAAAATAATAAAGTACCTAAACTTAATTTTAAATAAACCTTGTAAAGTGATAAAGTTAAATATAAACACAGGAAGAATATCAAGGATATTTTTGTCCTAATCTTTGTATATTAATTAACTAAACAAATAAAATGTCAATTATTAACATCTCGGTAAAACTGAGCACGCATTGATTCAATTATCGATTACAATCTAGACAAATCGATTGATAGTTCGATCGCTACGCATCTATTAATATTACACATCGGGTGGATCGGCAAGGGCAAATCGAGTAGCAATAAATTGTGTATAAATCATTCGATAAGATTTTCATTCGATAATTGAATTTCGATAGTTGCATGTAGCTGTGGTGCGTTAATCCATAGTTAGTGTGTAAGCCGGTGATTGTGCGACCGGTCGCGTCGCATCGCCGGTGCATCGGCCGCATTGCGTAACTCCGCCTATTAATACCGACGCGACTACCAACACGCCCCACTGCGGAACTACGCATGGAGAAAGTTCGCACAATTTTTTTAAATCTTAGAAGCACTTTTTTTGAGTGGCAACAATTTTTGTTAGAGATGAAAAAAAGTTCCTTTTTTATGCCAGAAGTTCGACAAGCAATACCGGTCCCTGCCCTATCTCCTATCAAATGGGTTCCATGCAATATGTATTCATTCCCCATTCTACTCTTCTATGAGTCCCTTACTCTTTCTCTTCAAACAATCGCACCGTTCGGTCTCATCAATCCATTTTCAAATTTATCTCTCTTTTAGATTTCAGACAGTGTCAGAAAAATGTCCCTGGATATTATAACAAAGTCATGCCATTTTGATCATCGCATTTTGGGTAATCGATGTTTGGCAACAGATGTTCAAATTAAACCGAGTAATAGGTACGCTTACACTATTTTCCTTCACCGAAAGAATAAGCTCATTGTGGCATTCGAACTCCACTTTACGATATTCGAAGTCACAGATCTGTTATCAAAAAACCAAAAAGAACATAGAAAACAGCACTTACCTCAGTTTTTCCAGATTTTTTTTATGAATGCGTATGAGTTTTCTCAGCTCAGTTTAATCAGGTCCGTAACGGCGGAACGGATTTAGATGGAAAATATATCCTGGAATAAAACGTAAAAATCCCGGGAAATAGGAGATCCTTCAGGAATGCAAAAACCGCGGGGCGGCTACTAAGTTTCGATATCGATACTATAGTTCACACTTCATCTAACAAAACTGTCACAGTGACAGACCACAAATAATTAATGAATTCTTCCAACTTAATTGTAACACGGCTAATTTAATTAGCCGTTATTATTATTATGTAATCGAGTTGAAGCGACCGACCTTGTTTATTTGTAAACAAAACGTTTTGTTTCTTAAATTCCACGTGTAAAGTTCAAGAACTCGAACTTTTCCGCAATCTACATAATGTTCTCACCAGGGCCAATTATAGTAACAGTGGATTTTAAAAAACTTATTTTTTGAGGATTACGATTAAAAAAATCTTCTTACTAGCCGGACTAATTTGTTCCGACTATATAGAATCTGTATATTATACAGCATCATTTTTAGTATAACAAAACCTGATATTTTGATTAGAAACAGTACCAGAGTCGATTGTCCAGATAAGTTTTAATCACAGTTGCGTCTCAATAAAAATATTAGTGCACTTTATCAATACTAGAAATAAGCACAAACTTGTGACCTCTGCTTAGACTCCAGAAAGTGCGAAGTGGGTAAGACTGAGCGCACGCTCCTATAACAAAATCCCAAATTCAACTACCCTACCGGCATTCAAAGATAGCCAGTTGCCTTCTAGGCATTGTAAAAGGTAGCTAACACATTGCCAGTGGTAGTCACTTAACACCAGGTGATCCATCAGCTAGCTTTTAGCCTCCTTGTGTTTGTAGGGTGTCCTTAAGATAATTACTAGCTGTTCCGCGCGGTTTCACCCGCGTTCCCGGGGGATCTTATCTTTTCCCGGGATAAAAAGTAGCCATGTGCTATTTCAGACTATGATCTATCTCCATGCCAAATTTCATGCAGATCCATTCAGCCGTTCTGGCGTAAATGAGTAACAAAAATACATCCATCCATCCAAACTTTCACATTTATAATATTAGTAAGATTAACTCCGGTGTCCAACACTAATCTCCTTTAAATCAACTTAAATTGAACTTCAAAAGCTTCTAGACAAATCTCCTAGCAATAAGAGAGTTAGGCGAAATTGTTTCTAATAGTTTTCTACCCCCAAACGAGTGGGTGTGATTGGAAGACCGCCAGGGGGCGTCGCACCCGCGGCCATTGTCTCCTCATCGATTACGCACAGAAATAGCCGTGATGCATCTAACCATTCATATCACATGGCCATTTTTATGTACATAAAAATAGTGCTATTTCTGTTCTATGGAAATTGTAAAGGAAATTCCTCTGAATGTATTTACAGTATTAGGACACGTAGTAATGAAACTTTAAAATAAACACATCATGTAATGAGATGAAATATTTATTCATGCAAATAGGCCTTCACAGGCACTTATGAATAGTCAGACTCTAAATGCTCGGTTCGGAAGGTTGCTTTTGCTGAGAAAAGCCGGCAATAAACTCAGCAATTACTCTTTTCAAAAACAACTTACACCTATTACATTCAATAATTATTTATCTAGTAGGTACGAATGGGTTTAATTAAGTAAACCTATGTAACAAATTAAAGTACAAATAGTAGATTGTTATACAAGGAGCTAAAATGACCCATTATATACGAGTAAATAGAAACCGAGTTTAAATGGGTTTTAGCGCCGTGTGTTACACTATACTTTTCACTACGATTGCGAGAAAATAAAACAATCCAATGCAATATGACATATGTAGTTTATAATGTCTTTTTTTGTTTCTTCTGTAGCCGCAACACATTGCATGCATTCTACCACAGACCGCCGATTTTAGTTCCATTTTCAAAATTAAAATGAAGTTCTTTTTTTTATGAAACAGTAATAAGTCGAGTCTTTATTCATGATTATTCTACTTATGACTAAAGACTTTTTCGTTTTTGTAGGCTCATTGTCATTTGACACACAAAAATTTTAAAAAAAGAAACTTTTTCCCCTAGAGGAAGAATTGCTATGTTTTCTTCGCTCTGGTATGCCGCAATGACGGTCTTTTTGAGCAAGAGGAGTGAAAAAAAATATGTAAAATCAGGGTGCTTCGTGGTATTTCAACTTCTCGTGATATTGCAGTTTTTGTACACACACTTATTAAACGGTGACCAAAATGTGTGGAAAGACTCACCCACTCTTTTAAACTTGATTAAGTGGTCCTAACTTGCTATCAATATTGGAGATCGTAACATATCCACGAACCAAACACCTATCGATGTCGCAAATTGCACACCACTACATCGACTGCATTTTTACCACAGACAAGTATGAATTTGACCCCACCAAAGTCAAACGACATCATCAAATCATGTCGTTAATCATGTAATCTGAACAAGACACAATCATAATCGTATCAAGATGGCGTGAAAGCATGCGAAAATGGCGGCGTTGGAGTCCGGCGAGGTCGTCGATCTGCGCAAGCGGTCATATCGTCGGGCCTCGGGCCGTCGCCCGCGGGTTCGCATGAAAATGGGAAAACAATTGTTTGCAATAATGCGTGCGCATGTTTCCGCGTGTGACGGAAGCGGGGCATGAGAGGGCGACCCTACCGTGTATACAGTAAAACTTATGATAGCCTTTATTAGCTTAGTCAATTATTTTAAGGCGATGATAGCTCAGTGGTAGTGACGTCGGATACGGTGAAGGAAAACATTGTGAGGAAACCATAGCACGGTGGTAGGGTACTTTGTAGTACCCGACTGGCTGGCTACCACCCTCAAGTTGAAAATCCGTTGCCAAGTATCTATCACACACACACGCTGGTAAGACGAGATTGTGTCTAGCAGAATCACGCTGGTTAGAGATAGCGAAAGACCAAGAAAGATGGCACTCTCTGGAGGAGGCCTTCACTTTAGGGGTTCCCACAAATAAATTATTTATTTTCTTTCTTTAATTCAATATTACTTACTTTTCTGAAACTTGAGAAATATAATTTATTCTATTTATTAAGCTTGGTGAAATAAATGAATCAGTTGCGCTGGTCTTATTGAACCTACTGTTGTTGTATTTGGATGGAAATTTTTGGCCTACCAATGAAACAGTTTAGAGTCTCTTTATTTTTCTAACTAAAATACATTAGTTTTAATTAAACCGTATTACACGACACTGACAGTAATGGCAGCAGCGATGAGGGACGCTTGCCAAAACAAAAAACAACACTCAAATATGAACATGTCACAATCGTATGACAAATAATCTGACTTTTATTAATTGTTTTCAAATGTCAAAAACCTGTAATTAAACAAGAAATGTAGACAGATAGAAAGACATAACTCAACCTACATTGCAAAAACAAAAACAGATTTTTTAAACTATGACAGTAAATTTTTTTTATCAGTCTTATAACAGATGACAGTGTTGGCTATGAATTAAATTTAACGTTTATTTTCACTTTCTCACAAGCAGCATACAAAACTCAGAATTAATAAAAAAAGAACTTTATTCTAGTAACATTGACTTCCATAATCAAAAAGCATAAACAATACTAATTAAGTATACAAAATGAATGTACTTATACAACCGATTCTGAGAACTATACACAGTGCTTCTCATGGCACTCGAATTAATATAAAATTTCAGGTAAATGTAAAAACACTCATTGTTTCATATCTTTTAATCCAACAATACTGGGAGCGAGCGGCTGCCAAGTGAGAATGATCCATATAGATCCTTACACCCAAATATTAAATAGCATTTATTTAGGTACATTTTTTATCGATAGAAAACTTAACAAACATCTTTAACTCCACCGCTTCTTAATGTAAAAACAAATATGAACCCTATAATTAGTATGATATAAGAATCAAAGCACAACATTCGTAGGTGTCCTGTTATTTTGATCTTTATAACTTGAACAAACAATTTATTATGAATTCTAGTGATGTAGGCGAAAGTAATGAAAAGAGAAATATGAATTTCTACTAGTTAGCCAAAACTTATTTGAAACTTTTCTGATAGTTTCATTAAATAATATCAAAATTATGAGTTTCTTGGTGTAATGTTATTTTGTAGAAAAAAAGACGTTCTCGAAAAATCAGACACTTACATTTTTATAAAAGAATCTATATAATTCAACTGTAATTTTCGCCGTTTCACAAGAAATTGTATCACCACCTGCGCATGAGTCTGCGCATATGCAATTTGGGATCATAAAAAGCGAAATTAAAGATTGTTATTATATGACAAAGTTATCTGATGTTGCGCGAGGCTAAAAACATGATTGGCACTTACTGTCTTGACAAAACTTATATAATATAGTAACAAAAGTATTTAAAAAAAAACCATAACTTTTTTTTAAACTCAAGCAACGTAACCTTTTCAAAAGTACCAGGGTATCATAACTCTACAGGAGCTCACCGCTCCACAATATTGATAAGTACCACGTGTTCCCCACGCACCATTATCTGTGGCAGGTGTCTTGTGCACTCCCATACACCCCCACCTAGAGGTGTCTCTGTGACTGTAGGTATCGGCGATATCGATGCTGCGGTACCTTTGGGGACAGGTGTACCTGTGCAACAATTTATCGCCGTCATCGTCATACAGAAGACACATTAAACATTAACAATAATCTTAACGCTCTAGACTCACAAAAAGTAATGTATACTAATTAAGTGAGTTAATCTATACTCAATTTAGTGAGTTAAGAAAAACTCTTTAAGATATACTCCTGTATTTTTTTGTAATTACTCACCTAAACCGGGCGGTATTTTTCTCTTCTTGATTCCCTTACGCTTCCATATTTCCAGCACGTCAGAAAGGGCTAAATTCCACTGTTTGTCGAAAGCCACTAGAGTCGCGTGTAACACGCCCCTGATGCCAGTATCTTTTCGGGTTATTACCTGGAAAAATTAAATAGTAAGTCCACCGAAATATGAATGACATTTGGATTCATTTCCAATTAATTATTGTGACCTCCTGACACATCTTTGATAGCAAGATAACGTTTAAAACTTATGGTTCACTAAGAACATCTTGAAAACCAGACACGCTAAGATTGATACAATTGAATTCCGACCCTGGACTTATGACATGAGGCTTATTTTTGATTAACACAATCTAATTTCGAGATGTCATTCAAAATACAGGCGTAAGACTAACTTGTATTAGGTCAGCAACTAAGCAGTGTTAATTTCTGATTATTATCATCTCTATAACATGGATTAAGGGTTCCGTACATCATAAGTGAGAATAAAGCATCAAGATTATTAAAGCTAGGGTACGCTATACACTGCAAGGCTTTGTCGATGATTCTTGGGATGCCATCATGAGACTAGCAGGGTAGTGAAAATACTTTTTCGTTATTGCACTTTTGATTTACTGCTAAATATTGCATTGGATGTCTGGCGTTTGATATACCTAACCGTGCTGACGTTTCTGAAGGTGGAAACGTCGCAAATTTGCAGGTAAAAACTGATTTTTACGTACAGCTTTCGGTGTCTGGAATAGGGGGTCATTAAAACCATAGCATCAGAGTCAAGGTGACAGAATACCGAATCAAGCTAAAAATAAAATACATAAATTCAGTTCAATTGCAGGCTATAAATAGACACGAATATAAACGTTTTGTATATTTTTTGTTGCAGATCAGTGTTGGGCAGGAATGAGCGGCGACTCCACCAAATGTGTTCAAACGTAACTCCGTCTTCCAGCATAGCAATATACGAGTAATTCTTCTACTGGTAAGCAATCTTTTCCTATGCTAAAAAACTCTCCTGAAAAGCAGCTCCATCAGAGAAAACACTAGAACTATCATATGACGATCCAATAGAGTTCGTAGACCTTATTATAACCACCATTGCACATTTGCTTCGTCTACTCTCAAGGATATTCACCGACAAAAATGAGTATATATTTAAAAATATAACTATATTTCAATCAGTAGCACTGCAAATAACAACATGTACACACATACATACGTTTACATGTGTTTATCATGACGGAAGGCGGTTCGACCTCGTCGGGGGCCGATTCAATTCGTAAGTGCCGCACCAAGGTCCCGGCAACGATTTTAAACATGCCGGTTTGTTGTGGAAATTTTTTAGAGTTTTCCTTCTTTGTACTGCTCGTTCTACGCGTTAAATTTTATAATTTAATTAGGAGTTGCCAAAAAAACTTTATATTTTAATACAGCATTCATAAAACACTTCATTGTAAACATAGGGCAACATTAAGAAATATTTGCGTCTGACAACTATTCTCCCAGAAATACAAAAGATGAGCCTCACTTTATTTAAGGAGAGTTAACAAAACCGATTTGTAAACCAGTATTATCCGATACATAAAAGCACAATTACGGACAGACTTCAAGATACAACTTCTTTCCTTAATGTAAAGATAATTTTAATCACCCATACCTTAAACTTTGCATATAAATACCAAAGTTCTTAACCTCAGCATTTTGATATTTTTAATACTGAAGTCAGCATTGCAGACGGCCACGTCTTAATAAGATTTAATATGCCATTAAGCTCGGTAAGCGACCCATATATTAATAGGCCCAAATATGGGCAGGTGAATAATATTCAGCGGTATTAAGCTGAAGTGACCGAGTGACAGTGAGAATGGCACTGCAGCCGCTTCCGGGTTGAAAGTTGCTTTGTGCCCAAGGTCAGTCTGATTGAACGTCACGAGGGCACTGATCCAGTAACCATACTATACTGAACAGCTTACGTCACTCTGAGACATTTCAGCTACCTTTTTTTGTGGGCATATTATATGGAGCGAGGTTCATGATTGCATGGAATCTTGTTACTTAAGCCATCGGTGAAGGAAAATAAGGCTGGAAGGGTTTGTGTTCCATGGTGAGATTGTGGTCACATACCTATGCCACAGAGTAAGGATAGTAATACAGAGGTACGACGAAGTCGTCTAGACAGGGCAATCGTGATAGATCGAAGGCGTCATTCTACTGTATCTCCTTATGCTATGCCTTTACACTAAATAAAACATAATAAGGATCAAGCGGCTGTGTGTGAAGAAATATCTCAAGAAACTTATAACCCTTTAAAATTTATGGATCTAGGATTCTAGATAAATTTATTAAAAAACGTAGTTTCTGGAAATTCGAGTATGGTGCGTATCCAATAGAGCAAGTCACGATATTTGGCGTCACAAGAACACAACAAAAAATTAGAACCGCTCTGATTACAAGGTCAGAACAGTTGAGAATAGATTTAGCCAAAATAGTGCAGTGTGTCACAGTTCGTGCTTTAAATCATAATACGTCATTCGTTAATGTTTTTCTGCCATGTTGTATCTCGCTTTATTTTGTTGTATAATCGTGTGCTGAAATAGACTCTATGGAGCAATTTATTACGTACCCATGCTATTAATTGTCGATCTATTCTGCTTTAATGGTGACGGATTAAATACGAAAATGTCGCAATCGGCTATTACTAAACACACGCATTCGATTGTCAGAGCACTAAACATCGAAGTGCCCACTTCTGATACAAATCGCAATCCAAAACGCAAACATGAAAGGTCAGGAGATGTTTGTAAACAAATAGCCTAACGACAACTAAACAGAAGGTTATATTATGTGGGAACAGCAACTAGGAAGCGCTTTGAGGCACTTTAATGACAATTGTCGGGCGGGAACGAGCTCAATTGCATCAAGTGCATCCAGTGCAGGTAAAAGGACGTGTCGCCCACCACACTGATCGTCGCGGTCATTAATTATGTGGTAATTGTGTGCCCTTGCTGTAGTCGGGAGAAAATGATATAAACTCTATTGGCGCATACAACATTATTATTTTACTCAGTATTGATAGTAAATGTTTAAGTCATCTCTTTTGGTTTCGTAGAATCAATAATAATTTCCTCGTTTTGTAAATGAAACATTAAATTTGTGCAAAGCAAATGAGTAGAATCTCGGAAGCAACAGCAATGACAGTATTCGCCAGTAAAATTCCATACAATTGGCCAATAATATCACATATACACAGAAATAGATGTCTATTATGTAATATAGTCTAACTGGACATCGCCCAGCGCCCTTCGCCTTGGTCTCTGCGAGCCAAATGTCTTCGGCCATGACTGTGATGTATCTATGTAGTTAACTCTATCCATTTTCATTAATTTATCTGTGTATCAAATGCCACACTATTTTATTGCTATTAAATCAAACGTTTAGGAAATATATGATTTAATTGATTACAGTGAATATCAATAAAAACGGGGTTTTCAAGAAATTATATTTGAAATGTTATACGAAGTAAGAACGACTATAACATAAAACGTAGAGACACATGTAAAAATACATTTTTCTTTACGTCTATTACAATAGAAGCAAGCATCAAGCATAACAATTACAGAGTCTATCATAATAACAGAACGGAAGGAAAAAGCTCTCGTTTCGTAATGTAGCTCCTCGCTCGAAGGTCGCACGTTGGACCGTGAACGATCCACGAGGCAAAGAGGTGCTGCGTGATTTAAATACTAGATTACTAGTTCCTAAATGTTGCAATCATTCATATGACAAAGCATGACAAAAAGCAAGATGCTGTGTACAATACTAACTTTAGAATTTCCTAATTCGAACAAACTAGAATTTGGGACCCAAAAGCAAACTGATGTTTGGAAAAAGACAAACACAAATATTATAAGACACGAACGTATAATTTCACCATAAGCAACCGATGCTATAATATTACAGCTAAACGATGGAATATAACTGCCATGTCCGATAGACACGTATTTATAAGACGTAACAGCAACTCAGTCGAGTGAAAGTAAACAAAATATGCAATGCAGCGCTTCTGCGGCAAAACCAGCCGTTTCTCTTCACGATTCCCATTTTTAGTATCTTTGTCTACCTAACTGCGCATTTACAATGAGTTTGTTACTAGTATTTACATTAGCTTTGGATGATAATCAAATTTGTTGGTCTCAATATTATAAAGCTTTAAATCTTCACACTAATGATCTTAAGTCCCAGTTTCAACCATCAGGACGTGTAGAGCTTCCCATTAGTTATTTCTCAGCTACGGGTTTCTTTAAATATGCAATCAAAAGGGCTCTTTGAGGCCAGCAACACATTCCCCTTGGTACCACAAAGGCAGCTGACTGACCACTTACCACCGGTAGACCATCCACCTTGGTTCACACTTTTAATATTAAAAAAAGTGAGTTTATCTCGAGCTTACTTAGTGTAGTCAGCTCAGCCTTGACCATCTATTTCTCATTATTTTTGTGTGTTTTAGTAGAACACACAACACATATTGATTTGGACAGACAAGTTCATTTACTTTGAGTATATTCTCAAGTTATTTTTGTAAGTCTATAGTATCAAGAGTTTATGGCCCTAATAGAGGTTTAATACGTATTGTTGCACATAAACGCGACAGAAATGGCATGATACTGTGCTATATGCCTGTCATTTAAAGTTTATATTTTTTTAGAAATGAGTACAAAGTGATTTGGTATATATCAGGCTATTTTAAGTACAAATTAGCGTTTGAGATGAAATAGAATCACAATTTTCTCAAATAAGTCATAGCAAATACCTTGTATTCTGAAAGTCTTGATTTACTGAGCAACAGCCAACCTTCGAAAGACGGAACCTTCGATAAACAAAAAGACATGCTTAATTATAGAGATTTTGTACAAGCGTTTTAAAATCAAAACTGAGTAGAGATATAATTGAAGATTTTTACACTTCACGACGAGATGAGTCAAAACAATACGTTATGAGATATTATTAAACAATTGAATATTATAATTACTAAGAAGACCTTGTCGATAGTAAATTTACGAGTAATCCTTGACTAATCACGAAGTTTCTAAGGTTGGGTATAATTTCTGACCAGTGCGCCTAAAGTTCAATGACGCTGTTTTATATTTTGCATTTATTTATATAGGTCACAGCAAAAAAGGCTAATGTCGTAATAATTCTTAATAGTATATTGAGGTCAAATGACTGTTTTATAGAGGTTATCCTTTGTCTGACCCATATTCGGTGGTATGAGATATGTATATTATTATGCTCCTTTATTAAATTAGCATTGACACATTTTTGAGTGCTACATACATTTAGAAGAATATGTGCTATTTTTAGTCTAGCTAATTTCCGTATTTATTTTGTTTCTGGACAATAGGTAACCTATTATTCTGGGAGTGACATACTCCCACTTACTAATGCTGACCTCTGGCCATCAGTTCCAATGCTACCTGTCACTCACAAGAAAACCCGACCGACCTTGAATAGATTCCAAAAACGTACCTCCAAACACCTAAATGCCCAAAGCTGTGACCATTGACCGCTGGAGAAAGTAAACAGACGCTTATGCGACGAACGTGCGGCCTTGAGGAGGCCGTTTCTTGTACCGGCAACGAGCTAAAATCAACATTACAGGGTACTAGATTGAGTCTAATTTAGAACGTCACTAAACGGACCGTTCGAAAAAATTCAATAGCGTGTGGATTCAAAAGCGTGCCTTACGTCGGTGCTATTAAGGTACGTTTTTGGGGAGTTAGTTTCACAGCCGTATCTATTGTAGTTAAGGCTGGCAGTACCCCCACGTCGAGTCGCAGTGAAAGTGAACGGTGACGCGGTACGCGGAAGCGTAGCGCGGTAGCTAAGGTGAAGGTATGATAATGTGATTAGTATTTGCTCGCATGCTCATTGGTACTGGTAATACTGGATAGTTAAATACTATTTATAAATATGTGGACTGGATAGTATTCTCGTTAGTCTAGATTGTGATCAGGATTTGTCAGTGCTAATGAAAGTTGTTCCGCTGATTCTTGCAATGTCGTTGCAGTCTAATTCAAAATAATCTTTGGAGGCAATAATAGTCTTTAGTTTATTTCACATCAATAAATCCAAGGAGGCATTCCAGGTTTTATGACTTTAGTAGCATAATCCACCACTATTTAACTGCCTTTATGTTTACACACAACTCTCAAGTGACGATGCCATGGTTGCGTAGATTTCGCAAATAGTAATGGAAAGTGCAGAACAGAGCTGTGCCTTGAGAGACATATTCTTCGAGGTGCGTGTGACATAACACCGTTACAAATAATACACGCGGTTACACTTTGGCACAAATCAGTAGGTGTTTGTGAACGGATGCTGATGCGTCGAGCACGGTGTGAGCGGCAGTTGCGCAAACGCCGGTGTTCCAGATCCGCCACTCTCGATTTCGGCGCGGGCGCAGCGACACGGTCACGGACACCTGATGTGGTTGTATTGTTTTGAGCTGAGCTTGACTTTTATTTTGACGTCGGATATGGACCACGAAAAGAAAACTTGTTATAGTGTAACACTAGATTTGCTGCCACCGAAAGCAATAGGCATGGAATTGGTCGTGATGAAATCTGAGCTGTTAAAGGAAAGTTCCGTAGGCCCTGATATTGTCAATACAACAAATTTTGATTGAATGTTAGGTGGAAACCACTGAACAATAAATCAGTTTTGATACAATAATTGTTCAATTATTCTAATGCAATTAAAAATGATGTCATAGTGCAATAAGTGCACGAATTCAAATACGACCAAAAAAGACCATGACTTCCGCGCTTTTTATTTCACAGACCTTCGAGGAAAAAATTCAAAAACAAGCAATAAAGATACTGTGCATTCAGCCGAAATAATTCACGTGATGAACTCGTCGTATCGTTTAAGCTTCAAATGCTACTTGATGTTGCAGTTGAAAAAAAGTCAAGATGAAAGACAGTTCTTAGATTCGATTCCCATAACAAATATTTCTATAAAGAAGTAGGGAATGTGTTCCTAAGTAGACACAAGCATTATTTAAACGTCAATTTATATTATCAACCCATGGTGACTTCCAAGGTCATCCCAAAAAGCATTCGACAAACAACAACCTTGGCGGAAGAGACTGCATTGTGCAACTAAAACTAATGAGGAAGGAAAACGTTTTGCCCCAAACAAACAGGAATCATCAGCCGTGCATAAAGATCTTTAGTCGAAAAAATATACCGGAATTGAATCTGTGGCCTTCATCGACACTCGGCGAGGGCAGACCCTTTATCGAATGATAAAGAAAAAATAACGAACAAACACGGCGTGATAACGCGATAACTGAATCTAGTCGCAAGGTCTCGGTCCTAAGTCACTGGGTAAAGGTCAATTGATGTTTTATTTGATTTTAAACTCTATGGAATTTTTTCTGTAAACGTACTTGATTTTTGACATTGGTTATTTTTGGCGGTCGCTTTGTTAAGTAATTTGTATGAGGTCAAAGGAAAAGTTGGTGAATTAGCAAATTTATAATATTAGCATTAGATGCGACATTGCGATAAGCTCAAGGCGAGCTTGAGTTTGGGGAAGGACAGGTCAAGAGCAAGGCTAGAATCTGAGATGAATGAAGTGGAATGAATTACGATACATTCTGTATCCACAGCTTGCGACTGTCTTAGGATTAGGTCTAAGCAGACACTTAACAACAATGACCTTAAGGTCCATTTTAGAAACCTACTTATAGAAATAAGAGTCGCTAATAGAAGAGATGATACAATTTTTAATGATCACGAGAAATTTTAAGCTGATATAATAAAAGTACCTACCTACCTAATATAAGATATATATAATGGTAGTGCAAAATTGTTGAAGACCAGTCTCAATGTCATCAATATGGAAGAAAACAGTAATTTAATTAAACGCAGTAAGACAAGACTCATATTCATGCAGATGCAATAAAACTGAGTATATCCGGCTGTCCTTGTCGACAACACGAGCGAATTTAACCGAAATCATTAATTTTCTCACGAATCCCAAGAAATTGTTAACTCCATAAATGGGAGTCGAAACACAAAGCGTAATAAAAACAACATTAATTTTAATCTAAAATATCATCAGTACATTGAATCATCATATCGAAATACATGGGCGAAATCATCGATGACCATGAGTTTGATAATGTGTAGATAACGAGACTACAACTGGTTATGTTACAAAAACAACAATATCTAAAAACAATGTTACATTAACAATTAATCAAATAGCTAGATGCAGATGCTTTTAAGGCGATGATAGCTCAGTGGTAAGTGACGTCGAATACCGCGGCGAAGGTCGTGGGTTCGAATCCTACAATGAGCTTGAGCTTTCGGTGAAGGAAAACATCGTGAGGAAACCATAGCACGGTGGTAGGGTACTTTGTAGTACCCGACTGGCTGGCTACCACCCTCAAGTTGAAAATCTGTCGCCAAGCACCTATCGGTGTGTTCCGACAGCTGCACTTGCTTACCAAAGTTTAAGAGTGCTTACCATCTTCGGCCACATCATCACTTACCATGGTGAGATTGTAGTCAAACACAAGCCTATCCAGAATAAAAAAAAAAAAAAAAAAGATCAGAAGATTCAGTATTTAAAGGTCTTCAGAATGAACTGTGGTAAATAAATAACAAGAAGTCTGTTAAAAAGGCATACAAGAGAGAAGAATTATACAAAGAAAACATGATCCAAATACGTCCCGATATGTACGAGAGTACACGTCAAACAATAACATCGCACATAAGGAACTGGTAATGCCGGGAAAAAATAAAAATGGATAATGATTCATCTTTTTTCAGACAAAATCAATTTGAGTACTTTTATCTTCAACGTAAATCAAAAGCAACAATCGAACAGCATTTGTAATGATTAAACAAATGGCGGCGATTGGACGACGCACACACGTAACTATAACCCCGCATCAATACTTATAGCAATCGAAACAGTGCATACAGTATTATCGGCCGAGAGTCGCGAAAAGTGCATCGAGCAGGAAGCGGCTGCGCGGGCGCCGGCCGTGACAGCTCGTAGCGAGGTCGAAGCGCGCGACGCGACCGCTTGCCACCACAATGCACAAGTAACGTAATTTATGACGCAGTTTACGTAATGTTGACAGTTTTGTTTTGTCATCTTGATTGATTGTCGTTGTTAGTTAGTGGCACATAGTTTTGTTACATTACTTTTTTATTGGATATATTATCTTAGTCTGCATGTAAGATTAGGATTCAACGTCTTATTTGAAACAATTGCATGTTAGTTATCTAATAAAGTGATAACTTTGCAGTCTTAGTTTTTATGAATTCGCTGACGTTTATTAGGTTTTTACGATCATAAAGATTGATTACGATGCATTAAAAGTAACGACAATTTACTCATTTCGCAATCATAGTGTTTAACTTTCATAATAGCTTAACGCACACTTTCATCTAAACGAGTACTCAAATGTCTTGGACTAACATTACTCAGCATTACAATCATGCCATTATATTAATTATGTTAACAGTAAATACTTTCACAAATGCAATTTAATTGTATGTCCTTCGATTGCGCTCTTATCAAACTCTGAATATAATTAAAGAACTTTGGTAATTAATTTAAAAAATAACGGTGTTACATAACGTCATCCTTCACAGTCGATTGCCAACACAAATACGTGGATGATGGTAAGATAGCGACGTCACTAGGCGAGGCCGACTGGATGATACCGTCCACGGAGACAGATGCCTATCTGACATTTTACGAGTCATACCAGATGTCCCTTAAACTTTAAACGCAATACTAGAAGGGGGTAAAAATAAAAAGAAGAATATCTAAGACTTGGATATTACATTATTACAAGAGTTTGTAGGTTTTATATCCAAACAAGCTCTAAGACAAAACAATGCCTTCTGATTTGAAACAGATAAAAGATAAGAAAGGAAAACAAATCACACGTTACTGCCTCAAGAGGCTAATGTCGAGCGCACTTTCTGCGATAAGGAATGGTTGAATAATGAAACAAAACAATGCTTCATCCATCATAGGCTACCATACAGATACGGTTTGTCGTCTGATGCTGGTACGGCCCCCGCATCGGCACACATTGACTCTATGCATCCACAATTCTTTGTCTGCACATAGCTCGGTGGCAGCTCAGCAAATGAATTGGTTGCACATTTGCGTAGGATGATCCAACATTACAAATGATTATGCATGAGCCATTTGTAAGCTCGTTTTGCTACAGACATAATACGCTTTTATTTATAAGGAAGTTGTATTTAATATAGGCGCCATTATTTCCATTGCGGGTGATAATAATGCAGTGTTTGAATACTTTAGTATTTATTGCCTTTTAATAACAGTTATTGTCTTTACACATTATTGTTTATATTAATATAATATATACAATATATTTATTTATAATAATGGAGAAAATAAATAAAAATGTAACTCATCATTTAATATTTTTTATCATGCAGACGGTGTGAATTAAAACCGCAACGGTAACGTCCGTCACCGTCGGCAAGCGAACAGCGACTGCGCTTTACTTGCGTGTGGCTCGGCCGTCGACAGGCGGAAGCGTGCGCTCGCGCACCCGCGCAAGGCTACGCTCATGACCTCGCACCGTCTTTGTCTAGCGCTATCTAGCGTCTGTTTACCCGCGAGGCCGAATGCATCATACCTTTGCCTGCCGCGTACTTGAAAACAAAATGATTATTGAAACCATAAATTTATCGTTAGGGTACTTTTCTTAAAGAAAAACCTTGTAGATAAATGGCGTGATAATGAGTCGACTTGATGAGGTACGCGCCGAACGCGGAGTTCTGTATTTATAATGTTTGTTTTTAAAATTTATATGTAAATCCATTAGTAAGATAGTAAAGCTATCAATATTTATTTCGATGTATTTTATTGAACGCTTTCAGTTTTTTTTTTTTCATGTTTTCTTAATGTCTGGCTGGATGTATGTCTCCTTGATTCAGACCAATATTGTCTACATATAGAACATAAGCGGTACAAAATATTTGTTCAAACATCCCAACACCGCATACTAATTAGGAACATAATGGTTAACGTCTGAATATTTACGTTCAAGGCATGTCTTGACATGAGTAACGTAGAGTACTTGGTGTAACTTTTTAATTATTTAAACCACGTCCACATTTCTGTTCCGTTTTGGATGAGAATTCAATGCCTCTCTGAGGGTGGTCCTTTGATAAAACTGGCTGAAATCCAATATTTTGTTTTTACATTTCTATTAAATACAATAAATTTTGTTTGTTGGTCCCCTTCTGCGTTAACCTTTCCTTAAACGAGAGGATGGGTTTATGCAAAAATCACCGCTATTTTCTTAAGTTACCAATTAAATTGATTTTAAATACCGCTTAGCTATCAAACCCCATTTTACGAAATGTTAAAAGAACAAAAGCTGTTAATTTGTTGCCAGCATCGTCAAGTGAATCGAGAGGTGTTTTTTTGTACCGCACTTCGAATGTAGGCGACCTTGTCATTGCTCACAATTCGGGGTGAGCAGCTTGCGTAGACGAAGTACCTACTCGTAGGGATAGCAACAAAACATTACAAATATAGGTACCTACGTTCCTATAAATAGAGTCTTATTTCCTTTGTAAATAACATCTCAATTCATTAGGTCAACAATTTAACTTTAAATATCAGATAATAATACAGCTGATAAATATGTGCGTATTTTGTAATACGCACAAATACGTAACGTACGCGCAGGAAAAACTACAAGGAAATTATTTATATTTTCCTTGTAGGTATGTCGTATTCTTGTAAATCAAATTTTTCAGCTTAATTTTTTTTTTCTTGTACAAAATAATGTGTCTATTTATAGGTGAAGATTTTTAATGGCATTGAACAAAATTTTACATGTCTACCTATATCAATCATTTGGCTGTAAATCTTCCTAAAAGAAAATAAATAAAAAAATAAAAATAAAATACATACGCGATACAAAAAGCAAAGTAATATTATCACTATAGTAAGTAATACCTACGCGAAGAAATACTTTGAATCAATAAAGAAATGGAAACAGTTTTTTTTTTCTAAAAATGTAAAGCTCGAATTTTCGAAAACCTATATATAAATATACTAGCCGACCTCCGCGGTTTCACTCGCGTTCCCGAGGGATCTTTTCTTTTCCCGGGATAAAAAGTATCCTTCTCTCAAGTTGAACCTAACTGCACACAGTGTGCAAACATTAATTAAAATTGGTTCTTTAGTTTAGGAGTTCATCGTGGATAAACAACGTGACACGAAATTTTTATATATTAAAATTAATGGTCTTGTGTTTGACTCCAATCTCATTACAGTATGTTTTGATGTGGTCGTGAGGTGGTAATTTTGCAACGACTTTTTTTAATTATTTTTCTGTGATAATATTGACTAAGTATTTCGGAGTTTCAGCACACCCGAAACTTTTGACTATTTACCATCTCTTTCATGATTTACGACATATTGATAAGATTTTACATAATAATAATATACTAATTTTAAATACATACTTATATAGATATTTAAAATTGTATAGTTAGCAAAAAAAACCCTTCAAACATCCTTGTAACGACAAGATTGATAATTCAAATGTTTATAATAATACAGAACCAAATATGGTAACACAAAACAACCTCTACCTTTCATGGCAACACTACACCGAAAAGCAATCAATAACATATTGAGTTGCGTTTCGGCGTCAAGGCAAACTACACGCCGAACGGCTAATGAAAAATAAATGGATTAAGTCGACGAGGAAGTATCGTGCCCGATTCGTCCTAGCAAGCCCTTGTTAGCAACACACACACACACACACACACATACAAGCATACTAACACACCTACGGTTAGGAAGGCCATGAGATAACTGACATCACAACAAGGTCCCGCCGATTGATACTGATAGCAAAATAAGCGTCCATTATTCCATTAAAAATGTAATTCGGTTAGGTATAAAGAAAATGTTGAAAAACAAGCAATCTCGATGCTTAGGTAAATGATATAAGAGCTTTTTTTATTATGTATGACATGCGTAACATTACTGCGTAAATAACATGTTATCTCAAATCCTTGAACTTTTAACATTTGAGTAAGATTTCCATCTTGCATTTTATTACTTTGTATAGTAAATTTGTTGTATGTAATATAAATAATAATCATCATCATTTGCTGACGTCATTTATTAAAATATTTTTCATTATTTTTCATTTAATCGTTATATTATTATATATAAAATATAAAGCGTATGTAGTCGTAATATATTAACTTATATAATTATATCCTTATTCGACCGTTTTGGTGAAAATTTACACATTTAAAACAAATAGAGAATAGAAAACGAAAATTGTTGTACTAATTTTGTGTGGGAGTGAATAATTTTTTTTTTAATATTTAATTTTTTTAATAAAAAATTCATGTGATACCGCGGAAGAAAGCTTCAAATTACACAATTTTCATTGGCATTAAAAATAGGAAATATTTGAATTAGGTGCATTTAAAAATTATTGAACACCTAAAATCGATTTTTTTTTTCGAGACAGATTAGATTATTATTTATTGTTTTATGAAATTGTCTTGCGGACCGTACATCCACGTGCATCACGCATGCTGCGTAACATATAGTAATGACAGTGTTTGTCTCAAGCACCGCGACAGCCGGCGGGCGGCGCGGGCGCAGGCGGCCTTCGTAGCCGGAGTACGGGTGAATATTTTTAACTTAGGAGGGCCCACGCACATTTTATTATAAACATTATTCATGCATTCAAAATGATATATCGCAGACAATTTTGCCGCAACTTCTCAAACGCAATCACTGAATGCCTTTGTAGTAGCGACGTAACAACGAAATAAATATAAATAGTAATTATAAACTAAATCAAGTCATTGTATTCAATTGTGTATTTATATAAAAGAAAAAGAACATAGAATCACGTTCCACCTTGCCCTTTTATAATTAGAGATAAAAAAACGTTCCACAATTAAACATGTCAAATAATTAAAATTCAAGGCAGCGACAGGTCTCCGCGGGGCTGTGCTGTGTTGCCAACAAATTGTATAATTTTGTGTGAATAAACAAGGAAACATCATTATCTAGTAATTGAATTGTTTACATACATAAATTTAGCTTACTGCGACTTAGCATGTGGGTTTCTATCTATGAAATTGAAAGATTTAATACCTACTACATATTACTACATAGTATTTAAAATATGTATACATATTTCTAACTCAGTAAATTATTGCCATTCCATTAGTACCATAGCGTTTTTTTAAACAATTACAGATGAGCATTTTATTAATTTGATTAGTTTTCCGCCCCGCAGTTTCACCCGCGTTCCTGACCGATCTTGTTTTCCTGTGTATGTATAAAGGTCCGGTAAATAGTACAACAAACTTAACGGGAAGATAGGTGGGCGGGACACCTACTAAATAAATATACAAAAATGTGTAAACCGGACATTCTGTATACATGATATATTACAAAATATTTTTTACTCTAATGCACGGTTCTTTAGGTTGCTTTTGCTGATAAACACTATCAGTACAGAGACCACAGCATGCCCGAAAAAATTATGAAAAAAGTTTGTTTTTATTTCGACCACTTTTACTGCTGTCCGTACCGCAGTTGCACAGCATAGAGCCAATAATAGCAATGCAACTATGACGCACAGACGTACCAGCAGACCGGGCGCAGTCGCAGGCGGCGCGGGCGCATGCCACCGACCTGCAAGGCTCTTCCTAGACATTAGTGACTCAGTCACACTCACTCTGCAACTGACACTGCGTTATTATTCTCTATCATTTTGTTGGTTTCGCTTATAATCGCAACAGAATAGGTAACTCAAATAGGCCGCCATGATTTCTTGCAACCAATCGCGCCTGTATACGTTATAACACCTCTAGCGGGAATATCTGGCCGTAAGGTCGAAGAGGCTGCCGTAAAAAAATCTAAATCCTTTATTTAATAAAACTTTGCAATTCAACTTAATTACTATTTTAGAAATCGTTTAGCAGGATCATCCGTAGCCATATAATGAAGATTACATCTTGAAACAAGTCAGTAAATTCACTAGTTAGAGTTCTCGGACAGCCGAGGGTAGATCCTTTACAGAATATTTTAATTGAGACATATTTAAATACCTCCATTTAATTAGTTAGTATCAAGTACCTTTTCTGGGTGTCGTCCTAGGAGATGGTGCGGTTGGTGTAAATGAAGATATCGCTGTTTGATGAGAGTTATTGTCAGTTCATCTCAACAAAAGCAACCATCTAACTTGCACCCAATTATAAAAAGTTTGCCAATGATATTTTAATATGTAATTGTCGCTAGAGTACCCCAATAATAAAGAGATAGAAAAAAGACAACGAGGGCGTTTATTAGGCGTATATCATAGGCGTTTTTATAAGATTGATATCGTCTGTCTGTATCATATTTTCTACTTATTTTTCAACTTATTAAAACCGCTAATAATGTCAATTATTTAACTACTCGGTGCAGTTGTTAATTGGCAGATGGTATCGTAATTATTGTTTATGCATTCGTTAACTTGCTGTTAAAGGTCGCATCTCAGCCACATCATTAGAGATTTACATATTGACACTTGCATTAAAATTAAACAGTTACTTTAATGGCTGCAAAGATTTGTACTGCACATCCTTTTATATATTATTTATCAAGTCTCCAATTTAGAATTTAAGGAACTATAAAATCATATCATCAAAACTACAATCTATGGCCGATGCGTTGTATAAAACAAAGCAATGTCGTTTAGAAGCGAGTCACGAGCCAAATTGTATAAATTCGCGATTTTCCACGAAAAAGGCAGAAGTCGACCTTGTTTCGGCCACTATTTATGTATAATCCTATCAAGAAGAAGCCATTGCTGCGAGAAGGCGACTAGATGTTATCTCCCCAGAAGATACCTTTGTGTTCCACTTCAAAAATGATCATTGGGATGCAGATTTGTTTATTTACAACAATAAGTCTGCATTTTCAAGAAGGGGCATTAAAAATCTGTAAGGCCAACGAACCTACAAAACGAAAGCCGTTTGGAGCGTCAAGGAAGTCATCAAGCCTCCGAACATAAAGCATATTCTAGCAATGTCTAGAAAGGGCTTTGTTACTATTTCTACATTGGGCCGAGCCATCAGTCATCAAAGTGCGCTTGCAGAGGCAATAGTTCCGCCTTGGAACAGCGCCAACTCTGCACAAAGGATGCATTAAAGGGCCGCTGCGTTGGAATTATGACACCCGAATTTAAACATGACCGAAATGTTTGAAATACTCATTTGGGCTGTTGCATTATCAGACTGAGATCATGGTTGGTTATGATTATTTTACCACCTTTATTCAAGAATAAAGGTGGTAGTCAATATTCTCAAGATGAGCCAGACATAAATCATTTCATGACAAATTCGCAGATATTGCGGTGACACATATTTTGGCACTGTTTCAACGTATTGTTTGCTAAACTTGTACATACCTTTATCCTAAGTCTCTGGTCGACACACTCTTTCAAAGCGCCAAGAGGACCCTCTATGGTACCAATACGGGTCAATACATTTTTGACCTTCCACTCTTTTTTTGATGGTGCTGCAACTAGAAAAGAAAAATAAATGTTATGCCGGACCTAAGCTAAGCTTCTTTTCATGTTATTAAAACTCTTCATACCTTAACGAAGCCTAAAGGTATCCCATAAGCTCACACATTAACCAATATCAATTAAGACTCCAAATTAAAGTTACTCTGACAAACTTGAGTCCCTATACAAACAATAGGAGTTTCAATTTTGCATCACAGACAGCAAAATCCAAAGGAAGAGTCAACGCACTTTGCCCCGTGTTATCAACTCGGCACAGTTATCACACCTGTTAAAATACAGCCATAAGTTACACTTGCGTCATTGTGCATTGTTTATTATTGTACCTTCGTGTATGAAAAGTGTTAGTTTGGACGACGCCGGCGCAGGCGCAGGCAATAGCAGGCAGGTGCATGCAGCTATCATGCTATCGAATAATATTAGAAAAGGCCTATTGGAAATCGAGAAACAAGAAATAGTAAAAAGGTTTGTCACAGAATCATGAAATTATTTTCGGTTGCTGCTACTTTTTCTAACGACACCAGAATTTTAAGAATAGCTGATATGGGCAAAGCATATAAACGTAATGATAGATATTACGCAGTACATAGTTCTGTTACAGAGTTAACGATACTACTATAACTAAAAATAGAAACTAAATGAAAACAAGAGCGGCTTGATGAGTTAACAGGTTCTTCATTAGAGTTGATAAAGACCGACATACAGACATTTTGAATGATTAATTATTCATATTAGGTACAATACATTATAATGTTGGTGACATTTCAATTATCAACTTAGCTAAACTATGCGTTTGTGTAAAGCTACAAAATAAATAAGACCATGCCATTTTAACGTCTACTGATTTCTGTACAATGAAATACGGAAAAAAAATCTCATCTGTCACCATTTATTGGATCGAGAAAGTTTTATCGAAATGATAAATAAAACACAGAGTATAAAGAGAACATAAGTTATCATCAATACAGATTAAAAACAACAACGTAAACTAGCGATAAATCTATGCGGCTCTCGGGGCCTAGGTACCAGGGCGGCATGGCCCGCATGCGGTCGCCGATCGCGAATTACTTTCACTCGACTATCCCCGGGCGCTGACCGCGCGGCCGGGTCGTCGCCCGCGAGCCGAGCGCGGGAAACGCCACCCGCCATCATGCCATTCAGAAAAGCGCGCCATGTTTACACAGATGCGCGCCGAAACGCGTTCCGTTGCATCACTTCCGTTTGCGTTCCGTTACACGCTTATTGCCGAACTGATTTAGTTTTATGCGTTTTATAACAATTAGCTTACAATGTAATTTATCAACGAAGTATTATTGTGAAGTTCCGCTAAAATTAAAGGAAAATTTTGTATTGAGATAAGTTATTTATTATATAAAATATGTTATTAGATATAAATCAGATAAGATAAATACCATGCTTAAAATTGGAACAAGATATCGACAATTAAGGTAAATCCACAATATAGGGAGGTATGTCCCTTTGGTCATGTCTTAGTGACACAGCGAATGAAGAATGAATGACAATATTAATAGCCATAGTATGTTACTAAAATAACTAACATACAATGTGTAAATAAATGATATGACAGACAATGTGATAGTATTGACGAGTGACGGGTGCGCACGCGCAGACGTGCACTCGCGGCTTAGCGTGATAACACAACACGCAATTATTTGTTATCTTACTTCATAAATTCGCCGTAAACATACCTAATTATAGTTTTCTTACAAGTATAATATATGTATAACGTAAAAACCACACAAAAATTCATGCAATGACATTTTAAATGATTTATACAAGATTTATGTGATTATTCATTTCATATTGCATAACAGCGTCGTTTGAAGTTTTTTTATGGTATAACTTCTAACGATACATCAACATCAAGTAGTAAAAGAGTTTTCTAAAATATGAATATCTCTTGAAGACTTGAAATAAGAATCGTAAAAGTTGACTTGTCTTTTCAGAAACAATAAACTTTTATGCATATTATTTTCATATATAGTTATTTCTGATAATGAAAACGTAGTCTAACTAAAGTAACCTCGTGTCATTTATGCTAGGATTAATAGTGAGGGCATCTTATCAATTTCTTCTTGAGATACAAAAATAATAGATGTTATGACCTGAAACGCAACTTTTCAAGATAACATTTCTTCGGACGCGAATCTCTGGATGGGATGTCAACGACCGATGCTCCAGGGTGCGAGCGAGACGGCAACAGTATCTCACTCATGTGAAAAGCGGTTATGCAACAATCGTACGACACACGCGAAAGTCTAACTAACACTGTAATGTATGAGATTGCAATGTATCTAGATTACACCGATATGTTAAATCGTGCAAGAATTCTCGTACACACTCTTGTCTTGAGTGGTTTTCGATCGAGATTTGGATCTTTCTCTTCGTTCTTACTTATTTACATGTAGTTCTGTCTAATTTTCATCAGACAGCGATAAAAAATACTTCCGAATAGACAGGATAAAATTTGCAGTAAATTACGTATAATACTGCAGTTTCGTGCATCGAAATGGAAAGAGGTTGCATCACCATAACCGTAAACCCGATCAACTTAGTGCGTTGGATCCAAATAATCAGGGCGAGATCCTATACACTGATTTGTATAAAACTTAAGAAAATAAAGAGGGTTTCAAATGTCTTCCAATATGTAGGTACTATATGGAGAGAGAGAACTTAAATTTGGATCCCATTTAAGATTGTATATCGAACAGCAAAGAACTAACTGTTTTTGGTATATATGTTGGTATTGACAACGCTTAGTTCTTTCAACCATATTGCATTAGTGTCCCTACTAAAAGATTTGGGCACCTGTATTTTTCACAATGAATGTGGAAATAGTTTTTGGTCTAATTTCGACCAAATATGTATATCACATGTGCCATGTATTTTTATTCTAGGGCTCTAAAAATAAAGAAAAATCTTTAAATGGCTGAAGTTATTCCTTACTTAGGCAAAGAGTATAAGTAATATTTTATAACAATTTTAGAAAACGTCAATGTTTGTACTAAAATCAAAAGCACCATTTGCTTTCAGATCATTTCTTCTCCATTTATTAACTGTAAACACTTTCTAAGATAAACTCATTAGATGCAATTGCGCACGATTGTCTCAAATGGCGTTTCATTGCAAAACAATATGGCGTCCGTAATTATACATAGATATTATCTAACGGCTAGCTTTAAATTAGGTTTAACTATTGCACAAAAGAAGCCAATAATAACCAATAAGGAGTTTACGAGCCAGCTGCGTATTTAGTCTATGGTTGCGTATCGCGGCCGGCTCGGGCCGCTTTCTAGTGCCATTTATGTCAATTTGGCGGGAAAATAATTGGTGATTCTATCACGCGATCGCATGCCCGCGCCCTATATAGATCGCTTGATTAAAAATATTCCAAGTTAGTCACGAGAATTTAGTTAAAGATAGGGTTTCATGGCTCTATAGCGCTGTCAATCGTTCAACTCAGACGTTCGTCTCTACTTTAAATTGTGAATATAAAATGAGAGCATATTATAATAGGATCGTTGTGAATATTAATTGAGTGCAAATAGTTGTATTGTTTATCTGTCTGCGTAGAACGAGGTTAAGCTGATAAAAATATTAAAAACGCAACGCAAAAACTCGAATCAATAAACGAACGAGCAAATAATTTAAAATGTTGCTAGGCCTAATACTCTATTACCCGAACAAATTAGAAAGAAAGAAAGAAATGAAAGAAAATACATTCATTCGCGACAAAACACAACATTACATTACATTAAGCTACCTACTTACACATTACACAGAAACATGAATACAAAAGGGACAAATAATAATGTAATGTTACGTGAGGTCCCGACTCAGCATAAAGCCAGGGTTAGCAAAAGCACTAACCCTCGCGCTGGTTTTCAGTCGGGGCCCACGTCCATGACGTCACGAACACTCCACATCTCCAGCAGATTACACTCCACTCCCTTTGTCTAACCAAAAAGCTATAAATTGAGGTGATACCAATCCTACGATACGTATTTGCTGATGTTAAGATTTTTTATTTTAAACTCATTACCGCATTAAGCATTAGACTACGTACGAGTATCTAAATAAGCTATTCAATGACTGCGCAGATTTGCAAACTGATTTTATCGTCCTGCTAGCCATGACGTAATCAGATCTTTTACAACTCTAGAAGCCTGTAAACAAAGCAAGGAGAAAAACTTTATGTAAGCAAGGCCACGGGGCACCGGGTCACGGGCGCCATGCAAATGAGCTGATGCTATTGTTGACAGCTAAGTCATTGAATACGGACCCGGGTTCATTTGTTCTGTTAACCGGCGATATGCAATAGAAAGGATGTTTGGCCCCATTCCTCTTTACCACCGTAAGAAACAGGCGAATCAATCAAATTTGTCATCAAAATCAAATTCCATATCCAAATAATGGAGAATCTACTCGCCAAGTAACTGCTTGAATCGCAAAATTATTCGTTCACGTTAGAATAAAGCCAAATCCTTTTATTCACTTATGGGAGGGCCAAGTCAAAGCCAAAGGGGAACTCCCAAAATCCTATTGGTAAATTCCTGAATTGGCAAAAGTTAAAGACATACAAATGCAACATGGGTGGGCCGAGATTATCCCGAGGCCGTGCTGGATGGGCAAGGAGAAGGAGGTGGGGGTGGAGCGGGTCATCGGCCGACGTTGACACACAGCCGGTGCGTTCAACGCTCGGCCTAGACTGACCTCGTGTGGTGTGCGTGACCTAACCAAATGGGCAGGGTGAGTGCGTAAGGGTTTATTAGAAAATAAATTGAATGCGTAGTATTTAGTGACGTCACACTGAATGAAAATGAAAATGTTTTTTATTCAAATAGGCCTTTTCAATCACTTATGAATAGTCTAGACTCTAATGCTTGGTTCGGAATGTTGCTTTTGCTGAGAAGAGCCGGCAATAAACTCAACAATTACTCTTTTCAAAAACAACTTACACCTATTACATTTAATCATTATTTATATATCTAATCTCAGAGTCTCACAGATAAAAATTTGCGAGTTAAGACGGAAAAATAATAATAAATAGAATTTAATTATGACTGACTATTGTTGTTTAAAGGATGCGCCGTTTTGTTTTATTGGAATTCCCGGAGCAATTTTTTCAGAATAGCAACACGCATAGAAATATTTTATGTCTTTCGTTAAAGAACTACCGTAAACTTCGACGTGGTGCGATTATTTTTAAATAATAAATAATTTTAAGAACAAAATTTTTTATGATATCAAATTCGTTCAATGATGACGATTCATGTCAAAGATACTCCATGGTCAGCATTACATTGACACTAGATAAAAAAATATATTAGTTAAATTCTACAGAATTAAAAGTAACCTGAGTCTTATGTAGTACCTAATGTAACTTACTACAAAAATTCTGCTGTTACTTACAAGTAAACACAAACTATAACATATGGAAAATAAAATAGTGATGCATTTAAAGATTTCAAAATGTATGCCTAATTAGCCCGATTTACGGTACACAGTTTGTGGAAAAGCAATATCATATCATTATAAGCAATTGATTTTTAGACTCATATATCATTCTGTAACTTAAATGTTATATTCTGATAAATTATTCACACATGGCTTAAATGTTATATTCTGATAACTAATATACTACTTTTTAAGTACTTATATTGATTATCATGAACACAAATAGCTGTTCTGGGTGGGAATGAAACCCGCAACGTGCAACCAACATTACTTAAATGCATACTGAGGTTGGATTTTTAGTTGGCTAGAGTAAATTGTCAGTTACGAGTGCAATGTGATTAAGGTTAGTTTTTAACTGTTTAACCATATCTCTTTCTATCAATAATAGTCAACCTTTGTCAAATTTTTTGTTCAAAATTGTCAAAATGTCAATGATTACACATATTCTCATTAATTCTTTTAAGAAATAATTTCTGATAAACAAAATTATTAAAAAATACCTGTCAAATCGCGCTAGCTAATTGAAAAGTTCTTCAGCCGAACCTTACACTGCTCAGCCATTAAAAATGTTACTAATTAATAATAATAAAGTTTTTATCTGGTGGTAGGTTAGTTAACCCATGTTCCCGGGATAAATAGTATCTTATATTTAAGTCGGGATTCCAAGCTACTATATTATGCAGCCACTGGATGCACGTAGCATAAGATTGTTCATTGTGGAGATGCTTGGGGGAGGCCTTTGTCCAACATTTGGACGTCTTCAGTTTGATATGATGATGATATTATGAATGCTTTTCAATATGGTATTGATTAGATCAACAATTTAACATTATAATAATTTAATCTGTTGAATCGCGACATTAATCTGTCAAACAACTCGTCAACTCGCGCACAGTTTTCAAAATTTCAAAATTCACGCCCAATTTTCAAGTAACTGTCATTGTCCCGATTGTCTCATTTGAGAACCAAGTGGTGCGGACTCTGAAACCCCGATTGTCCCAAGAAATAACTGACAGGTTAACTCAACTTGCTTATATACTAAATTCTATTGTTATCTTATTGTTTTCCTGGGACATCAGTCCCTATTATAGCCAACACGTTAAAAATCTTATATCCTATGACTTTACACAAGATTGATTTAAAAACGACCATTTTTTCAAGCTTGAAACCAAAATGCTATTGAGCATCATAGAAAAACAAAACATTTCTTTATGATATACAAAACAACGGTGAAAAAAATTGCAACACCATAACAGGGTCCTTGTACTTGATAGTTAAGTTAAGCTATACTATTGTTATTGCTGTATACATTGTGCAGTATAAATAAATAAAAATATTTTCGATAAACAATAACATAACCTCAAAATCCTTACTTTGATACTTAGCGAAGCGCTGCTTATTCTTTTCTTCTAAGTCCTTCTGTTCTTTTAATCTTTTCAATTGTTTCTCTTGCTCTCGCTCTTGTACAAGTTTTTTATTCCCAACTGGAATAATTGCTTCGTACTTCTGAGCTGTTTCGTACTGCTGTACGTTTTCGTATTGTGGCGCATTTTCTACTGGTATTTTCACCTTAGCCGAGTATAACACTTTTAACGGATTAAAACTTGAACTACAAGCACTTATTTCTGACTCTGATGTAGAGGTATCCGAATTATTTTCATCGGACATCACGAAAATAATAACAAAAATAAGAAACGAACAAAAATTGACACAGATTATAAAAATAGCAATCTCCTAGTAACGTTTCGTTCTACGGAGTGAAATTGAGTGAATGTATTCAATGTAACATAAGATGTTATTGAAAAAATACTTTTATATTTAAAAGTTCTAGATTTCACAAATTATTTAAAGTATATTTAATTTCATTTCATTACTGTGTGATTTTATTCCTAATAAATTTTATTTCCAAGGAATTTATATTTTATGTAGTTTAAAAATTCCTTCATTGTTTCATAATTGCAATTCCTTACACTCAATCAACTTTTTAACCGCAAAAACCTATTTTTAGAAAATAACTAACAAAGAGAATACAAAAAAACGACCGTGTTAAATATTTAATAATAATAAAATTGCATGTTTTAATTGACATTGCAATCATAGTTTGCAATAGATGTTGAAGGTTCTTCCTCTAGCTGTCATGATTATAGGTACCTAACTATTTTAATAACAATTAATATAGGCACGATTGAAGATCGGTAAAAAAAATAAGTGTCTGGCAACCAATAAAATGAAACATTATTTAATTATTGGAAAATCTTATTTACAATATCGTACAAATGACTTGAATAAAGACGGTGCCTAGTAGTAAAACAATAATAAATGTTGTGTAAACAAGGCATTAGCAAGTTCGAGTTCGTCATCAATTATGCCGACTGAATGCAAGGTCCTCAGAGCAATATGCAACAGGAAGTAAACAATTCAAGGTTGCGCTTCACTGAAGACTTTTAATCTTTCAATTGGCAATTCACAAAGAAAATTCATCATAATACTTTTTTTTTAAATACTTTTATGCACTTCAAAGTTCATGTGAATTTTGAATAATAATATATATTTTTTGTAAATATAATATATTGATTAATATTTATTTGTAATGTAAGAAATCTTCATTTATAATCTTGTCATTTAGATGTTGCAACTTTGCTACTCGACACTAGATAGCGCTACGTACCTGTTTTATTGAGTTGAAACTTTTACCTCTTACGATATTGAAGTATTGAAAAAAAAAGCGGTTCCGAATTTGACAGCCATTTTTTTAAATTATTTAAATACATATTTGCAACTAAAATCGGAACAAAGTGCTTCAATATTCATGCACACCTCGCTTTACCTATAAACCAAATTAATTATAACAAATTACATACGACATACTTACCTACGCATACCAATGAAAGTGCACTAGGAAGAGATTAGAAAACAAAAGTATGTTTTTTACATACGAACAGCAATTATAGTGAAAGAGCGAACGCATTGTTAGATGTTTTACACTATGTATTCTGCCTTTCTTTGTTTCATAGGCGCATGCGCAGCCTTCCGCGCATTGTGATATTTTCTTCGAGACATCGCATAATAGGATTACAGTGCTATTTTACAACTATTACGTTAACTTTTTTTTTCCGCTTGTTCATTGTTATTTTGTCTAGTCCAGTAATAACGTAAGGAAACTTTTAATCGTTTATGGCAGTGTAATTTTAAAAGTAAATAATTAAATAAGCATCGTTTGCATAAATGTCCTTTCGCAGATGTCTTCGTATTATAACTTTCACCCTTCACATACGTTATTAAGGTACATTTTCGTTTGTCCGCAGAGCGGTGTGTGCGCGGTGGGTGAGCGACGCGCTGCCTCTATGCTGTGTCGACGCAGATTTGACATACACTGGGACGTCGCCAGGTGAACTCGGCGCATTGTCGCTTCATACTAAACGAACATATTATATTTATCTGTACATAGATAATAAACAGTGTAACGTAAGTTTTATAAAAACAGATTAGCTACAAAAATAATGTTTTGGATTTAATATTGTCTTTGATATTTAACTTTTATATGACAAACGAGTCATGGTAGTTAACTGTATGTTGAGAAAAAGCTAATGTACAATACTGCCTGTTAAGAGTTCTTTAGATTCTATAGTACAACTATATTAAATTATTTAAAAATACCTATAGAGAACACAGATAGCATGATTTTGGCTTTCGTCATTTTAAAATTGTTAGTACTATGCCAGTCTCCATATTAAACTCAAATGTTTGTTGAGCAGTGTTGTTTGGTTTAATTAGTTCAATAACCATTAGGTAACTAATACTAAGATTATTTAAAAAAAACCCACAATATGGTCACATGACGTCGTGGAATTCAATGCAGGTTGGTATATTATTTTTTTATTGAAGAAATACATCCAATTTCATTTGAGAAGAAAGCATTAGAACTAAACACTTACGTAAATTATTGGCCAACGATATCATGTCACATATATTTTGACACAAACTGTGAATATTGTTAAAGACATGAAAGCCTACGCTCTGTATTTGAACAGGTCGCTGCTGAAGAGAAGCGGGATACGAGGAGTGAGGTAACCTGGCCGGGAGAAGGAGGCTGCAGCAGTCAAACACAAGCAACCAACAAACCGTCATGTGTTCCCCCGTAACTAAGTACCTAAACTTCGCGTAAAATAAATATCTACATCGAATAATGTACGATCCGTCCAAAACTCTGCCAAACATATTGAACGAATTTAATAGTTTATATACATTTTTTGACAATTTATATAGTGTATAGTTCGCGATTGTGAGTGCGAGTGTTATAGTGCGGACAACGCCATCTGGCGTGATCTAGACGCGACATCGTGGCGGGGACGCATGCGCCGTCGGGACCGGCGCTGGCGATGCCATTTATTGAAGACGAATGGTGGTCTGCGGAGAATGAGGGCAGAATGGTCGACCTCTCCAATTGCCTACAGGTAACTACGATCATTTAGTTATGAATTAAAATGAAACTATATTGTAAAAAAACATAGACAAATCTGAGAGAATATACCAAACTCAAGTAAACTTTTCATGTACTGTATTTACTACCTAGTCGTAATAAATGATTACAAACGGGAAGTATTCTACAGCAACAATCCAAAGGATAAACTTTGTTCTTTTAGCTGTTTTTATTTATAGGTCAACTAGCGCCATCTGTTGTCGAGTAGTACAATATAAGTCATTGTAGTAAACACAAATCATTTTCTATTACGTGTTTTGACTGCTTGCGTTGTAAAAATGAGGTCAATTACTATCACCTTAACGATGTACATACTCCTTTAAATTACCTATCTATTTATAAGGACAAGCAATTAATATTTTAAACGTAGTTGGTATGTTTATACTCACATTTTGTTGCGATGCCAATTATTAAAAAAACGTTATTAGTGATAAAAAAGATTCTATCACCTAATAAGCGTTTTCTTGTTAATTTTGACATGTAACTGTAAAAGAGAATTGGCGCTCAAGGCTGCTGCACTATTAAACGCTTGGCAATTTTTACAACTTGGGTGTGGTACCCAGTCAGGCAGGTGCTACATAGTATCAACTACCGTGCTATGGTTTCATCTCAATACAATTTACTTGGCTGTATATAATTAATGTTGTTAATAATCCTACTAATATTATAAATGTGAAAGTTGGTATGTTTGTTGCTTAATCACGCAAAAACTGGTGAACGGATTGTGATGAAACTTAGCACACAGTTAGGTGATATTCTGGAATAAAACGTAGGATATTTTTCATCCCGGGAAACGATAAGATCCCACGGGAACGCTAGTTGACTAACGAGAACGTTGCTTAGGTAATCACGCAAAAACGGCTGAACGGATTGTGATGAAACTTAGCACACAGGTAGACCATATCCCGGAGTAACACTTAGAATAATGTTTATCCCGGAAAAAAGATAAGATCCCCTGCGAACGCGGGTGAAACCGCGGGGCACAGCTAGTACCTACATAATTAAACATATAAACTCGGTCAGTTTCAGGACGCGGTAGTTGCCGCTGGTGGGCAGGCAGCCGCTCAGCTCCACCAGATGGCGACATCGCTCGGGGAGCTCTCCCAAGCGGAGTTGTCCAACATAGTCGGTGGCCTGACTCTCGAGGCCGACGGCTCCGAGGCCGCTGACCCCGATGACATCCTCAAGCAGCTCGGGGAGACCGCCTTCGACAACTTCGACACGTTCTTTACTGATCTCACGAATGCCACCGCTTCATCTGTACCACCAGTTGAGATTAAGGTAAGAAATGTTATTGGACATCGGTTTTACTTGAATTTCACCGGATGGTAAGTGAATAACGTCGCCTATACACATTAGCAATACCAGAGGGTTTTGCCAATATGTTGTCGACCTTTTTACTATGCCATAAAGCAACTGGCTTTCAAGTGCAATTGCCTGAGGCCTGAACACACCAACAGGTGCATGACAAAAGATTTTCAACTTGAGGGTGATAGCTAGCCAGGCGAGTACTACAAAATACCATACCTCCTGTGGTTTCCTCACGATGTTTTCCTTCACCGAAAGCTCAAGCTCATTGTAGGATTCAAACCCATGGCATTCGCCGCGGTACCCGACACTTCCACTGAGCTAGCATCGCTTCAAAATGATGTAGTCTGACGCAGTCTTTTAGATACGTTGGTAACAGTCGAAAATCTGAGACACGAATGAAACTTTTCATACTAGAAATATCTATAGCAAAATAAATAAAACCAATAACAATACATTCAGAGTTCTAATGATTCCCCACCTAATTTCAGCAAGAAGAGAACAACAACATTTCATCGCCAGCGTCCAGTAGCCAGCTACAAGGCTACTACCAACAAAACAATCAACTATTATCAATACCCAACAATGGACAACAGAGATTACAGCAACTGTTGAGATCGGGCACGAGTGCCATCAGCAACGCAGTGACGAATAACATCAACAATGGCCGATATAACATAGCTTCAGCCAACCCGCTGCTAGCTGAGAAGTTATCAGCGACAACTAGTGGCATCAAACAGGAACCGATAAGTTCGGATTACAGTGGAACGAGTATGAACTATGGAAACGCGTCGCCGATGCAGAGAGTGCCGAGCGGGAAGCCGCAAGTCCACGATGCTGGTGGAGGTAAAGGTAAGCTTTTTTCTATGACTAACAAAAAAGCGACATCTAGTTGCGTTGTTATTAACTGTGACGACACAGTCTTTATATAAACCATACACTCCTACCAATTTATCTGTGAAATGGCGAAAATTGGAACTACGGCCGTCATGAACATGCGAATGTCACAACTGTCAGTTACCTATTCATTTCAGTGACTACTAGCGCCACCCTTCAGTTCACAGATAAGTTGTGGCACTATACATTAGTACCAACATTTACACTAGATGTCGCTTACACAGGTTATGGTTACTAACAATGCTTTTAGTTTTGCTAGTCGACAACAGATGTCGCTAGGAGTGTGCAAATTCAGGCGGCAATATTATCGGTGCATTAGGCCCGTGTTGCAGTTTTCTCTTCGCTAACAATCTACTTTCGATTTCCGCTCGAGGAAGTGCCGTCGATTTTCCTCTCGCGACTTACCGCTTTTACTTCGTCTGCAGTGATAGCTGAATGTGGGAAAGTTGTAATATTCCTAGAACAGTTTGAAACTAGTTGCAAGAGTCGATTATTATTAATGACGATGAACTCACATAAATGTTATTATCAGCTGTTGTTAAGTTGGCAATTTATTATTAATCTCAATCTTCGACTCCGAGGTTTCATTAGCCTATTTTGCTCTGCGA
This sequence comes from Ochropacha duplaris, assembly GCA_951361185.1. Lineage (NCBI taxonomy): Eukaryota > Metazoa > Arthropoda > Insecta > Lepidoptera > Drepanidae > Ochropacha > Ochropacha duplaris. The sequence continues at coordinate 14,446,910 of OX592693.1, forward strand.
GCCATTGCTGGTCCCGTTAGGCGATAACAAACGAACTCGTCATACGTCGCATTTATAATGCATCTGAAATATAATTTAACTTAACCTTTAATTAATTTTTACGCTAAACAACGTCTCTAAAATTACCTACTCATAAAACGGTCCTTATGCTAACCAAGAACAAATTACAGAAACGTTTTCATACAAAAATAATATTATTAACTTCCTCAATTGCTTGAAATCAACAGAGACAAACTTTGCAACTGCACTATTGCTAGTGCAATAAACAGTGGCGCCCCCACGCGGCCGGAAGCGAAAGCGCACTAAGCGTTAGACGAGCATTTCTACCAGCTTTCCCTGGCTGTGCATCTATATTATCTGCTTACTTCATCTAAACACGCTATATTACCTCGTAATGACGCTGGGAAAATATAATGACCAAAGCAGATATGGGCAAATGTAGCATTATATTGAAATAACAATAAATAAATAACAGAGGGTAATTACCTATAAATGTTGAGTTTTAGTTTATTAAGTGGTTAGTTTAGTTTTAGTTATTCCGTTTAAAACGTGAATCAGAAGCCACGTCTTGAGACTAGATGGAAACGAATGAATTAAAATTCTTGAACTAAGACGTATTGTCCGTTGGTTCTCGAAAACAAAGTCTATTTTTAAGTTTTGATTCACGATTTGATGATCGTTTTCGTTTTCCTGACAAATTAAATGACTAGCTACTGCTCTATGGTTTAACCCGGGATCTAATTTACCCAATCAGGGATTGCCTTACAAAAAGCTTATTATAGTGGACGTTTCAAGTTTCTAACCTCAGTGGTTTAGGCAGTGCGTGCATATGATAAGTTTTGTTTAGATAAAAAGTTTTAATTGTGTTTCTTAATAACGTAATCTCTTTTGAGTATCTATTGCTAAAGTAGGTTTTACCCGCGTTCCCAGGAAAAATGAACCAAAATCAAAACTCATGTATTCAGTTTAGGCCCTGGTGAGGCACTTATGAACGTTTACAATTGACTCTACCACCGGTTCGGAATACACTTAAACTGAGAAGAATCCGTTAAAAAAACTCATCCAGGCAATTTTTTTTGCCGTCGATATTTCTTTCAATTTATTTATAACTAGCTTTCCGCCACGCGGGTTCACCCGCGTTCCCGAGGGATTTTATCTTTTCGCGGGATAAAAAGTAGCCAACAAATGTACAAAATATACAAACAAATGTATAACTATAATATATAAAAAACCTTGTTCGAGGCTGCCGCTGCTGCCGATCGGCAAGGTTCCCAGAAGGCTGGCAGCGTTTCCTCTTTGGATGGCCAAAAGTAGCATATGTGCTATTCCCGACTATAATCTATCTCTATGCCAAATCTGATCCAGATCGATTCAGCCGTTCTGGCGTAAAGGAGTAACAAACATCCATCCATCCATCCAAACTTTCACATTTATAATACTAGCTGTTCCGCGCGGTTTCACCCGCGTTCCCGAGGGATCTTATCTCTTCCCGGGATAAAAAGTAGCCTATGTGCTATTCCAGACTATAATCTATCTCCATGCCAAATTTCATCCAGATCCATTCAGCCGTTCTGGCGTAAATGAGTAACAAACAAACATCCATCCATCCATCCATCCATCCAAACTTTAAGATTTATAATATTAGTAAGATAACAAGATTAGTGGGATTTCAAAAATGATAGCTTATGGAACTCTGCCGCCCATATATCGCTATTCATACAGAATCTTCTTCATAAGCACTCCTCCGATCCTAGGGCATAAACAAATTAAAAAATCTTTAACTTTGAATTCGGAAACTGTAAATACACGTGTCAACACAAAAACCGATAATCTTTAAAAAAAGACCACGTCGTTTGAGGAAAAAAGTCACATACTTAACGGTAGTTGGCATGAGATCATCCCTACATCAATTAAAACACTCGGTGGCAAACTAAAAGCGTTATTTTTTTGTAGAAAAAAACTATAAAGTCTACCGCAAACTCTCAAGTACTTTTGGTATTCCTGAGAGATCAAGAAAAGGTGCCGTTCAAGAAAAATTTAATCTTAAGAGGTTTTTTTTTAAACTTTGCGTGCGGATATCTCAATTTGAGGGTAGGTATGCGCTAATTTGGTTGTTTCGTACATACTGTATGTTGTGAGTTGCAAATAGATACAATTGAATAAAGTTCTGTAACCTTAGAACATATAAACTTTTATATATTCTAAGTCTGTAACTATTAGATATACGCTTACATCTGAATGACCGATTTTTAACTCGTAGGTCTGTTATTATTTCGTTGTTGGTTTGCTATGATTTGCTGCATCGAAAAAATAAAATGTTATATGAATTAGAATATTATGTTAATTTAAATGATATTTTTAATATAAATTCCATGCTAGAATAATATATAAATCATATCTGAATTCAAGATTCCATAGTTTCAGAGAATACATCTTCCTTCCTACTAATTGTATAAATGCGAGAGTTTGTGTGTTTATTATTACTCAGCTCCATGACGGATTTGGATGACATTTGATACAAACATAGATCATAATGTTTAGCATAGGATCATTTTTATCCCGGCAGACCACTCTGACGCTATTACTGGAAATAATATAGATTATTTTTCCCTGTAAATATCACCAACTTCCAAGAGGTGTATATGGAGCATTATGTCAGGGTCAATGTGTCATGGCATGCACTCTGTCAGAGTGATGACGTCACATGTCTGACGACACTAATGTTCTAAATATCAGTGGAATGTTTTTGTGCGAAATAGTCAATTTACTTTTCCTGTGGGTATTAAGGCGGACTGTCGTAGCGATCACTAAATGTAGTTTGCGTCCAGCGGTTTCTCCCGCGTTTTCGAGGTGAATAAGTTTATAGCACTAAGGAATAATGTAGCTTTTTATGAGTGAAATGCTTTCAAAATCGGAGCAGTAGTTTCGGAGAAATCCAAGCATACAAACTTTACCTCTTAATAATATTAGTATAGATAGAGTTATCAGCCGCTAACATTAAATAAACTATTAAATATACTACTAGATTATCGCGGTAAAAATGTATAATTATTACTAAATACAGGCTTAGACAGATAAATAAATAAGGATAAATAATAAATATCCTCGGACATTAGTTCACACACGGCTATCTGATCCCAAACTAAGCAGAGCTTGTAATATGGACAACCAGATGACTGATATACTACATATACTACTTTCTTTTTGTAAATACATACATAATAATTACACCTAGACATGTTGATGCACACAATTGTCTGTCCTAGATGGGAATCGAACCCACGCCCTGCAGCTTGATAGGTAGTGAGTTAACCAACCACGCCAAACGGCCCGTCAAGATATTTAAAAGGTTTCTCATTGTAACCTACTCTACGCAGACTCTACCTATACCACTTTCAAGTTGTAAAATACAAGTTAGAGTCAAATTTTACAGTTATTATCTAATCTGTGCTATAATGGCGATGATAGCTCAGTGGTAGTGACGTCGGATACCGCGGCGAAGGTCGTGGGTTCGAATCCTACAATGAGCTTGAGCTTACGATGAAGGCAAACATCGTGAAGAGTACCCGACTGGCTGGCTACCACACTCAAGTTGAAAATCTGTCGCCAAACACCTATCGGTGTGTTCCGACAGCCGCACTTGAGAGCCAGTTGCCATCTAGGCTTTGTGTGCTTACCACTTTCATCCACATCATCACTTACCATGGTGAGATTGTGGTCAAACACAAGCTTATCCAGAATAAAAAAATAAATAAATAGAACTGAATGTGCATTATTTTAGACAATTGCATCCGCAATCTCATCACGCAGTGCAGCGCCTAGCGCGTGCGTCACAACATCGTATAGAAGTGTGCGTGTCCAACCATGACCCCGTTTTCACTGCGCGAGCGCAAACACCTCACATGTGTGCTACTGTAAGCACACACCGACGCCAACGCTCTCTGTATGTGTGCGTGCGACATGTGCTTGTGTTGTTTGTTATGTCACACAGGAGATGAAGCGTGCGTTTTGCGATGCGTATAGTGTAGTAACACGGTAGGCAGTTAGCTCTACATGTTTTAGCGCCCAATATTTACTAGTCAATCAACAAAACTGTTCAAATTATTTAAGCAAACATTATCGTTAGTCTTTTAGGTCAATATGAATGTATTTTTATACCTATTTCTTAATTTTATGAGTAGAAAATTCAAAACTCGTTGAATATAATAGATTTAACGTTTTAATCATATATTTCTTGCATAATCTTACGCCGTTCTTAATAATAATTAAAAACGCTTCCTTAGACAATTAGTTAGGTAGACGTGAACCCGGATATCCGGATAATAAAGTGTGCGGTTCAAATGTAAGTAGAGCACGTATCGGAGCGTTTGTTACGTAAACTGTCGGGTAGGTAGGCATCCTCACGGTGCGCCCGCGTCGCGCGTCGATGTCTCGCCTTGACGCCTTTTAGCGAATCGATGCATGCCAATCTTGCAGCCCTCATTTCTAATATTTAATCTACGTATTTATATACTAAGATTATAAAGAGGTAAGGTTTGTTTGTTTGTAAGGGGTAATCTTTGGGACTACTGTACCGATTCAAAATTTCTAACATAGTCTATACCTACATATATTTAATTTTTAATCCCTCGAAAATGCGCGAGAATTCTTTTACGGATTGGTTCCATTTCATTCGAATCTCTTACTTTAATAACCAGAAACCGTTCCATTTTACCTCTCTGGAAACGTCGGAAATTAGAGGCACCTAGAATTTTAATTTCTTTTTATAAATTAGCTAGTTTTCTGCACCGCGGTTTCACTCGCGATCCCCTACTTTACCCTCAATATAAAAATGGAAAGAAATACATTTTTAGTCTTTAAAAGAAACCTGTGTGCAGTAAATTTTCCAAGTCCAGCATTTAACGCTGTGTATCAATAGATCAGATCATTCAGTCATCAGTTGAATCAAGACAAGTAAGTTATCTTAAGTGAAAGTTTGGATGGATGTATGTTTGTTACTCATTTACGCCAGAACGGCTGAATGGATCTGGATGAAATTTGGCATGGAGATAGATTATAGTCTGGAATAGCACATAGGATTTTTAGACCGGGAAAAGATAAGATTCCTCGGGAACGTGGGTGAAACCACGTGGAACTGCTAGTATGTAATAGATTATTAAATGACAATGTGAAATGTAATAACACTGCCGAAAAACACACTAAATGGGATTATAAATTATTTATTTTACTGGAATTAATTGCTCAATTAGGTCAAGATCTTTTGACCTGAAATTATTTCCATGAAATTACAATTTTAATCCATAAGGCAAGCGAATATAATGATTTTAATGTTATATTTATTCAGCGATTCAAAACATTCAGGCAGGCGTATCTACACGAGCCCTTAGATTGAGACCTATGCCATTGAGACATTGGACAAGATTCATAATAATGAAAATACCGCGCAATTAACCTTGTTCTAATTAAAAACGGTAAATTCATAACGTTCTGTAGAACTAAATGATTGTTCTATGCACACGAAGATTGTTTACTTTATTCCCAGTATTCGATATTTACTGTCAGCAACGTGCATCGGAAGCGTGGGCTTAACCCACAGTTCCGCTCAGCCGTGACCCACAAATTATAAATATACTCGCGCGCATTCTATGTAATGATAAATCTGTTACTACGCCTGCTGTTATGTTTCTTTGTTTTCTTACCTGTTGACAAAATTACGGTAGACTATGATCTGAATGCCCTGGACCACGTTGCAAACTGTCTTGATCTCCAATTTCACACTAAGCGTTGAATTAAGGCGATGATAGCTCAGTGGTAAGTGACGTCGGATCCCGCGGCGAAGGTCGTGGGTTCGAATACTACAATGAGCTTGATCTTTCGGTTAGGTAAACATCTTGAGGAAACCACAGCACGGTGGTAGGCTACTTTGTAGTACCCGACTGGCTGGCTACCATCCTCAAGTTGAAAATCTGTCGCCGAGCACCTATCGGTGTGTTCCGACAGTTGCGCTTGAGAGCCAGTTCCCATCTAGGCTTTGTGTGCTTACCACCTTCGGCCACATCATCACTTACCATGGTGAGATTTTGCACAAGCTTATAAAATAAAAAACACAACACTGAATATAAAAGGTTTATAATTAATTATGTGAAAGACTCTTTATAATTTATAATGACCATGATGGTGATCGCTTACCATCATGTGAAGAAACTACCGACATAACAAAATGCCAATTGGTTTAGCAGTTTCATAGTTTACCCCCGAATCGAAACCACGTCAATCCAATTAATCCACGTGTTAATTTCTATTGCTCTCAATAACCTTGTCTACTATTAAAACCTTACGGTTTATTACCACTATGGAGTCAATAATATAATAGTATCAGGAATGATAGGTTCGAAGCCTGCGTGCGTGCGCCGAGCTCCCGCGCAATCGCGACGGAAACATGGCGCATAAAACTGTATTACCTTAATTATGTATCGCCCAGTTGGTACACTCGCGCTTGAATATACTCGGCTACATAGTTCTGAAATACCTTTGAACTACATGCTAAAGTTAAATAATACAATACAACTGTTAAATAGTAAATCCAGCTATCTAACGGCCGTCAGTTTAGGTGTCGAAAATGCGAACGCTACTGTCGCTCCCGTATCGGACTGTTCGTTCAGTCACTCTAAAGTCTGCCACATGAAAGCTGTTTAGATAATTTATTTAAGATGTAAAAGGATACCATATATCACATACTATATCTATGTCACATAAACATATTTTTTTTAGGTAAAAAATTTTATCTAATTTTTATTGGTTACACTAAATCTCATCATTAGGTAATAAACCATAGAAAAATCAGGTGACAAACCGAGGAGGAGAAAATGGGGGTAAGATAAATTTTGTTCCCCCCAGATGTAAATCGTTTGTTTGCAATCACGCAAAAACGGGATAAAGTTAGGATAATTTTTATACTAGGAAAAGAAGATATCCCTCGAGATCGCAGGAGAATCCGCGAAGAATAGCTAGTCCTTTACGAGGGCTGCTATTTATGTATCCAGAACTGACCAGTTATAGAACAGTTTAAAGATGGAACTCTTTGGCTGGAGAATACAAATTGTTTCATGTAGCTGAAAACCAAACCAAACTGCTCTGTAGAAGGATCTAGAAATAATTACCTCAATCACTCCGTGGACTGTATGAGCCTAGCCAGTAGCCGGCTCCTTGAGTTAGTGCGACAACCTTATTCATGTCAATGGCAAGCGACCGCACGCACACATGTGCACAACACAAATCCTGCACACATGCACACAATATCTATCTCTTATGTTGATGTAGGTCCAGATAATGTCATTAAATATGTTTTTGTATGTGTTTTTATACGGATATTACGGTAACATACTTTCAATATGCTTATATACGGTTAGTCTACACTACCTGTCACGTCAGTCGTGGGTTTGATTCCCATCCAGGACAGACATGAATGTATTTTTGTCTTTAGTCTGCGTGTAATCTATACTATATGTATATCTATAGGTACTAATATGATTAAGAGGTAAAGTTTGTGAGGTTGTAGGGGGTAATCTCTGGATCTACTGAACCGATTTTGAAAATTATTTTACCAATAGAAAGCCACGTTATTTGTGAGTGTCATAGGCTTTTTCTCGGGAAAAGATACGATCTCAGGGGAACGCGGGTGAAACCGCGGGGGACAGCTTGTTATCTATAAAGTGGTAGGTATTTCAGTTGTCTGGTTTCCATAGCACAAGCTCTGCTTAGTTTGGGATCAGATGGGCTTGATTATTATTTGAACTGTAGCATTAATTAAGGAGATACGCTCTCATCTGTAACCAGGACGGCCGTAGTAAAACAGCATTATTTTGAACCTAGATCTTTATTATTAATAGTTTATTTGAAATTAACTAAAATATTCTTGAGTCTTAATAATTTCGATACCATAGATTTTTATGTACTGATTTTTGAATTGTTTATTTTAAATTTCTCGAAAATGGTAATACTTTACTAAGGTCATTTTTACATATTTGGTAGGAGACCCACCCTATCTCTCCCTTAAGTGTGTCGTACTACTTTTAAGGCGATGATAGCTCAGTGGTAGTGACGTCGGATACCGTGGCGAAGGTCGTGGGTTCGAATACTACAATGAGCTTAAGTTTCAGTGAAGGAAAACATCGCGAAGAAACCATAGCACTGGTAGGGTATTTTGTAGTATTGGCTGGCTCCCACCATCAAGTTGAAAATCTGTCACCAAGCACTTATCGGTTCCGACAGCTGCACTTGAGAGCCAGTTCCCATCTAGGCTTTGTGTGCTAACCACCTTCAGCCACATCATTACTTACCATGGTGCGATTGCGGTCAAACGCAAGCTTATCCTAAAGTAAAGAAAAGAAAAAACATTCTTCATACACGACTGTCTGATCCCAAACTAAGTATGGAAACCAGATAACTGATATTGTTGCCAACTACTTTATAATTACCCCGTGAATTGTTAACAAAGTCATAGGTTAACACGCATAATGTAATCACTAGAAATAATCTCACCTAAACCATCATTTCTGTGAATACGATAATTATTTATCACAATTCTCTGTATTAGTAAATCTAATCTAATTATCGTTTAAACAAAATTTTATAGTATATGCCTTATATATTAGATTAGTTTCTAGCTCTATTTAGATCCGCGGTTTCACCCGCGATCCTTATCTTATCCCGGGGTAAAAATATAGCCTATTTTAATCTGGAATAATGTAGTATTCAAATGGTGAAACATTTTTTTAAGTCCAATAGTTTTTGAGTTTATTCGTTACATACACACATACATACAAATCTTTCCTCTAATATTAGAAAGATAAACACACATAAAATCAAACCTTTTCTCTTTATAATTAGTTTTGATGAGTTTGAGTGCGGTATGTAAAGAAAATACGACAGGATTTTGCGAGATCGATTTTCTATTGGGTATATTCGATGAACAAAAAGCACAATTTAAGTAAACAAAACATAGCAAATCATAATTTTATTCATAATCTATGCTAAGAATTACAATAATAATATCCTGGGGCAATCTTTACACACGGCCATATGATTCTATAGCACAGTAAAGCTACTAAACAAAAAGAAAACAGTTTTATGTTCTAATTTCGACCAGTGCGCAAACACTAGTTGAGATAAATATTTAAAACACTACCAATGAAATATTTAAGATGTATAATACACCTTACACTTGAGTGTATTAATCTGCGTCTAGTTTGACCTTTAAACAAACAAACAAACAAATGTATATTGTAGTTGTAACATTTGGAACCAATTACGAGCTCGCAGCTCATTCGATTTCCGTTAATAAATCACTATAAATTGTAAGCGCAAGCGCAGCGAGGTCGCGGCACGAGCGACAGCGATTTGTAAGGCTGCACTTATAGCGGGTCGATGAGCGGTAGCGGTTTATTTTATGGTACAGGTTGCACGGTAGAGATAGGACCGTCTATTGAGGCTCTCTTTTTTATGGGGTCCCAATAAATTGTATTGTTTGGTCGATCATTTGTTTGGATAATATTATTTAAAAGACTTTAGGTCAAGTTGTAATGAAATCGATGGCCATTCCACTAAAATTTACTTTTTGGGGTAACCTAAAAAGTCACGATGCTTTCATTTAATTTCACTTCACTGGTGCACTTAAAGTGAACATTATCGGTCAAAACTTCTCCGATATCTATACTAATATTATAAAGAGGAAAGATTTGTTTGTTTGAATTGAATAGGCTCCGAAACTACTGGACCGATTTCAAAAATTCTTTCACTGTTGGAAAGCTACACTATCCCTGATGAACATAGGCTATATTTTATCCTGGGATAAGATAAGATCCCACGGGAACGTGGGTGAAACCGCGCGGAACAGCTAGTTATTCAATAAAACTCAAAATATACGATTTAATTAAAATAAAATTAATACGCAACGTTACATCGCAAACCTGTTTCGCTATTGCTGGATATATATTTAATGTTCCATAATATTTCAAGCTTGCTATTTATACCAGCACGCCAGCACTGGGACCAAACCCCAGGCAATAAATCTAGCTGTAAACTATTATGACAACTGAAGTTGGTACGACTGACTCAAAAACTAGGAATTATTGTTTAAAATCTGTTAAAAATAATAACCTAATTTGTTGATACCTGGAATTTTGCAAACTACGTGTGTATGTTATTGCAGTGTAAAATAATGTGGGGATTGTTACATCTACTAGTTTTCCGCCCCGGTTAGATCTTACCGGGATAAAAACGTATCCTATGTCCTTCTCCAAGGTTCCATCTATCTTTATACCAAATTTCATGCTGCCTACCTGCCTTACATACTGCCTATTAAGAATCTAATAGGAGTTAATTTATAATTTCTGGGATTTCTCTTTTATACATATAGACTAGCTATCCGCCGCGGTTTTACGCACATTCCTAAGGGATCTTATGTTTTATCGGGATAAAAAGTATCTTACGTTTTATTCCACGGTATGATCTACCTGTGTGCCAAGTTTTATCAAAATTCGTTCAGCCGTTTTTATGCGATAGACACAAACAAACATACAAACTTTCGCATTTATAATATCAGTAGGATCATAATGCTAGTTCAAAGTTTAAGAGGAATCAAGAGTCTCTGTATCTAAATATAAATAGAGCTAAATAATTTTAAGAAATATTGATTTTTCGCGCCGGCGCCATCACCTTTATAAATGACTAAACATTAATAACTGTGACCATTGACTTGTAACAAGACGTGTCATTAAATCCACTGAACCCTGGATGGAACCACCAAAATTAATAGGCCTATTTTAGGGTTCCGTAGGAAATTTCAAAAAATAGTTGCCACTTATTCTTAACTTTAAATTCGTCAAATGTACCTACGTAAAATCATCTTCTTATGTCTTGCTCGATTAGTTTAAAAAAAAGTTTATGTTTAAATACATACGAGACTTTTAAAATAATCTTTAGAAAATGAATACCTTTGCAATTTTTTCTAAATGGGAAATAAAATACGTATTTTATTTCCCAATAATTTAATTAATTAGCGACTAAATTATTGTTTGAAGAATTAAAAATAAAACACGGTACGGAACCATTAAATAAAATAAACACAGCTTAACACACTTTTTCTACACAAACATAGACACGTGTCCTCAGAAACAACTTTTTATGCGCTCCTCTGTTTTTTCAAACCATATCCTAACCTTACGCTCTATTAGTTATGGTTCACGCGAGGGGTGTCACAAAACAACCTATATGAATTTCATGCTAATGAATTAGTGAGAATTCTCAGCGAGCCGATGATTTTGGCCTAAATGATGTTTCCAACAGTAGATAATAGGGTACTATTAATCATTCAGTTGCTACCTGTCTGTAGTTAGGTGCCAAAAATGTGGACGCTGCTGTAATAAAGGCCTTTTACATCTTAAGATGATCTAAACAGCGCCTTGGAGTGACAGTCCGATACGGGAGCAACAGCAGCGTCCACATTTCCGGCACCTAAACTAAGGGTCGCTTGATGGTTGAGTTGGTGAAGCGACTCTCGCACTCACGTGTCTCCTCTCACGCTTGCCCGCTATATTGTGAAACCAGCACCTGTCGTGGGTCCCGCATCCCTCAACCAGAGACCTCCTCCACCCGCTGCGGTCGCCAGCCAGGTCCTCCCACTTCCCAGGGCTACTGTATCAAATTCAAATTCAAAATGTTTTATTAAATTTTGGGACACTTAAGGAACACTTATTGAACGTCATCTTATTGCTATTTCACTTATATCAGTCATTCTAAAGCCTGCTACAGGACGCTGTTTAGATAATCTATTTAATCTTTGGTTGCATTTAGCTTAATTATTCGTGTATGGGTAATGATAGAATGAGATGCAAATTACACGGTTACTAACAAAACAATATCGAGATCATAGATATTGATCGAAGATCGAGATCCATAAATTCGGTAATAGAGGTCAACAACACATTTGTTGTTCCTGATACTGCTTAAGTCAATTACCAAAAAATGGAATGGAAAAAAAATACAGGGATTTAAATGGGTTCCAATTTTGAAAATACATTACTAGCAACATACCTACATATTTTTCTGTTCTAAATTCAAATGCATCAAGTATCAATCTGCGATGCCATTCTACTGTATTTTTTTTTACAAATCCTAGCATGATTTCATCCAAAACTTGAAAACTTCTGCATGGAAGCACCTTTTTTTTTCAAATTATATTCCTATTTTAAATACCCTTCATTTTGTTTCAGGTAAGTCAACTCATTCGATATCATTTCCCGTATATAATAAAGGTAAGTGAGGTAATTAAAATAGCTGTTTGATTTAGCGGCCGTATTGCTGGCAGATTTTGAGTTACGGCCGTTTTGCACGCACCCTGGATTCCTTGCATCGAGGAAATAAGCCGTTCATGGGCGTGTTGAGAATTATTTATGGGCCATTTGTTTATTAATCATCGCAAAATCAATTAGCTTGAGAATAAAAGTTAGAGGTGCCAGAGAGTCTGGTTTCCATACAACTCTAAACATTTCCGTACAGTCCTCATTTTTACTGCATAACGTTTAAAAGAAAACAGTTCCTGACCTATAACGGGGGCACCGCCCGCGTTTCCGCCCTCGCCGGAGAGGCCCGTCGCGACGTCCCACTCAGTCAGTCTCGTACCGCGTAATTAACGGCGGCCCGAGCCGCACCAGTAATCCGACCGTCCCTTAAAACTACTCTAAATCGCTTAGGCGAAGCCCGTCCCACTTTTGTGTCCCCTCGACGACGCCCTGAGCCGAGGTTCGTGCCCCAACTGGGGCGCCCTCAGCGGTCAGTCGTCTAAAATTTGCAACTCGGTTGAGAGCCCTAAGCGCTCACCGAAAAGTCCGCGTAAGGGTGTCTATGGTCCCTCAGACCTCCACCATTAAGTCCTCCCCAAAAAAAAAAGACCGTAATAAAAACTGAATCATTAAGGAAAACCGTTTAAAAAAGCATTCGCACCGAGTGAGTTCAATTGAGGTATTGTTGTTGTTATAAAGGCGGGCAGCACAGCATTGCACTTGGTGCGTTGCGTTACGTATAACACCGATGTATGTCAGGGCTGCGCGCGCGCACCCGGCCACCAACACTCGTCACACTAACTGTCTGTAAGGTTGAGTTTCGCACGTTATGAGCTTTGAGATAACTTTATTTCTCATAAGAATTACATTCACTTACTTTTTTTTTAAATTCTGGATAGGCTTGTGTTTGACCACAATCTCACCATGGTAAGTGATGATGTGGCCGAAGATGGTAAGCACACAAAGCCTAGATGGGAACTGGCTCTCAAGTGCAGCTGTCGGAACACACCGATAGGTGTTTGGCGACTGATTTTCAACTTGAGGGTGGTAGCCAGCCAGTCGGGTACTACAAAGTACCCTACCACCGTACTATGGTTTCCTCACGATGTTTTCCTTCACCGAAAGCTCAAGCTCATTGTAGGATTCGAACCCACGACCTTCGCCGCGGTATTCGACGTCACTTACCACTGAGCTATCATCGCATTACAAACATGAGAAATTACATTAATTATTATGTTACACAGTTTGTTGGGCGAAACATATTAATACAGGACAAAATAAAATGAATATAAATATTAAAGAGGGTAGTCTGCAAAGTTCAAGAATTCGTTCGATTATTACTATTACGTAGTAGACACATACAATCAAGACGTTACTGGAAGTGGCATACATCATCTTATTTTTTTTTATTTTTTTTTTATTATTGTTTAGTTCTATGTTTGTTTTGTTTAGGATATAGTATTTAAGTATTCGTTTGTAGGTTGTCATGAATTTAGTTGTTGTTTATGAATCTTGTGTTTTTTATTACGTATTTATTGACATAGCTAACCCCCGCGGTTTCTCCCGCGTTCCCGTGGGATCTAGCGGTATGAAATATACCTATTCTCAGACCTACCGACGATAGCAATAAACATAAAGATCGGTCAAGCCGTTTCGGAGGAGTTCGGTTACTAACACTGTGTCACGAGAATTTATATAAATAGAAGAAGATATCACTTGTGATTATCTCTATATAAGATTTAACATTAAAATCAAGCATTGCCGTCATAAAAGCAAACTAACACACACACAACTATTAAATCACAATTACATAATACACACACACACACACACACACGCACACACATGACACCGGCGCATGCGCAGTGAGCCTGCATCCTGTCCTACTTCGTGGTGAGGTGAACCGGTTCACAATCTGTGCTCGTAAGGAGTTTGTGAAAAAGTTGTATTAGAACTAGCTAGCGTTTATTGTTAGGGTACCGTATAATAGAACCATTGAGGCGTTACAACATACACCGGTAAGAGTAGCCGTCCAAGCAAGTACCCTAGCACCGTGCTATGGTTTGCTCACGATGTTTACCGTCCCCGAAATCCCTTGGGGATGTTTCAAATATTCTACTAATATTATAAATGTGAATGTTTGGTTGTTTGTTACTAATTCATACAAAAACGGCTGAACGGATTTTGATGAAACTTGGCACACGGTTAGATCATATCCTGGAATAAAAGAGGATACTTTTAAACCCGTGAAAAGTTAAGATCTCTTGGGAACTTGGGATATTTGTCCAAATTCAAGATAATCATACCACTTATCTAACCCTATTCACCGTTTAGCAGTGAAAACCAAACAGACAGACAAACAAAATACTTTAGCATTTATTATGTTAGTACGGATGTATAACAGAGTCAGATAACATATAGACTTTAGTTTTTATATAAATCTACTGGCTGAAAGTGTTTACGCCAAAGCCTGACTCTTGCATCCAGCGACGCCGTCAATTTGACATTCTAATGTCAGTGTCAGAGATGACTTCGTACATCAGTGTACTGGAATCCATGGTTTGCACTCTAAACCCGCCACAAACGGCTTTAGAAGGCCGATCCGTTTTCATACACATTAGATTAAGTTGGTCTGTAACGTCCATAGATATAGTAATATGATTAGAATTTGTTTAGCCGTCGATGCTGAACGGATCTTTGAAAAGTATTTTTGAAATCTACCGTAGAATGTTTCATCGTAAATTGAGTTCTGTTTTAATACACTAGGATTGCGTTTTGAAATACCGTTTGTTATCAGATAGCCCATGTAAAGAATGTCCCAGAAGTATTATTTGCACGGTGGTAGGGTACTTTGTAGTACCCGACTGGCTGGCTACCACCCTCGAATTGAAAATCTGTCGCCATGCACCTATCGGTGTGTTCCGACAGTTGCACTTGAGAGCCAGTTCCCATCTAGGCTTTGTGTGCTTACCACCTTCGGCCACATCATCACTTAACATAGTGAGATTAAACATAACTTTTTTACAATTTTTCAGTGTATGCTGTCAATATTTTTTCTATTCTAAACGACCGACTTATAGGTCAAAGATTTTTCTCGTAGACACTCAATAGAATATAAATGAAGGCAGGGTCTCGACAATCATGCAGTCTGTGGTCCGTGATAACCTGATCGGGCACCGTATGTGTGGAGCCCAAGGTCTCTGCCGGAGTGTTTCACAACATGCAGGCAACTCTCGAATATTGCATAAACGTTTGAACGTGTCCGTTAATTGACTCGTGAATTACACATTTTTTTGAGTATTCTGAGAAAAAAATAAAGGTTACAAGGGAATGTGTGGTACATATAAAGTACCCACGCTTATGGACAGACAAAAAAAATTGCTCGCGATTTGGTCCGCTTAGAATTCATTTATCGCAGAATTGTGGCTTATAATCGCTTGGTTTTTCTTATTCAAATGCAATAATGTATGCTTTTTCTAATATTATATATTAGTATATTTACTTAGAGTCAAACATAATTGATCCTTCTCCAGCTTTGAAATCTGATTTATTATTTAATTTCACCTTAACCTAATGAAAAGAATGTATGTATTGTCGTACATTCAGTAATAAACCAAAGCAAAGCAACGTGGAGGATTAACAATGCTAGGAAAATCCCTGTACCATATCCAGTAAATTACCATCCAAATCCAGACTCATTATGCTTATAATAATGATAGGATAAATGGCTAGGAAATATAGATATGGTGAGGAAGGAAATTGCAGAGCGCGGTGCGCGGTGCGCCGGCGCAGGCGTGCAATGCTACAAATGACTAAGGCCAGGGGAGCACCGACCGTGCGAGGCCATGTCATGTTAATGCTGTTCTCAAGGCGCCCGCCCTAGTTACGCCGCTCGCAACACTCTTGTACAATAGCCAGCTACCTTATCCACACTGCAATAAAGACTAATATCAATTTATACAACCGCACACGTTATTTTGGCTCTATCACACACAAATGCAGCTACATTGGACCGTATCTGAAAGACATAGAGGTGATTTTAAGTCTTAATAGTTGCAAAGTATATGTTGTAAAGCTGAGAGCAATCGGCCGGAGACGGTGACACGAACGCGATCCTATTTAGTAAAAACGGTTATAAAGAAAAATTGCGTTTTTTTAGAGAACGCAGCTCATTAATTAATTAGTTGTTAATTAGGTAACAATCTGATAATTGTAAGATATATGGCCCCCGAGCCTCGCCCTAGCGTGGTAGCTAGGGGCTGTCCGCTGGGGCCGTAGTGTCGTACCTAGGGACCACATACTATATCAAAGACGATCACATAATGAAGATCATTTGACTTAGTAAAACGAATTAGATCTAGTACTATAGGTATATATGTACCTACTAGCTTTGTAGCATTGTAGGATTCGAACCCACGACCTACTAGGAGCTTGAGCTTTCGGTGAAGGAAAACATCGTGAGGAAACCATAGCACGGTGGTAGGGTACTTTGTAGTACCCGACTGGCTGGCTACCACGCTCAAGTTGAAAATCTGTCATCACGCACCTATCGGTGTGTTCCGACAACCGCACTTGAGAGCCAGTTCCCGTGTAGTTCCCGTCCCAGTAACATGGTGAGATTGTGATCAAACACAAGATTATCCAGAAAAAAAAATAGTCTATAGCACTCAAAGAAATTCCAAAATCAGATGAGTAGTTTCGGAAGTTTCCTACATCCGAACTTACAAACTTTACCTCTTTATAATATTAGTGTAAATTAAGATTTCCACATGATTTATTTGTTTTAAGATTTTATGTAAGTTACCCTTTTTTTTTTTGTCAGTTAAAGGTTTCAGTAAGTTTAACATTTATTTACGAACCAATCTATCATCTGTACACCCGTGAAAAAATCCATCTAAACCTAAACTAATATTATGAAGGTAAAGGATTTGATTTTTTGTATGATTGTTTGTTATGGATAAACTGAAAAAATATTCAACCGAATTTAAAAATTATTTCACCTAAAGAAAGCTACTTTATCAATGCTATATTTTATTTTATTCCCTCCACGGGAACGGAGGTGAAACCTTGAGGTGGAAAGCTAGTACAACAGGACCGATTTTGACGGGAATTTTGGCAGATAGCTGATATTATGCTGAATAACTTAGGCTACTTTTGATTTAGAAAGAATTAGGCTTCCGCGCAAAAAAATTAAACCCAAGAAGTTGTGAACAAAATACGATTGAACCACGGGTGAAACCAATGGCAGAACTAGTCAAATATATTTTCATTCAATATAAACTCCACTCATACATTTGAGTCTATGAATGGATCCATATAGGAGTGTTGCCAAAAGCTATCAATTTTAGGTATGCTCCATAATCAAGAACCATTCATCGATATGTAAATCCTCATATCCTGATGGTAGAATAAGGTCCAAGGTTCGAAGAACCGACCTTAGGCTATGACATCAGTTGGTAGAGGATTCTTCGCCTTCTGTCGGTGTGATTCGTCAATGGTCGGCAAAACATTAGCATTCTCTTGTTATTGTTTCCATTTCAACAAGCTTCTGATTTCAAAAACCGACGAGCTGTCCCCCTCGGTCTCACCCGCGTTCCCGTGGGATCTTAATTTTTCCCGGGATAAAAATTTTGCCCATGACACTCACAAATAATTTGGCTTTCTATTGGTAAAAGGATTTTCAAAATCGGTTCAGTAGATCCAGTGATTACCCCCTACAACCTCACAAACTCACCAACTTTACCTCTCGTATAATATTAGTACCTATAGAAGTATAATTTGTCAAACGATTTTCTACCTTAATTTAAAATAAAGGAGACTAATTTCTTTGCTTAACTAGATTGATTGATGAGACTGAATACTTACCTACATGAAAAAATGTTGCGTAATGAAACCGTACAGTATAAATAAGTGGCAGTTAGTGCCTAGAATGATCCTATTTTACCTAGCTATTGATTTCTCCGCTAGACTAGGTTCCCAGACAGGCTGTGTTCCTAGAAACGACTGGATTCTAGCTAGACGGTACCTATGTAAAATAAAGATAGTGTTTGCATAACTTTCAGGGTTCTGTTTAATTAATTAATTATCCATATATAAAGACCATTCTGTTTTTAAAATCAATATAATCTATACTAATAATATTATAAAGAGGAAAGATTTGTTTGTTTGTTTGTTTGTTTGCAGTGAATAGGCTACGAAACTGCTGGACCGATTTCAAAAATTCTTTCACCGTTGGAAAGCTACACTATCCCTGATGAACATAGGCTATATTTTATCCCGGGATAAGATAAGATCCCACGGGAACGCGGGTGAAACCGCGCGGAACAGATAGTGTAATATAAAACTATAAAATTCGCTTATCATGGAACAACTTATCTAAGTAAAAAAAAGTTGCTTTATCCTAACCAAGCACGGTTCCATGTTTATCTTTAAACCCTAAAAAATTGTCTATGATTTTCAATAAAGAGGTTACAACACTGATGCCGCCAACCAAGTACAACCGACTGATCACCGACTAAATCTCCTCTATATACCCTTGGTTTTTTTTTTATTATTCTGTATAAGCTTGTGTTTGACCACAATCTCACCATGGTAAGTGATGATGTGGCCGAAGGTGGTAAGCACACAAAGCCTAGAAGGGAACTGGCTCTCAAGTGCAGCTGTCGGAACACACCGATAGGTGATTGGCGACAGATTTTCAACTTGAGGGTGGTAGCCAGCCAGTCGAGTACTACAAAGTACCCTACCACCGTGCTGTGGTTTCCTCACGATGTTTTCCTTCACCGAAAGCTCAAGCTCATTGTAAGGATTCGAACCCACGACCTTCGCCGCGGTATCCGGCATCACTTACCACTGAGCTATCATCGCCTTTGTTGAAACGATGATAGCTCAGTGGTTTATTGTAACCGCTTACCATCAGGCAAAAAAGTGGCTTAGAAAATATTACGACTGCTGCCGGAACGAAATGTATAAAACGAAAAGGCATCGCGGAATCTTGCATCCTTGCTTGGGATGAAAATGGTCGTCTAAATAAGAAGCCTTTTCCTTTTTTTACAAATTTAATCTTAATTTGAACATCAATGATTTAACCGCAGACGGACAGACAGTCTATACTTTTAATTAAAAAGCAAATGGGTTTTCAATGATGATAAGTAAAGAACTTCGAATCGACGACCAATCTATAAACCCTATATAGTTGTAGGGTATTTAGGGTACTTCAGCTGTCTGGTAACCGTTAAGGCGATGATAGCTCAGTGGTAGTGACGTCGGATACCGCGGCGAAGGTCGTGGGTTCGAATCCTACAAGGAGCTTGAACTTTCGGTGAAGGAAAACATCGTGAGGACACCATAGCACGGTAGTAGGGTACTTTGTAGTACCCGACTGGCTGGCTACCACCCTCAAGTTGAAAATCTGTCGCCAAGTACCTATCGGTGTGTTCCGACAGCTGTACTTGAGAGCCAGTTCCGATCTAGGCTTTGTGTGCTTACCACCTTCGGCCACATCATCATTTACCATGGTGAGATTGTGGTCAAACACACGCTTATCCAGAATAAAAAAAAAACACCTTTAAATTGAAAACCTATCGGTGTGTCCAAGAGATCCACTTAAGAGTCAGCCTTCTAGACATAGTAATAAAGTCGGCAATACATTAACAATCCTCGATTTAATGCCATCTTTGTTGTCCTACTGGAATGAGAGGTATTACGGAAAAGCCGTTATCAGTATTACGCAATACAATTACTAATAAGTTATGCCTAATCGTCATTAATTACTGCAGTTTGTTTCTTTGTGGTCATTTGACGTAAGCCCTTCACAAAATAGGGAAAGTCATATCAAAATAATAATTTATTATATCCCTACGGAACATCGAAACCGTGACCTATATTTCAAACAACCTAGCTAATAAAATTAAAGTTAAAACTCACGAAAAAATAAACCCAATATCCACCCACAGTCTCCCCTTTCCCAGAGTAAATACACGCACGTCTGGTTGCTATGACGACGGTTCGGTCTAGGAACGTTGCCATGCCTAGCCTAGTTAATCAGTCTAAATAACAGGCTGTTACGTAGGCGGCCGTATTATAGCAACGCTTTATGATATGCGCTACTCGTGTGAGAAAATTATGTACAGCGTGTTCTGTTAGTCGTTCCCGGGATTTACACAGTCCCGGAATGGTAATAATCTCATAAAAATATGTAATGTTTTGTTTACGCCATTTCTATGCTTTAAAATATCTTGTTATTTCTTCTTTCTCTTGTCCTTATCCCACGCTAGGTGGGGTCGGCAATGATATGCTGACAATGTTATAAATCGAATGGAAATTTTACTGCTAACATTGACTTCATTGAGAATTATGAATACTGAAAATATTCCAGTAATAAATTATGTTATTTTATAATTATGTAGGCACTTTAAACTCGTATTAAATCCTGATTATACGTAGTTGACTCAAACCTTCTTTAAATCCATAATTTATAAATCGGTAAATCCCCTTTATTTCAACTGCTGTACTAAGCGGTAAAAACAATCGTATATAATTAAATTAATACTGATGTTAACTGCATCTAAAAGACATAGTATTTATTTAGTGTCATCGTCTGTTTATAACAAGTTATACCTTACCTATATCTCAATAGATTACGAAAATAGGTATATTCTGAAATCCCGGCATTATTGCGTCACCAATATGAAGACCTCTTGTTCCACATATTTGAACCACACTCTATATAACAATCGCTTCCGAATAGATTTAGGCTGAACCGCTTTCATACACGTGTATCGGTATCAGCATCCAAGCTTATTAAGAATATTTAGGTCAAATAAGATTAAATCATAGAGCTATAAAATTACTTGTAGTTGAACGAAAGTTTGAACTGTCCTTTTAGTTTATGAAAGGTAAATGCACTCATTGCTTGCATTGTACGTCATTCTTTCTGGTAATAAACTCGAGGGACTTTTCCACTTGCATTTCAAATGCTGAAATACATTTTATAATCTGCCATGGACCTTATTTTTACTACATAGACAAAGTCTTTACAATTAGTAATAAACTAAAGAGCTTAAAATTAAAACTGTCTTTAAAAAAATAATTGTTTCTGGTTTAAAAAATATCATAACCTCTTTATTATAGCCCCGTGGCTGATGTTTATTCATCCAAATAGGCCTTCACAGGCGCTTATGAATTGTCAGATTCTAATGACTCTATGACTCTAGTGCACGGTTCGGAAGGTTGCTTTTGCTGAGAAGAGCCGGCAATAAACTCAACAATTACTCTTTTCAAAACAATCTTAGAATGGATGAAACAGGGGCCAAAGTTTGTGTGGAAAAACGGGATCGCGGGTAAAACCGATTACCGACCGACCGGGGTGGAAAGCTATTTCTTTATAAGACTGATAGAGTCAATTGTAAACGTTCATAAGTGCCTTACCAGGGTGTAACTATATATTTAAGTATGTTAAGTAAAAAAGTGTAGAATATCAGTTATCTGGTTTCCATAGGTGCGGAATGTCCCAATCTCTGAATACAGATGAAACAAATTCAAACTCAAAACGAATTTATTCAGTTTACACCCTGATAAGGCACTTGTGAACGTTATATATATATATATATATTATTATATATATATAAATAGAAATGAAAATATCTGGCTTGCTTTCTATAAGAGAGAGAGAGACAGAGAGACAGACAGAGAAACATGCGCACGCCGCACAGCTTACAATAAAGTGACAGTGACACTGAAACTGTCGTAAGATTTTTTTCCGTCTAGCCCCCTTTCACAACGCGCGATAAGGAACTTCGTTCCAATATTATCTAACACTAACTATAAAACATCTAAAAATACTCAAAAATAACGGACACGTTCTAAAATTCCGCCCTTTCATGATTTTGAATTACCAATTTAACGACAAAAAGTATCTTGATGGTGTAATTATGACGTCACAAGTAAAACTCCATATAAACTATCGTTTTGACATTTAATTGATTTGATATGTCAGTCAACAGCCCTATTGACGCTACCACCGCACCGGTTCGGAATACACTTAAACTGAGAAGAATCTGGCAAGAAGCAATGCCTTTTTTTCTGCAGAGTATATTCGTTCGAGTGTACAAGCCCAACTATGCCACGTTGCATTCAAATGTAAATAGGTTCAAAACTCGATCGTGTCACGAACGCTCTGCATAAGAAATGCACGATGTATGTATAGCTACATTGAATTTACTGAAAACTATATTGACTCTCGCGTCAGACTACAGTATGGTACCGTTATGCATATTGATTCTACGTCGTCAGCCAGTTGGGTCACAGGGCTCTTAGTCTAGTTACACTCTGTACAACGATGTATGCAATGATATTGTACTTACATCTGTTGGTTGGGCTAGACGGAAAATAAACTTACGAAAAAATTGTCACGACACTTTTTGTGTCAAAAGTGCGTTGACCTGTCTCTCTCTCTCTCCCTCTCTCTTATAGAAAGCAAGCCAGATATTTTCATTTCTATTTATATATATATATATATATATAATAAATGTTGTTTTTTTTAGATATATACTCTCTCGACTTATATAATTTCGTTCCATCCGGGTGTCCCTTGAGACCTCTCAAGTTTTTGTTTCACCCGCGTTCCCGAGGCATCTTATTTTTTCCAGGGATAAAGCCTATCCTTAGCTTATCTTAATATCCAAACATGCATTCACATTGCTTCTAGGTAGATCGTAGACCTCATCGTCACCTAACATCAAGTGACATAGTGGTCAAACGCGAACCTTACTCAATAAAAAAAAACATTAATAATATTATTAGAAAGCCATTCTTTCATTCTTCTGTAATCCATACTGGAGAGATTGGTCCAAAATTAGGATAGATTGACATAGAATATTCAAACGTTCAAACATTACAGAATCATTAAACAATTAAGTTATTTAAAAATATACTTATTGTGTACATGTTTTTTGAGTATACAACATGGTTTTGTCACCAACACCAAAAGCTCAGTCGATTGTACCGTGGAACTGGTTTAAAAATCAATTGCAAGATTTGATCCTAAAAAGTAAAGTTCTATTATTAACTGCATAAATTCACGATACTTAATCCGAGTCTATACACAAATTATGTAATGGTAATTATTAACTTTCCTCACAACGTTTTCCTTTAAGCGACAAAGGCGGCTAACATGCAACCGCTAAAGGAAAATACTCTCTTGATAAGGCATTTAGCATTTTTTATGACATAATCCACGTACATATAAATTCATTATTATCAAATATTATCATAAAAAATAACAATATCCGATAGAAAAAAAAACATCGGAAAGCGTTGGTTTTAGTGAAATTAGTGGCCGTTCCACTAAAACTTTCACAAAGTCAAAACCATTTATTCAGTTTAGGCCCTAGAAGGGCACTTATGATGGTGGAATTACAGAAGTTACCACCGGTTCGGAAGTCAGCCTTCAACTGAGAAGAAACGGCAAGAAACTTAGAAAAACACCACCAATGTTATTCAAAATCTCAAAATACACGATTTTAATTAAAATAAAATGATAACGCAACGTCCAATTTCGTAAGGTCTATCCAAAAAGCTTATCCTAAGAGTTACAAGAAGTGTCTCTTGCATAACACTATCCTTTGTGGATATGTATAACTAACTCCAGACCGGCCCCTTGACGCACTTTACAGAGCATTGTTTCAAGACAGTCAATTTCCATTTCATTTTCCCCTTACCTGTTGCATATGAAAGAGAGAGCCAGCAGATGCTTACAATTGTCATGCAAGACGCAAAGTTGTGAAATCATTTAGTAGTGACGTAGATCACAAGCAATTTGGTAACGCTTATTGTTGCCAAGTAACTTTATTTAATTTACTAATTGGTTTATATAAAAGTAACCTATAGAGATTTCTAGATTTTATTTAATAAAAATACTTTGTTACTTTTACTCGTATGAACCGTTTTCTTGCTTATTCTATTTTTCACAAATTAAAGTAATGTATTTAATGTGAATATTTGTTAATTTTAATGAGGACGAAAACAGAATCACTACATTATTGAGCGAATTAACATTTATTTGAGACCACTGTTCGTTTTTTTAGGGTTCCGTAGCCAAATGGCAAAAAACGGAACCCTTATGGATTTTTATGTGTAACATCTTCCCTCTCGCTTTCTGTGGGAGTGATTTCGTGAAAAAGGTTGGAAAAAGGACTTGAATGTGTAATTTTATTTCCTCTATTGTAGGTTTAGGGTTGTAGCCCATACAGCCTCAAACTTATTAATTGACCGATGAGCGCGTGTGGTGGTAGAATTGACTGTCAGATGGTACCGACCGAGATCCGAGAGGTTGGTAAATGTTTGATATTACCAAGGTGAGATGTCAGATGTGACATATCATATAGACTACTGTAAGGCTCGCCTTTTTTTTTATTAAATATATTATGTTATAAATCTAATTTAAAATACAATGATGCATCAATCTTTCTAAGGTTCTCGTATCATCCTAAAAGGCGATAAAGAATAATCTAGAAATAACTCCTTGGACTTTTTAACAAGTTAGTCCTTACCGAAAAAGGCATGACAATTTTGCATTAAAAATCACGAACCACGCGTGTCGAGGTCGCAAGCGATTGCAAAACGAAACACCGCTTCATATGCAAAACCAGCCTATACTTAGGTATACGTTTATAATACCGATCTCACTAGTATATTGAATTTTGGCGGCTTCGATCCTTAATAGTAATATTGCCTATAATTAAGAATAGACAAATAACTGTCCCCGCGGCTTCACCCACTTTCCCGATGTATCTTAACTATTCTCGCAATAAAAAGTATCCTATGTTTTATTCCGAGATATCATCTACCTGTGTGCCAAAATTCATCAAAATCCGTTCAGTCGTTTTTGCGTCATTATGCAACAAAGATCTTCACATTCAAACACACTTTCACATTTATAATATGTTGTAGTAATTCATATATTTTTTTATTTGACTATTTTAATTACCACATAATTACCAATTGAGAACTTATAGTTTATTCTACGGTCAATTTTACATACAACCAGTTCTATTCTATTCTACTAATTTGACGGTAAATTTTGCCCACCTCTCTGGGACAGGGTATTTACACACGTTTTTGAAAAGTGCTCCCGCTAAAAAAGTCTTTCTTAGTGTTAAAAACAGATTTAAAATACTGAAAACTTTGAATTGAAATTAAAAATCTATTTTATAAACTAAAACTAACATTTCCCGACTGCTTTTTGCCTAAGCTATCTCAATAATATATTTTTAGTTTTTTTTTTCATATAGAGTAAAATACTCTAATAGGGTCTGCATTATAGTAACATTATTTTTAAACGAACGAACTCTAAACGTTGTCGTTGACTTCCTCAACTATCCTTGACTCAGTTAACATCAGGTTTTGTACCTGATAACACGTTGTAAACTTCCCGATTACTTATTATTATCTCTGTTTAGATCTGACACAGATCTGCCGATAAAAATCTTTTCATTTTGCCGCGATGTTATTTGGAAAAACCGTTTTAATTATGGACAATTAAAGTGTGGACTATCTAAGTTTCTAATGGTTTAGTAGTTCTTAAAGAGTCGATATGTGATCAAGTGGAACTCCTAATTGACATCTCATAAAAATACTATAGTCTGATTTTTAATTAGCTAGACTAAACTGACAGTTACGAGCGTAATATGGTTAAAATTACTGTTTCATGGTTTGACCATATCACTTTTATCAATAAAAGTCAATCTAATTTCAGTGATTACAGGTTTCTTTTAAGAAATAATTTCTGAGTAAAGAAATATTTCTTACGACAACTGTCAAATCAGTACACCTAATTAAAAATTCAAGTATAGGTAAAATTTTGAAATGAATACGAGAGCGATTGCTTCAGTTATGATTCCAATGTAAAAAATCAACCAAGATTTTTTGTATGTTTATATGTAATGGATAAACTTCATAAATACTTAAAGGATTTTAAAAATTATTTCAACTATAGACTATATTCTCAGCGAGCTACCATAGACTATATTCTATTTGAATTCTTTCGAAACGCGATCTTTAAGATGTGCTTTTTGTCAATCCTGAAAGATATTCAAAACCTAAATCTAAAAGTAAAGTCACCACATAAATAAATCACCTCCACGAATTCATAGGTCTGCAAACAAGTCGACGGTGGTCGTAGGGACATCGCGTGTTGCATTGACCCAGTTGTCGCGGGTTCGATACCCGACTGAGGTCGGCCGCATAGATAATAACTTTAGCCGCCTCCGCTGGCTTGTGAGTCTTCACATTGATTCTGTTTTATCTGATGACGCGAGCGTCACGTGACACTAAGTCCACAGCTTCTAGAATAGTCCACAGGGTTTATGGATAGGTAACGATGTTGATCTGCGATCAACTCTGAAACTACTAAACCGATCTTGATGAAACTTGGCACACACGTAGATTATATCCTGAAATAAGAGATAGGATACTTTTTATTCAGGGAAAAGAAAAGATCTGTCTCAGGGAAAAGACGTGCTGTAACGTGGGTGAAACCGCACGAAACAGCACGTCTTAAATATAATATCATTTACAAAAAAAACCGGCCAAGTGAGAGTCGGAGTCGCGCACGAAGGGTTCCGTAAAAAAGGCAAAAAAATCACGTTTGTTGTATGGGAGCCCCCGGCAACAGAAATACAACAAAATTTCAACTATCTAACTATCACGGTTCTTGAGATACAGCCTGGTGACAGACAGACGGACGGACGGACAGCGGAGTCTTAGTAATAGGGTCCCGTTTTTACCCTTTGGGTACGGAACCCTAAAAACGACCTATTACAACGCCAAACATATCGCCTCCCAAAAAGTTTACTGCTCCCTCACAAAAAAGTTCTGTAAAAATACATAATACCCCCAAAATCCACGCCCACGCTACGTAAGGCTGCATCCCAGTAATACCCCGAGCTCACGTAACCGAAGGGCGCACCGGCCGTCGATCCCTGATGCGGCACGACCGCAACACCGTCTGAAGGGCATAACGCACCGTTATTTGGAACTACGCATTTATCTAGACACTAGTGGGTATAATGAAAAGGTGTTCTATTTATAATAGGCTAGAATCTAAATATAGTTAACAATTAATTATTTTAATTGTTAACAAAACTTACAAGTGTTCTTAATTTTTTTAGTACCTATTTTGTCTGGAGTATCTTATCATATCTCGTGTTAGAAATAACAGGATTGCCAATGTGTTACCGACCTTTTAACAACGCCTAGAAAGTAACTTTCAAATGCAACTGCCGGAACACACCGATTGGTTGGCGACAGGTTTTCAACTTGAGTGTGGCAGCCAGTCCAGAGCCTATCAAGAAAAGACCGTATTCCCATTTAAAAGGCCGGCAACATACCTGTGATCCCTTGGATGTTGCGGGTATGCATGGGCGGTGGTGATCACTTAACATCAGGTGACCCGTATGCTCTCTTGCCCCCTATGATATAAAAAAAAGATATCCTTAAATCGATTAAGATAAATAAATATCCTGGGACTTTCTTCACCCACGATTATCTGATTCCAAACTAAGCAGAGCTTGTACTATGGAAACCAGATAACTTATAAGCTACTTTTTTATGCAAAAAGTGCATAAATAGATAATTACAGCCAGATACCCACGCCAATTGGCCCGTCGATGATATAAGATCTTTGTTTAGATTCACGGTACTTTAGCGTAATCCTATTATATCCAATTATTGTAATCATTACTTATCTATCAAAATTTTCGAAAATTAATTTTCCTGACTAACTGATCTAGCAACGCACAGCCGAAGCCATTGAGGTCAAAACTTGAAATCTTGAACATAGATTCTTTACAAAACGTAGGCAAACACTAAGGAAAGGTAGTTTTAAAATTGAATACCTAGGTAGGTAAAACAGGGGTACATACCTCACTTTACCGACTTACTAAAGAGTCGAATAAAATAGCCATATGTCCTTGTTTCTGCGAAATTCAATCTTTCGTAAGACGTTAATTAGAACGCCATTATAAAATTTAATGTTGTAGACTAGCTGTCCCCCGGGAATTTACCTGCGTTCCCCTGGGATCTTATCTTTTCCTGGGATAGAATTATAGCCACATAACTCACAAATAACGTGGCTTTCTATTGGTAAAAGAATTTTCAAAATCGGTTCAGTAGAACCAGAGACAAACGTAAGACGCTAATTAGAACGCCATTATAAAATTTAATGTTGTAGACTAGCTGTCCCCCGGGAATTTACCTGCGTTCCCCTGGGATCTTATCTTTTCCTGGGATAGAATTATAGCCACATAACTCACAAATAACGTGGCTTTCTATTGGTAAAAGAATTTTCAAAATCGGTTCAGTAGAACCAGAGACAAACTTAACCTCTTTATAATATTAGTATAGATGTATCATATGAGATATTGCTTTGTCGCAACACCCATCAATTTGGGGATACTGAGTCCTACCCTAACATAGGCCGTTCAATCGGTGGGCATCGACTTGAGTCTGGAGGTCAGGATCACGACCTTCCGACTGTCAGGACGTGGGTAGAGGTTGCCCACCCATTTTTATGTCAACATTGTATATTTATGTTGTTTTGTAACGTTTATTAGTGAACGGGGAATTGTTTAAGACCTAAAATTAGTCAATAGTTTCGAGGTAGCAATAACACAAAATTTTCATAATGTATTTTTTTAGCTCTTCAACAATGAGGTTGTATTTTATTAAATAATATGGCTAATATTTCATTTCAAATGTTCGTAATAGGCTGAATAAGGTTTTGAGGAAAAGAAAATATGGAAAAGATACCCAAAAAATTGGCGAATTCAGGGAAACTGAAAGGGCTTTCTTCTATGAGATTTTTATTGTATCTAGTTATAACAACAGTTTACAACAACAGGACACACAAAGAAGATGCGTGGGGTTTATATAAATGTGAATGTGTATTTGGTACCACTCAGCTCCGTAACGGATGAATGGGTTTGAATGAAACTTGAATAGTTTTTTTTTTTTTTTTTTTTTTTTTATATTCGATAGGCTTGTGTTTGACCACAATCTCACCATGGTGAGTGATGATGTGGCCGAAGATGGTAAGCACACAAAGCCTAGATAGGAACTGGCTCTCAAGTGCAGCTGTCGGAACACACCAATAGGTGTTTGGCGAAAGATTTTCAACTTGAGGGTGGTAGCCAGCCAGTTAGATCATATCCTGAAAAAAAATAGGATATTTTCGCTGCGGAGCAAATATAAGATCCCAAGGATCTTACAAAGATCGTCGATCACACAAATAATGTTAATAAGTATACCTATTGTAGTAGAAAGTATATCCTATCTTTTTTCAGGATAAAAAGTCTAAGTCCTATGTTTTATTCTAGGATATTATCTTCCTGTGTACCAAGGTTTATCAAAAACCTTTTAGCCGTTTTTGCATGGTTTTGCAACAAACATTCACATTTATTTTACTAGCTGTTCCGCGCGGTTTCACCCGCGTTCCCGAGTATCTTATCTTTTACCGGGATAAAAAGTAGCCTATGTGCTATTCCAGACTATAATCTATCTCCATGCCAAATTTCATCCAGATCCATTCAGCCGTTCTGGCGTAAATGAGTAACAAACATACATCCATCCATACATCCAAACTTTCACATTTATAATACTAGTAAGATTAGTAGGGATTTAATTTATTCTAACCTTTAATATCTCTGTTACGCCAGTTTATAATCAATACTTATCCATTCTCCCTGTCTCAACATACAGTGTGAGGTCGTAACAAACAGAATCCCTAGGCTCTAGATCAAACCTCTAGGTCGACAACCGTCCTTTAGTCCTGTAGGACGCGCCGTACGCTCTTGCCCGGCCTTCCTTGGCGGAGCTCGGCGTCGCGCGTCGCGCCCCCTGTCGTGTAATTGCTGTTAAACGAGCTCTTTGGAAACAGTTTCATTATAAATGTGAAAGTTTGGATGGATGTATGTTTGTTACTCATTTACGCCAGAACGGCTGAATGGATCTGGATGAAATTTAGCATGGAGATAGATTATAGTCTGGAATAGCACAGGCTACTTTTTATCCCGGAAAAAGATAAGATCACTCGGGAACGTGGGTGAAACCGCGTGGAACAGCTAGTAATATTATAAATGTGAAAGTTTTGATGGATGGATGTTTGTTACTCTTTCACGCAAAAACGGCTGAACGGATTTAGATGAAACTTGGCACACAGGTAGATCATATATTGGAATAATACATAGAATACTTTTTATCCCGGGAAAGGATAAAATCCCACGGGAACGCGGCTGAAACCGCGGGCGATAGCTAGTAGAAAGATATAATTTAAATTACGGGCTGGTTAAATACGCTACCTCTACAGGTCTCTTTGATTCCCATCCTAGACACAAGAGCGTCGCCAGCCGATGGTCCAGAGTGGTCAAACAAGTCAAATGAACTAGAACTATGGTTGGTTTGCAATTGGCAACATTTTTTGAATCTCTAGGGGTACTTGGCGACGCCCATATCTGTGGTAGTAATTATTTACTTATATTCAGTGCGAAATTTGCCATTTAGATAATTTATTACCTCATAAAATGTCGCCAACTCACTGACTCATACAAGCATCATAATTAAATAAATATCCTCGGTCATTTTTCACACACGGTTATCTGATCTCAAACTAAGCAGAGCTTGTAATATGGAAACCAGATGACTGATATAATACATAGACTACTTTTTTTTGTAAATACTTACTTAAATAGATAATTACACCCAGACTCAGGACAAACAGACATGTTCATGCACACAAATGTCTGTCCTGGATGGGAATCGAACCCACGACCTGCGGCGTGATGAGCAGTGTGTTACCCAACCACGCCAACCGGCCCACCAATTACTTTTATTACCTTATTTTGAGTATTCGTATTTTTATTGACGGTTCACAAGCAACGATTGTCGGCAATTTTTTCATGCGAGCTCTATACACGAGTATATTGTCGTCATCCGTATATTCGTTTATATTGGAGCTCTTTCTTATTGATGCTGTTGTGACATTTAACGTAATAACCTATCATCGCTTTAAACCTAGTTTCCTTAGACTATTCTAAAAACAGAATCAAAACAGAATCTACAACACATGCAACAAGGCCATTCTGCTGGTATTGCTAATGTCTATAGGCGATGGTATTCACTTACCATCAGGTGACCCGTCTACCTGGTAGTCATTTGTAGTAAGTATAAAATGATCTGTATAAAAACTACGAGTATCCGCAATAAAATGTATGTTATTGTTCATAATACAGAGATTTCAAAAGCTTGTCAAAAAACATATTCTAGAAGGTTCATGCAATACTTACTCCCATTTAATAAATAATAATCTGATTCCTTCAAATAAAGACGTCATTGACGGCAACAATCGGTTCGACAACCGCCCGCCCTAGGACGCGCCGCCCGCCCTTGACGAAGCCTTCCTTTTTCAGCCTGGGTACATCTCCTAAAATATTAGTGCAAGATATTTGCAGTTTATTGTTGAGGGTTCTGCCTCTTAGTATTATTTTGTTTATAAGTTTTGCTACAATTAAGACTTAAGGCGATGATAGCTCAGTGGTAGTGACGTCGGATACCGCGGCGAAGGTCGTGGGTTCGAATCCTACAATGGGCTTGAGCTTTCGGTGAAGGAAAACATCGTGAGGAAACCATAGCACGGTGGTAGGGTACTTTGTAGTACTCGACTGGCTGGCTACCACCCTCAAATTGAAAATCTGTCGCCAAGCACCTGTTGGTGTGTTCCGGCAGTTTAAGGCATTGTAATAAGGTGTACAACACATTGGCAATCCCCTTGGTATTGCTAATGTCTATAGGCGACGGTAGTCACTTACCACCAGGTGAAACGTCAGCTTCGTTGTCACTTGTGGTATAAAAAAAAATTGCTGTAAGAGTTATATCTAGAATGAAAATACTTTCAACTATTATTTTATGATAAACTAGTTTTCCACCCGCGGTTTCACCCGCGTTCCTGATGGATCTTCTATTTTCCCGGGATAAAAAGTACCCTATATGTTATTCTAGTATATGATCTACCTGTGTACCAAGTTTCAATAAAATCCATCCAGTAGTTTTTGCGTGAAAGAGTAACAAACATGTTCACATCTTCACACACATCCAAACATACTTTCGCATTTATAATATTACTAGGATAGTTTGAAAATCTATAAAAACGAAATACCATTGACTGATTAATTACACAATCTCAGTAAGTAGTTACAAATTTGAAATATGGCAGGTAGATTCCCCATAAAATCAAATTCAAAATATATTTTTTAAGTGTTCTTTTTTAAGGTGATGATAGCTCAGTGGTAGTGACGTTGGATACCGCGGCGAAGGTCGTGGGTTCGAATCCTACAACTAGCTTGAGCTTTCGGTGAAGGATAACATCGTGAGGAAACCATAGCTTTTTGATTTGATTTTGCTACTTCATTCGAGATCATCGGATCTATGCCCGGGATAAAATGTATCCTATGTTTTATTCCAGGATATGATCTAACTGTGTGCCAAGTTACATCGAAATCCGTTCAGCAGTTTTTGCGTGAAACAAAATATATTCTAATAGTCGAATTTTAAGATAACTTCCAAGGGATCCCTAACAGCATTCTGTGAGGCTTTTGGGTAAGGTCGAGGGCGGTTGAACGGCCGCCCTAGGAAGGACGCGCCGCCCGCCCTACAGCTTCCACTTGCGACGTCTGGGTGCGTTACACCAACAGGCATAACTTTGACAATGTTATGCGAGCATAATAGTTGGCATTTTGTTTTTGTTAGATTTTTTGTAGGGTAGATAGATTATTTGTTTTTTACTCTCGGATAAGCTTGTGTTTGACCGCAATCTCACCATGGTAAGTGATGATTTGGCCGAAGGTGGTAAACAAAGCCTAGATGGGAACTGGCTCTCAAGTGCAGCTGTCAGAACACTCCGATAGGTGCTTGGCGACAGATTTTCTACTTGAGGGTGGTAGCCAGCCAGTCGTGTACTTTGACCCTATCACCATGCTATGGTTTCCTCATGATGTTTTCTTTCACCGAAAGCTCAAGCAACTCAACCCATTGTAGGATTCGAACCCACGACCTTCGCCATAGATAGTATTTCCAAAACCTCCAAACAAATAATTTGTTACGAAACAAACCATTTGTCTTTGAGCCATAGGCCTCTGAGGTCGTAGGTTCGATGCCCGCCCTCGGAAGGACGCGCCCTACAGTTTTCCTTGTCTGGCATATCGTACCCTGCACCCTGCACCCTGGCTCGCGACAAGTTCTAGTTGTCAGGACAGGTTTTAGTGGTTTTAAAGTATATTGATACAATAGTATTATGTCATATACCTATGAGTAATCTACCTACCAAATTTAAAGTTATTGGAACGAAGATCTTTTTCACGGCTTACAGTAGGCGAAGAACTGGCGGAAATCTTCTTAAAAGTTAAAAATGGTAGTGAGAAATTTACAGAAAAGTGATCCAAAGATTTTAAAATGAGACTTTTTTAAAGATAATCTTTAATTATTATTTTCTTGCTTCCGCCCCGTTATTTTACCTGAGTTCTTTATTTCCAGGGTAATAAAATATCCTTTTATTATTAACTGAGAAACAATTATTCTTTAACAATTTTATTGTAATCGAATATTATTATCAAATACCTTTCCCTAATAAAGCACCGTGAACTCTGCGCACCGAGTACCGAGTCACCTTCCAGCCTCTACGGCTACGGCGTAGCACCGTAGAGGACACCTCTACGAGGGTCTACGACCCGCTGTCCGGACGGGCCCGGGCGCAGATATTTTAGAAGTTACCCAATTTGGTAACATATTTTTGTTACGTGTTTTTTGTTTACAAAAAGAAATGGTTTCTATTGAAACAGCGTAGTGATAATGTCTTTCAAGTTTCTCAATTTAAATTTTACCTCGTCTTGAATAAGGTCGAAAATGCAGTAACAATCTATAGGTGTATCAACTTCAAAATTTTTATTTCTCTCAGTTCTTTAACGGGTGAAAATATTATCACGAAGCTTATTATATAACTTGCTTTTCGATCCCGAGAACGCGGATAAAACCGCCGTTTAGAATTGTTTAAAAAAACCTAACAATTCACGATGTTAAACAACAAAGGTCAATTTTCAAATACAACAGCCTCCAGACTCCTCTCATTACTTGGATGATGAAACTTAGGGTCCTTAGACCCTTACTTCACCTTTGTCTGAAGCCGCGGACGTCCCGGACGGGGGTGCACTGAACTCGGCCTAACACTGCCACATTGCATAAATCCTATTTCTCACTTACACCGCTACACTGTTGCGTGTGTGAGTGCGATGTACGACACCATATTTGTGTACGATTGCATCGATGCTGTTTTCGGGGGTTGCGCTTGTGTGGGTTTTTATATGTGTGTCTTATACTGTAACCATGAAATACAGATGATTTTGTGATTTAGCTGAACGGCGTTAAGTACGTTTTAACTTGGCAGGATTCATTTTAATGTAGGCACTGGACAAGTCCTAGGTTTTATGCGCGCTGCTTAAGGATTAATGTTTTGGCGTTAAAAATAATAAATATTCCGAGACGACCTTCACACGGCTGATCTCAAATTCTGATCGGTATCCAAATTTAAGCAAAAACAATTAAGTATAGAATATTAATATTTTTTAAACCTTCTACAAGTTTTTTAAAGACATACTCAAATAGATAATTACATCCAGACTCAGGTCAAACATACATGCAATGTCTCTTCAATTTTTGTAAGGAACTCTAAAAAAAAGTGATTTTCCTTTACGATGCTTAGCACCACATGTTATATTCGCATTCTAATAAGGTATATTAAAATTATTATTGGGATATTAAAAATATGTGCCTGATTTTTTTGTAAATTAAAATTTTAAGTGAATCCCACATTCTAGTATGTAGATTAAATACTATAATTATTTTATAAATGTAACTAATTTTATTTTTATTCTTTTTTACAGGTAAGCCTACACTTAACTCATACGCCATTTGAACTAGTTCACAATTCTGGTAAGTCAAACAAAAGACAACCGTAAGATTAAGTATTACTTTAGAAGTACTAGAGAATGATTATTAAATAATAACTTTAAACTAGGCAGATCATTGGGAACTCGGTAGTGTCAGCGCCAAGTCTAGTATCTTAGCAACGTTTTTCACCATTTCATATCTCAATACGTAACGTTTGAGTTTTTTTTTGTAATACCTGTACGTTTGGTTTCCTCGTATATTTCCATATTTTCTGACTATTAGAGCTAATGCTAATAAATTGGATTTATTTTAATGTATCTCAAAGGGGAATAACTTCTCCGTAGCTTATTATTTTTCTTAAATAAACGAGGAAACCGTTATTTAGAGTATATTCATATAATATACCTCTAGTTTGTCATATTATCATCTTTCTCAAACGGAATAAAAGGAGATAGCTTCTCGGCATTTTCTACTCTTTTAATAAACTTCACTAATTCACTATTATACATCTTCAAAGAAAATCCCCGAGCCATCAGACCGCGAGCTAAACTTTGACATCCACAAAAAGTTGCCAGGTGAAGTCTACCAAGTAACGACTGAAAGCCTCCTTAGAGGCATTCAATGCCTGGACTCGAAAGGCCTAACGCCAAACAAAACCTGTCTAAAACGCTTAAAACTTGTCGGCCCTAGAATAAACATCCCTTTGAAAAGGTAGAAAAAAGTTAGCTAAGCGCCCGTCCGTAAGAAATTAGCCTTTGGTTCGAGTCAGACGTACACACACACACAGACTTGGCGGTGTACGCACACGGGCGCTACACACCGACGCACTCACACACGCGCGGCTCGTTATCAACGTCACCCACACACCCGCCCCCGCTTGCAAACACGCGCAATGTCTAGACAACTTGTTAAAATGCGATGTTCCGGGGCTCGACATTCGTCAGTAGGATAGGTCACGGACCACCACGGACATCGTCATCCCTCTCCAATGCGCGCCTCTATCCCTCTCTACTAAAACACCGCGTGGAAGCGTTAGAAAATGAACTTTATTCCTTTTGTGTTAACAAACAGTATCCTCAATGCGAGATTCCAGGTATAAATTTCGCTTTCAAAGCTAACGTGAATGCACATCGAAAAGGTCGTAATTCATCATGTATTGCGTAATAAAATGGGCTTTGATGTGCTTAAGTTAAAGTCTTAAATGGTTGTTATTTAAATTTGGTCCTTCTAGATCGCCTAGCGTCAGCTCGTGTCCTTGGTCGGCCAGGACGAATTAGTCTTGGGAATAATAATTTATGTAAATGTATACGTGTTCATGTATGTACACATACATAACATTGTACATGGCGGGATTCTAGCTAGTCTTTGTTGCTTCGCCTAGGCTAGGCAGACTAGTTGAATATGGTACCTAACATAATGAAACACTATGTTTTGTTAATGTGATCGTGTAATTGGTTTTCGCTTTGTAAGCACAAATCGGGGATTGGTTCTGATTTCAAGTCGGCCATTTTGTAATTTCAGTTCAGCGAGCTTATTCAGAGCGAGGCATATAATTTTCCGCGAATAAATTACTAGCTCTCCACCGCGGTTTCACCTGGGTTCCCGTGGGATTAACACCAGCATTCTCAGGTTGTGGAATCTCACACAGAAGACCAAAACCAACATTACCAAAGTTTTAGTTTTATATGCTACACTAACATAATTTTAAATCTCATTAAAACGTCGGTTCTTAGTTAAAGACTGACTTCAAAACCTAAATATTAATGGGTATGAAAAAATTAAAAAAAAAACCGGCCAAGTGCGAGTCGGACTCGCCCACGAAGGGTTCCGTAAAAATGGCAATAAAATCACGTTTCTTGTAGAGGAGCCCCCTTAAATATACATTTTATTCTGTTTTTAGTATTTGTTGTTATAGCGGCAACTGAAATACATAATCTGTGAACTTCAACTTTCTAACTATCGCGGTTCTTGAGATACAGCCTGGTGACAGACAGAGGGACGGACAGACAGCGAAGTCTTAGTAATAGGGTCCCGTTTTTCCCCTTTGGGTACGGAACCCTAAAAACAACTGTTGCTTTTTTGTATAGAAATATGAAGTATCGATTTTGTTGTACAAAAAACTAAACTACTCATACAGATAGCGATGGCTTCTTCGTGTATATATATATATATACATATTTAATTTGACAGAACTAAAAATAGTGTTATCTCTATCAGCGTCTATACAGTGGGATAGGGACAGACGTCTAGTCTGTGTCTTTAGTTTGTGTGTATGCCCATAATCGACAGTAATAACTATTCAAAGCTCATGCAATACTTTAAATTATACAGTAATATTAATTAATTATAATTATATAATTATCTGTAACAATTACTTTGTATAAATATAGACCATACGTCACAAAGTGATGTTACATAATCAATTGAAATGCCTATAAAAACAAATTAGCTCACCCATTCGAGTAATGAAAATTACACAAAATGGCTAGTAGGTAGGTAAATATTTTTTAAATATTCCTGAAATTGTAAAATTAAATTACCAAAGGTTTGTTGGCTTAGTTTGTTAATTATCTTCAAGTGTACAAGACTAGCGATCCTCCCGGCTTTGTACGGGCTGCAGGGCATATAAGCCCACATATTTTTTCTGTATAGTATCGTATTAATTATAACTCTATTCTTTTATGCGGTGCACACCAGTAAAGCTCCCAGTAAGCATGATCTTCAACAATTATCGTCATATTTCAGCCAATATTTACAAAACCTTAAAAGATTTTACACCAAAACCATCCTCATGAAACCATATGAAACATCGTCCAATAGTTTTTGAGTTTATCGTGAACATACAGACAGACAGACGCGGCGGGGGTCTTTGTTTTATAATATGCAAAGATACAAGCTTCCGCCCCGCGATTTTATCCGCGTTTTCGAGATGTAAATATAGCGCTGAGTTAGGGTAGTTCCTATTAGTGAAAGGATTTTCAAAATCGGTTCAGTAGTTTCGGAGATAACCTCCTCCATCCAAACTCGGTATGTTAGTCGGCCCTTCGTTAGCAACAATCGACCTAACTAACGGGAAGATATCAGAAGATCGACGGCTGAAGAGTTACTAACGCAACTATTAATCCCGGCGACGTTGGAACAATCCCGAGGTGGTAAGCGGCTACCGTTGCCTATGGACCCTGGCAACTCCAGAGGCATCACGAGCGCGTTACCGACCTTGCATAAACCTTCTTACTCCTCTTTTAAAGAACCCCATTTTGTAGTCTCTAGGGAAAACCTGTACATGGAGCTCATTCCACATACAGATCGTGCGCGGGAGAAAATTCCTCTCTACCCGCACTGTACAGTACGGTCTATTCAACCAGTTGGATGGTTGGTTACATACTACCTATTATGCCATTGGTCGTGGGTTCGATTCCAATAGACAAACATTGGTGTGCAATATGTATGGTTGTCCTGAGTCTGGGTGTAATTATCTATTTAAGTATGTATTCACAAAAACTTATCTGATTTCCATAGCACAAGCTCTGCTTAGTTTGGGATCAGATAGCCGTGAGTGAAGTCCGAGGATATTAAAAAGAACTTAAGTACGAGAACTACTCCCTAGCTAGTTCAAGTTCCCTGTTCCTTTGATGTTATACACAAAGTATTTATGATAATAAAATTCTATGTAGGTGAAAAAAGTGTATCTAAAAATTCAGGTCACTTCCCAGACTGAATAAGGAAGAGGGCTGTAATTTAATAATGATTGTGACAGTTCCGTTGGGAGATATCCCCCTATACGAAATGGGACTCCACCCTCTGCCCAATGTTATAACTTGCAATTTGTAATGATTGCACAATTGTTGTACAACATACACGCTTAGGTACATCATCTTCCATAAGTTTCCCTGTTTTATCCTTTTAGAAGTTTTTTTTTTGGGAGGACAGAAAGATGGCCTGAGGGGCCATAGACACCCGCAACTTACGCGGACTGTTCGGCGAGCGCTTTGGGCTCTCAAGTTTTTATTTGTGGTCTAGGTATATAATATCATAGAACAAAAGGAGATTGAACTATCTCCAAACCTGGGTTTAGCAAGATTTGCTTTAAACAACCTCACGTAATAAAACAGGCGAAGTTTGAGATATTATAATGGATTTGATGGTAAAAAGATAGTGGTTTTTGCACCCCAAATGGATGATACCTATTTGATGCTGCTGGCAATTGTAGATTTTTATTGTAGTACTTCTTCGTTATTTTTAACATACAGGTAACTATAGTAGTTTAATAGAAATCTTTTTTACAACTAGATACAGTAAGGTAAAATCATTTTTTTTAATTTAATTGAGATTTAATTGAGTATTTAACAATTTTCTAGCAATCACTTGTAAGTTGCACAATTTACATAATAAGCTGCTGTTTCACCTGCGATCTCCCGTAAGGATCTTCATTTGATAAGGCAAACGACGAAAGCTCTAAAGGATTACGCCTTTGTCCGTCAATCCGTCTGTCAAATGGTAGAGACGCATCCATTTTAGATCGGATGTCTTATCACACTACAAAGGGAATAATTGGTAATAAAGAAACTTAAGCGGGCATGCGTGATATGTAGGTTCGTTCTTTCTATTTCTAAAGATACTTTTCTTGTTGCCTATGGATCATTCAGTATCATTTCTTTGGTATATCTTATACTTGATTGATTTTATTTTTGTTTTCAAATTTAAAGGGGTTTTAGCTTAGTAGTAGCGTCGGATGCCGAGGTGAAAGTAGTGGATTCGAATCCTACAATAAGCTTGAGTAGGGTACGTAGTACTGTCCTACCTACCTTCAAGTTGGAATGTCTCCAAGCACCTACCAGTGTGTTCCGACAGGTGCACTTGAGAGCCAGTTTCTATTTCAAACCTATTCAGATATAAAAAAAACTTGAGAGGTGTCAAGGGACACCCGGATGGAACGAAGTTATATAAGTCGAGAGAGTATATATATAATAAAAAAAACTATTTATGTATATATATATATATGAAATAAATAAATAAATATAAATAGAAATGAAAATATCTGGCTTGCTTTCTATAAGAGAGAGAGAGATAGAGACAGACAGAGAAACATGCGCACGCCGCACAGCTTTTAGTGTCAGTTGGTCGGGTGACAGCAACTGTCACCCGACCCTACCCGACCCGAACCGACAACTGACACTAAAAGTGTCGTGACAAATTTTCCGTCTAGCCCCCTTTCACATTCACAAAGCGCGATAAGGAACTTCGTTCCAAAAAAACGTCTGAGTATATTGATTTATATAAAAAATCAAATCTTTTATCATCATAATACTAATATAGATTTGGTACCCACTGAAATTGCACAAAGATACAAAACCAAGGCCTTTAATCCATTAATCAAAATTACACCTCAAATCTCACCCTTATTACATAATAAATTAATTAGAATGAATTTGAAAGTGGCTTCCGATCCTCCGCCGCGCGCCGCCCGCCCAACGCGTCTGAAGGTCGCCCGGGGGGTCGTTCACCCCTCTCCACACAGAAACGTCACTGCGACACAGTGTCCGTGTGTGCGTGCACCCTGTCCGTGAATAGAAACCCCATTGCATGTAAGTGTGAAAAAAATATACAATGGTTTTCAGGCAGCACGTGTTTGATAACTAAAATTATGTTATATTTTTATTTTTCCGCCTTAACACACAAATATTATCAGTGAGACCAGATAAATAAATAATGATTAAATGTAATAAGTATAAGTTGTTTTTGAAAAAAGTAATTGCTGAGTTTATTGCCGGCTCTTCTCAGCAAAAGCAACCTTGCGAACCGTGCATTAGAGTCTAGACTATTCATAAGTGCTTGTGAAGGCCTATTTCAATAAAAAACATTTTCATTTCATTATGTTTGACTACTGGTCGAAATACGATTCGATTATTCGATTATTCGATACTAACAGCACTGATAACACTACCAAGTGTATAAAACATCTAAAAATAGCGAACATTATGTAAAATTCCACCTTTCTATGATTTTTAGGGTTCCGTACCCAAAGGGTAAAAACGGGTCCCTATTACTAAGACTTCGCTGTCTGTCCGTCCGTCTGTCTGTTACCAGGCTGTATCTCAAGAACCACGATAGCTAGACAGTTCACAAATTATGTATTTCTGTTGCCGCTATAACAACAAATACTAAAAACAAAATAAAATAAATATTTATTTAAACAACAAACGCTATTTGTTTGCCCTTTTTTGCTCGATATCAATAATGGCAACAGGTAGGCACTTGAAATATTCACAAAATACTCAGTTGTATTTTTACTTTAATAATAAAATTAAAATAAAATAAATATTTAAGAGGGGCTCCCATACAACAAACGTGATTTTTTTGCCTTTTTTATGGAGCCCTTCGTGCGCGAGTCCGACTCGCACTTGGCCGGTTTTTAATTACGAAAAAGAGTGGGTTTTTGAGGGTGTAGGTATATTTATGACGTCACAAGTATGTATTTGATACAAAACTACATGTAAATCATTGTTTTGACATTTAATAAAAACAAAGTGATTTCTTAAGAAGTATCTCCTGTAGACGACACGTGTAGATTCGTGTCTATATTGATTGAGACGTTACATACCTTAGGCACTATGTACGTAAGTAAGTACGGTACATACCCCAGTACATGTAGCCAGTCTAAACCGAATATCAGGCAATGTTGCCAATTTCTTGATGTCATAAAAATAATTGAGGCGTTTATTGTAATCTATATCTTACTAGCGGACGCGGCAGACGTTGTCCTGCTCTAAAATTAAAACTAAACTTAGAACCCGATTCCAGCGCCACCTACCGGGTCGTCGGCAGTGCAGTGTTTTCGAAAATAAAATAAGACTTTTTTTTTTTTTATCCGGATAAGCTTGTGTTTGACCACAATCTCACCATGGTAAGTGATGATGTGGCCGAAGGTGGTAAACACACAAAGCCTAAATGGGAACTGGCTCTCAAGTGCAGCTGTCGGAACACACCGATAGGTGCTTGGCGACAGATTTTCAACTTGAGGGGTACTACAAAGTACCCTACCACCGTGCAAACATAAAGGTTGACATAAAGGTCCAAGTAACCTAAAAAAGGTCATTAAATAAAAAACTACCATTGAGCTATCATCGCCTTATTTCATTAATTAACCATGGCTTAAAGGTCTAGATACCAAGCCAAAAACCTTTAAAAAAAAATTATTAACCGTACATTTAAATTATGATATATTATGATGTCAATTAAGTGTTACAATCAACCAGCGGGAAAGTGGCATGTTTTTTTACATAAATAAACAATTGAAACAGAAATAACCTCAGCCCTGTAATATTACGTGAGTTTGTAAACAGTTGAGAAAACCTGCAAATGTAAACTCTGACTTTATTTGTACATGAACCAAAATACATTTTTATTACTTTCTTGCAAAATTATCGTGATAACAAGATCAGCGTCACTGCGCAACCTTTCCGAATAAACTTTCCACCACGCTCGAAGTAAACATGGAGGGAAACAAACCCAGGTCACACGCCAAAGGCTTCTAGGCATCTAATTAAATTCCCTTATGACTTACTTTAACGTAGGTATGTAAATTTGGTTCCCTGCTCCCAAAAACATCAAACAGAATAGGTTTTTTTGCTTTTGGAAAAGCTTTAGACCTCTTTAGACTTGAACGAATTCTCGAATCTATGTGTGTGATTGGTGTTTATGATGAGGCTATAGGGAGGTTAGACCACAAACTGTGGCAGATTATTTAGAAAGCTCTCTAGCTAATTAAATAGCTGTAATTTATTATTGTATTTGTGTTTTAAGATATATGTTATTTTTTGTTTTTTTTTTTTGACAAAAAATAACGCCGCTGAGTTTCTTGCCAGGTTCTTCTTGAGATTTTTTTATTTTTTTATTCTGGATAAGCTTGTGTTTGACCACAATCTCACCATGGTAAGTGATGATGTGTTCACCTGCTCTCAAGTGCAGCTGTCGGAACACACCGATAGCCAGCCAGTCGGGTACTA
Source organism: Ochropacha duplaris (assembly GCA_951361185.1). Classification (NCBI taxonomy): domain Eukaryota; kingdom Metazoa; phylum Arthropoda; class Insecta; order Lepidoptera; family Drepanidae; genus Ochropacha; species Ochropacha duplaris. Next base: position 14,490,249 of record OX592693.1, read on the forward strand.
CAAAGTACCCTACCACCGTGCTATGGTTTCCTCACGATGTTTTCCTTCACCGAAAGCTCAAGCTCATTGTAGGATTCGAACCCACGACCTTCGTCGCGGTATTCGACGTCACTTACCACTGAGCTATCATCGCCTCAAGATGTCTGTAAAATTGCGAATCAGGCAGTAGAGTCATTAACTTTCATGAGTCCCTTCATGAGGCCCATGTGAATAAACGATTTTTAATTGATTGATTGATTTGAGTATTCATGTATTTTTTTAATTATCTGAAGCATTACATAAGCTGGTGTTGCAATAACGCTGATATGGTTGACAAAAATGGCCACCATTTGTGACTCCAAAATGAAAAAAAAAACTTTTTTATTAATTAATTGTACCTATTCATCTCCGGCACTCAATCTTTATATACAACTAGCCGTCCTCCGCAGTTTCACCCGCGTTCTAGTGGGATCTTATCTTATCCCGGGATAAAATATAGCCTATGTTAATCTGGAATAATGTAACAATCAAATGGTGAAATAAATTTTGAAATCGGCCCAGTAGTTTTTGAGTATATTCGTTACATACATACACACATACATACAAATCTATCCTCTTTATAATAAAAGTATACTCGTAGACTAGCTAGTCGATGGATTAGCTTGCCTTTAAACAACGTTGCATAATAATCAAAATATAATTTCGACTAACCTCGACGTTTCGATCAAGTTAAAGAACCGCCTGGCAAATAAATCAGCGATCGCCGAACACTTGTTGGAATCGGGACCAAACCACTGGATTGAGCTTCATGACCCAAAAATCCTTTCCACTGATCGACATTTCTATCCCAGAATTGTTCGAGAAGCGATTGAAATCAAAAAACATCGTAATTTCAATCGGGAAGATGGTTTCAAGTTATCTGCTGCGTGGAATCCAGTGATAATAAAGTGTTCGCACCGCCGTGAATTAAGTTCGAGTTCGAGAGTGGATACAGTTAGTACGGTGTGCCGAGATCGTGATCGTTTCGTGTCACAAGACCAATTGCGGGTAGTTGGAGATAACTCTCGCCCCTCAAGACGCTGATACCCGCCAGCCGCCAGTTCAGTCCACTCGTGACCACGGTCAATGTAACTTGATCGAAACGTCGAGGTTAGTCGAAATTATATTTTGATTATTATGTGCGCGAATAGACCCGGTATAATCTACTATAACGTTGCATAATGATAAAGATTTTGATACACTTTTTATTATTTCGAATTTGGAAAAACAGAAATCTCAGAGTTTTGTGAGGTTGAATTATAAAAACAGTTAGTTAAACAATTTAGTATTCTTTGCTTTTTTTTTTCTTTTTTTTTATGTCACTAGTGACAACGAGGCAGGCGGGTCACCTGATGGTAAGTGACTACCGTCGCCTATAGACATTAGCAATACCAGGTGGACTGCCAACGTGTTGTACACCTTATTACAATGCCTTAAGGGCAAGGGCAACTGGCTCTCAAGTGCAACTGCCGGAACACATCAACAGGTGCTTGGCGACAGATTTTCAACTGGGTGGCAGCCAGCCAGTCGAGTACCACATGGTACCCTACCACAGTGCTGTGGTTTCCTCGCGATGTTTTCCTTCACCGAAAGCTCAAGCTCATTGTAGGATTCGAACCCACGACCTTCGCCGCGGTATCCGACGTCACTTAGCTATCATCGCCTTTAAAGCTATCATCGCCTTATCGCTATAACAATAAAGCGGAATACAAACTATTGATCAAGAAGATGTTTCTGAAAACACCCGCGTGGATTTATAGTTCCTAACGGCTAATTATCTACGTGCTAATTTCTGTCTAGACTAACTAACTAATTATTATTTTAATATATGTTCAGACAGAGCTTGTTCGCTAGTAAATAATACATTATAGCTTCACAAGACTAATATCCTACACAACATACTGGGAAACTAGTAGGTATTTAGAGGTCTAAAGGAAAAAATCTTTTTACGCGATCCATTCGAGACCTAGCCAACGATAGACTCTCATAAAAATACTTTTTAGATGATATTAAAAAAAAAAACAAGTACCTAATTTATATGTTTTTAATTTACGAATTTGTCGGTTCTATTTTAGTTTTTAATCAAGCATATTTTAATGATAAAAACAACAGTGGCTGTCTAACATCTAGGACCGAACATTTATCAATAATTAAAAACGTTTCAAAAATGATACAAAGCGAATTTAGTTTAAAGGCACAAAGTGAATTTTACCTTTATTAAAGCAAAAAAACTCCCAGTTTTCAGGGAGGTTTCCCAGTCAAGTTTTTATCGGATACGTCGGATAGGGTCTCTCCCCACCTGAGTTACTGATGCATGATCTTTTAACAAATTGCCACTCATATTACGGTGTCAATGTATGCAGTGTTGTGATAATTACATATTATTGTCTGTGGGAATTTATAGAGAGCTAGTAACACTGGCCCCTTTCAACCGTTTAAAAACGTAGCGAACTTATAAAAGTGCTTATTGAATGTTGCAGTAATTATAATAATGAGCTTGAACTCTAACTAGTTGTTTTCGTTTGTAATTTATCTCCTTGTAAATGATTTTCATCATTAAATTGTATTTCATGTTCTTATAATTTTGACTATACTAGGTGCACGCTTCTATTATAAGATCCCGAATGTAGTTTATTGCAACAAATAAAAAATCAAATCTTTCCTCTTTATAATATTAGTTTAGTCAGTAGTGCGTGTCAGACAATACCGCGGCGAAGGTCGTGGGTTCGAATCCTACAATGAGCTTGAGCTTTCGGTGAAGGAAAACTTCGCGAGGAAACCACAGCACGGTGGTAGGGTACTATGTGGTACTCGACTGGCTGGCTACCACCCTCAAGTTGAAAATCTGTCGCCAAGCACCTGTTGGTGTGTTCCGGCAGTTGCATTTGAGAGCCAGTTGCCCTTGTCCTTAAGGCATTGTAATAAGGTGTACAACACGTTGGCAGTCCCCTTGGTATTGCTAATGTCTATAGGCGACGGTAGTCACTTACCATCAGGTGACCCGCCGACCTCGTTGTCACTAGTAAAAAGATAATTTCAACGACGTTTTTGACATGACCCTTGAACCACAGTATCTTGAACTGTGAAACTGTATTTTTGTAACTATTCTTTCCCTAACATACCTGCCCAACACATTTGTGAGTGCTGTACAGCTTGTTGCACATACGATGACACGTTTGACAGGTCACAAAATTCAAAATTGTACATTGACAGGTCGCTGACAGGCTCCAGGGACGTGGAGTGTTATGTCAGACCGTTGTCAGTCAGTACCGTTTGACAGGTCGGCGCGGATATAACGCGTCGTCAAACCGAAACTTAATTCAACTCTATTGGGCTTTTGATTTCATATTTAGAATAGAAAATTGAAGAATACTTAAGCCATTGGATGCGAGTTGCGCTAGACTACTATTCCCCGCGGTTTCGCCCGCGTTCCCGTGGGATCTTATCTTTTCCCGGAATAAAATATAGCCTGTAACTCAGGAATAATGTAGCTTTTTAATGGTGAAAGAATTTCTAAAATCGGACGAGTCGTTTTTGAGTTGAATCGTAACAAACTAACAAATAAAAATGTTTCCTGTTTATAATTTTAGTGTAGATGTAGATAAATATAAATAATACCCGCTAAGAACCCTTTACGGTTTGAATTTCCAAAAATCCCCTCCAACTCCCTATAAAGAATCTACCTAACAATTTTCAAGTTTGTAGATGTGTATCTGGTTTCCATAATACTCTTACATGCTCTATGCTTATGAATTAGTTTGTATATGAAGAACAAAGCTTGGATGTGTATTAGAGTATTCCTTAAGCTCCGTTACCGGTGCTTCATTTTCTTAATATGATATTAATTTTGTTTGTAACGACTGTTCCCAAGAATCCATTTATTTTACATCCTGTTTCGATTAGGATTTAGTAAGTATTAAGATTGGTTTCGAGAACAATATGTAAAAGAAAATTACAGAGTTTCCACAGAATTTAGATGGGGAGGTCGGGGACAAATGACACCCCACGAATAATAAGAAACACTTATTTATTTAATTTACATTTCTTAGAACTTGTGCCTACATCTTTTTTAGCGTTTACATTATATATATATATATTATATATATTTATAACAATCAAGTTATATGCTAATATCAGAATATCTTAACTTCATTATTCCGAAATATTCCTGTATAATATTCGGGGAAATTATATCAACAATATTATACCTAAATGCGAAAGTTTCTGTAAATGTTTCAATCGCGCCATAGAAGCTCGTATTTCGATGAGATTTTTTCACATAGAATAAAATACACTTTTACCGTAAAAAAATACACTTTTTACCTTGAAAAAAATACGGGCTCAATCGCGGGGCAGCGTACCTAAAGTTTTGCTCTCGTGGTCACAATATCTGGTAGTAATATTGTTTCATAAAGCATCATTACATAGATAACAGTGTACGTAAAAGTGTTTTTCACACAATTTTGCACGAACCACATTAGTTTTTCTTAGAATTGTGTTACAAACTAGACAGATATCTTACAAATGCAGTTTCCTTTCAATTAAATCGAAAGCGTTGCATTTACACAATTGTAGATAGCTCAGCTTTTTATGATACATTATAAAAACTATTAATACTGTTTTACATTTCTAATTTAAAAAATAATATATTAATGAAACGGTACATTTCTCGGCCAGTTCGCGTTGAGCTTCCATGTTACCCGTATATCCTCATTTACGGTAGCGTTATTAGATCAAGTTACGTTGGATGATGGAGAAAAACATTCGCTTTTAGATGGCAAATTGCTATTGCACATAATTGTCGTCTCGCTCTGGTATGTGCTGGGGAGTATATCTGTCTCGCTCGATGAAGAAATGCAGTTTTCACCGTCGGTCACGCGATGCTGCTCCTATAAATTGGCTCTTGTTCGGAAATGTATGTTTTTTTTAAAATTTCCAGCCATGATCGAGAAGGAACCGTTAGTTAGGGAGCTTCTCGTAAAAATACATGTTTTAGTTAACTTTGTACTTTTAGTTTACTTTTTTTTGAGACAGAGGTGACATAAAAAAAACATACAGTCGAATTGAGAACCTCCTCCTTTTTTGCAGTCGGTCAAAAAGAGGTGTTTAACTACGTCAATAAAAATTATTTATCCTTCTCAGGGATTGAATTATAAAATCCATTCTTAGTTAATTCCTATAACATTAAATTCATTTTAATAAATTGCTATCGGTGTGTTCCTACAGCACTTGAGAGCCCGTCACTTACCATCAGGTGACCCGCATGCTTGCTTATCAGAATTGAAATCTGTAATCATAAACACATTGAAAAATAAACCCTAAGTAACTCACTGTAATGATACATCTCGAGTGAATACGAATCTCGAAAGTCTCAAAGGAATATAGCTTCTATGATGAATTTAAATACGGATCAAAGCATGCAATTTGAGTATTTGTATATTATTTCTAACATGATTTTTTGTTTGTTTTACAGGTAAGCTTCAGTTTAACACCTGGCTACTGCCTGCGTCGGTGGGTAGCCTTGAATTAATGTAGGATACGTTATAGGATAACTCTTTAAACATATACCGTATTGGTCAGGTCAGGCTGTAGGGTCCACTCAATTTTAAGTTTACAAGTGGTCTTGTTTCTTTTTACCAGACCTGCGGCGGAATTATGTATCTCGCGACAGGTTTGCAACAGGCGTAAATTTCGCGATCGCTGCTGTCAAACGTCACTTTTGTATGAGCTTGAGAAATTATTTGTTTCCATTTATTGCTACCCTATCGCTAGTGGCGCTAGTGTCTATGGGTAATGTCATTCAGCGATAGGCGTGCACTAACTTTTGCGTAATAGACCCGCTGTTCTTATATAACATAAATTTTTTAGGAAAAAATACAAAGGTTTTTAAAAACAATAGAAATTCGATTTTAATCCTACTAAGTAGCCTACACACGGTGGACCGATGATCTTGTGAGGGTCGCGGGAAGCCACTGGATGCGAGTAGCGCAAGACCGGTCATCGTGGAGATCCTTAGGGGAGGCCTTTATCCAGCAGTGGACGTCTTCCGGCTGATATGATGATGATGATGATGATGAAGTAGCCTACTTAATAAATGTGAAAGTATGTTTTGATGGATGTGTGTAGATATGTTTGTTACTCTTTCACGTGAAAACGGCTGAACGGATTTTTATGAAACTTGGCACACAGGTAGATCTTATCCTAGAATAAAACATAAGATACTTTCTGAATCTTATCTTTCCCCGGGAACGCGGTCGCAAACAAGTACTTTAAAAAACCTATATTATAGTGTGTAGTAAATAGAAGAAAAATATTAAAACTACTGAAGCGTGCGTTGCGATAAGGATGGGAAATCTTTAAACTTCTAACATTAGAGAAAAAGCTTCTAACTTATAAGATATCATAAAATAGTGGATCAAAGTACATAGTCCCCCTTTAATAACTGTATTTAGTAAACAAACATAAAGTATCAAGATTCTCTCGGTAATTAGCGTCGCCGACGAAGCGTAGATGAAGTAGCGAGGACGGAATACGATGCATCGCAAATAGGCCACTAGAATAATAGCTTTATTAAAATACGTCCTAGTACTAGACCATAATCTAATTGTCACTAATTGTCATTCATTATTTGCAAGTTTATTTTTATTTTTTTTTACTTTTAAAAAGCTTGTTTGACCGCAATCTCACCATGATATGAGTGATTATGTGGCCGAAGGTGTTAAGCAGACAAAGCCTACAAGGAAACTGACTCTCAAGTGCAGCTTTCGGAACACACCGATAGGTGTTTACCAATATTCAACTTGAGGATCAATCAATAGTAAATTATATCTATGGATAGGCAAAATACATTTTTTTAACTACGACCCAAAGTTCAACCCGCCCTGTAGAGTTGTTATCATTATTGCTCTCAAAGAATCCGAATATCACACATTTTAAACACACTATAATAAAAAAAAAAGTCTGATATTAAACTATCATCTTTTCTTAAAATCCATCGCAATGAAACAGTACAATCTACGTCCAAGTTTTCCTTCGAGATAAAAGTTTCAGAAAGTTTCGAAAAACTAAACAAATCATAAAGAGTATAGATTATACTCCATTCACAGACTTTCGTTTGTAACCACTCTTCAAGTGTGTTCCTATCTGCGTTTGTGTGAGTTTAATGTAAGTGTGTGCGAAATGCATAGTTGGGCGTGTGTGTGTGTGTGCGTGCGGTAGGAAGAAAGTGCATTCTGACTACACGGACGGCTAGGCGAGGGAAACTTGACATTATGGTACGGGCTTCACATCGCAGTAGCTTTATGGACACTTATCCGAAGGTAGAGCGTATTTTAATTAGGTCAAGATCACATTAAGTAGAAGGTTTCATTTTATTGCGATGATGTAATGTATCGTGGATAAGATTTTATTTTAAGGAAATAATTAACAAGTTTCACTGAAATTTAGTTTGATTTTGAAAATTTATTACTAGTTTTCCGCCCCGCGGTTTCCCGAGGGATCTAATTTTTTTCCGGGATAAAAAGTATCCTATGTTTTATTCCTGGATATGATCTACTAATGTTGTACGTTTCATCAAAATGCGTTTTTGCATGATTGAAAAACAAACATCGAGACTCGCAAACATATAAACTTAGTAGGATAGGAAGTAGGATAATCTGACATTAATTAAATAATTATGTCAAGTTATTAGTGTTCAATAACAGCTTCATTTCTTTACAAATTTATTGCTATAATTATCTGATTGGCAGCTAATGTTAATTGAACTGATATATTAACATAAAGATAACGCATCTACGGGAAGAGGAAGTCTGGAAAGAGTAGTAGTGAGTAAGAAAGGAGTGAATACTGATATAACGTAGGTATAGAAGTTTTTTTTTTTTTTATGTCATTAGTGACAACGAGGCAGGCGGGTCACCTGATGGTAAGTGACTACCGTCGCCTATAGACATTGCCAATGTGTTGTACACCTTATTACAATGCCTTAAGGGCAAGGGCAACTGGCTCTCAAGTGCAACTGCCGGAACACACTAACAGGTGCTTGGCGACAGATTTTCAACTTGAGGGTGGTAGCCAGCCAGTCGAGTACCACATAGTACCCTACCACCATGCTGTGGTTTCCTCACGATGTTTTCCTTCACCGAAAGCTCAAGCTCATTGTAGGATTCGAACCCACGACCTTCGCCGCGGTATCCGACGTCACTTACCACTGAGCTATCATCGCCTTGAATCGAATGGAAGAAGAGTATACATTTCACTGACACCGATAAAGATAAAATTAACAGTTATAAACCACAATTATTAACAAACTTTAGCACTTTGAATAATAAACACACATAAATAGTTAGTACATTGTTATAATATATCTAAATGACCGTAATTGTGAAATTAAAGCGTTCTATCTCCGGATGGCATCCGCGGGACCGCACCTCGTGTGCGTCAACCCCATGCGCCGGCGCACTCGACTGCACTTGCACTAGTAAACTTGAAACAGTTCTCGGTGGCCGCACAGCTATTACGTTTCCCTTTCGTACTGTACTCACAGACTATAAATGTAACACGTGGATGACGAGCTTTGGTATTGAAAATCCGACAGAAATAATTTATCTCAGCTAATTTCGTCTATTGACCTACATTTAGGCTGTTCTTATATAGGATTTTGTTAGATAATTTTAATAATGAAAGTACTAGCTGTTCCGCGCGGTTTCACCCGCGTTCCCGAGGGATTTAATCTTTTCCCGGATGAAAGTAGCCTATGTGCTATTCCAAACTATAATCTATCTCTATGCCAAATTTCATCCAGATCCTTTCAACCGTTCTGGCGTAAATGAGTAACAAACATACATCCATCCATCCATCCAAACTTTCACATTTATAATTTTAGTAGGATGAGTTCATAATTCACTTTAAAATCTACTTAAAAGCGTTACTCATCAAATAAAACATATAATTTATTAGTAAATTATAGAATCCCCCCCCTTACGATCATATTTAATGTATTTTTTAACCTTTTAATAATATACAAGAGATTCTTAACTAAAGAAACATACGCCTCCATTTTGGTACACAAAGAGACTAGAGTTTTAACAGTAATTAGGTGTCTAACTCTGTCTTAGATACAGCCTGGTCTAGTCTAGTCTAGTCTAGACAGGGAGGCCTTGGCGAAGCCTTGTAGCTATATCTTGAGGCATCACAGGAATCTAAGATGTTAACATTATGATTAATATAGAATAGAATGTGGCGGTCTTTTTGTTTATACTGCTTTTTTACTTAGACTTTCTTTTCTCTTAAATAAGCTTGTGTTTGACCGCAGTCTCACTATGCTAACTGATGATGTGGCCGAAGGTGGTAAGCTCACAAAGCTTAGAAGGTAGGCTCTCAAGTGCCACTGTCGGAACACACAGATAGGTGCTTGGCGATAGACTTTCAACTTGAGGATGGTAGATGAGTCGGGTACTACAAAGTATCCACCGTGCTATGGTTTCCTCACGATGTATTCCTTCACCGAAAGCTCAAGCTCATTGTAGGATTCGAACCCACGACCTTCGCCGTGGTATCCGACGTCACTATTTTTTTTAGATACTTATTTCTCGGTTCATATGTTTTGTTTCGACTTACGTTAATGCCTTAAACCCCAAATATTAATACTTTATATATTTGTATATGGTAATTAAAAATCCTCCAAGCAAAGCCATACTCCTTGCTAGTTGTGTTATGTAGCGTTTTCTAACTAAATAATCTTTCTTACCAAAAGATTAGCAAAGAATTACATTTTCATAATCTTACATGTTTCTAAGCAACGTTTTGTCCCACGGTTTTGCCTTCATTTCAGAATGTTTGGTTTCTGAGATTGAAAACTAGTTCTACATTATTCTAGCTACATAAAACAAAGTTTGTTTAACTGATTTTGATTAAACTTTGCACACTTGATTGATCATATCTCGGGATAAAACATAGGATATCCTTTATCCCGGGAAAAGATAAGGTCTCTCTGGAACGCGAGTGAAACTGCGGGGACATAATACTCACGGTACCTACATTTTTTTTTTTTTTTTTGTCACAAGTGACAACGAGGCAGGCGGGTCACCTGATGGTAAGTGACTACCGTCGCCTATAGACATTAGCAATACCAGGGGGACTGCCAACGTGTTGTACACCTTATTACAATGCCTTAAGGGCAAGGGCAACTGGCTCTCAAGTGCAACTGCCGGAACACACCAACAGGTGCTTGGCGACAGATTTTCAACTTGAGGGTGGTAGCCAGCCAGTCGAGTACCACATAGTACCCTACCACCGTGCGTTACTTTAGAAGACGCGTTTGGGTTGTATTTGTTGTGAATGATTTTTTTATGTCTGAAGTCTATGGGCACCATTGTCAGTAGAGCATTAGTAATAGTTTTGAGGCGATGATAGCTCAGTGGTAAGTGACGTCGAATACCGCAACGAAGGTCGTGGGTTCGAATCCTACAATGAGCTTGAGCTTTCGGTGAAGGAAAACATCGTGAGGAAACCATAGCGCGGTGGTAGGGTACTTTGTAGTACCCAACTGGCTGGCTACCACCCTCAAGTTGAAAATCTGTCGCCAAGCACCTATTGGTGTGTTCCCACAGCTGCACTTGAGAGCCAGTTCCCATCTAGGCTTTGTGTGCTTACCACCTTCGGCTACATCGTCACTTACCATGGTGAGAAGCTACATAAGCTTATCAAGAATTAAAAAAAAAAAAAAAATAATATTCATTCATGAACATAGATACAAAGTCTTTCAGTAGCATTCATTTTCAGTTCTAATATTCTTATTGGATTGCCAGTGTTGCCACACATTTTGTTCCTCAACATATACCACCGTATCTGTTCTGTAGCTATCAGCCTCATCTCAAGTATAACTTTGAGAGTTCCCTGGAGCGCTCTTCTATTGCGTAATCACGAACTACAAAGTTGAACTGTACTGTTCCTTAAATAAGCATACCGCAATGAGGTGCTTTTACACGGCACGGTAAATCAACGAATCTGGCTTTCTCAAAGTCAAAGTCGCCGCCTATGGACATTTCAATACCACGTTGTTTGCCGATGTGTTGGCAACTTTGAAGAGCTCTTTTTACGCCCTTTTTGAAGAACCCCATATAATTTGGCTAATATTACTTGAACCGATATCATCAAAATCGCCGACTAAAGTTTTTGCGTCGAAGTCGTTTCATTTTCGTGAGGTGTAAAAGTCTCATGTCACTATGTGAGACATTTCAATGTCACATTCACAGACCTCGTGTCCTCGAAACTACCACAAAATATACTTAAAAGTTCTGACATCCCGAAAGACTATAGTGTTGTCTGGGAATTATCAACTGTTTTTCAGTGTGGCGGACGTCATTTCAACTGCCATACAATTCATGATATGACAAGATATAATACATCACTTATTTCTTCCTACGATTTTTTCCGCCCCGCGGTGTCACCCGCGTTCCCGAGGGATCTTATCTTTTCCCGGGATAAAAAGTATCCTATGTTTTATTCCAGGATATGAGCTGCCTATGTGCCAAGTTTCATCAAAATGATTGAGGAACAAACGTCCAAACATACAAACTTTCACATCTATATATATAAAAGAAAGTCGTGTTAGTTACTCCACTTATAACTCAAGAACGGCTGAACCGATTTAGCTGAAAATTGGCAGGGAGGTAGTTTAGAGCCAGGAGAAGGACATAGGATAACAAAAATACGAAAAATTCACAATAAAAAAAAAAAGAATAATGAAGAAATTTATTTTTGTCATACATTTTGTATAGAACGACTTTTTGACATATCTCGGACTGACAGATGGTTTAGTTTCATTATTAGTGGCGCTGGAATCGAGTTCTAAGTTTTATTTTCAGGGCAGGACAACGTCTGCCGCGCCCACTAGTTTATAATATTAGTAGGACTACAATCCTCATTTAAAGGCAACTAGCTCGCAAGTGCAACTGCCGGAACACACCAACAGGTGCTTGGCGACAGATTTGTAACTTGAAGGTGGTAGCCAACCGGACGAGTACTACAAAGTACCCTACCACCATGCTGTGGTTTCCTTCACCGAAAGCTCAAGCTGTAAATCTTCGTAAAAAAAAGTTGTGGCGATTTTTTTTCAAGCAAAACTCCTTAATTCATTTTCGGAAAGTTCTGCGAATAATTTTAGAAAATCGCCGCATCATTTAATATTATGTTGTCGCCGCTTCAGACACCCACGAGCGCTCACTGGATGTTTTTAAACCATTTCAAGAAACACTATTCAAGGAATACGTGATGTACTGTATAAAACCGCCCACGACTTCCAATTGAGAACCAGCGAAGATTTTTCCCAAATAAAGATGTTCGAACCCACGCATCCAACATGCCCAATAATGCCCATCTCAATCCTTCAAGGTGAAATTATATACATGACTAGCTTCCGTACCGCGGTTTCACTCGCATTCCCGAGGAAATTATAATAAAATATAGCCTGTTTTAGACAGTGATTATGAGCTTTCTATTGGAGTAAGAACCCACTACAAACAAACAAACCTTACCTCTTTATAATATTAGTACAGATATAGATTTAGGACGCTGTTTATCTATAATATAAAAATGAATCGCAAAATGTGTTGGTAAGCGCATAACTCAACAACGCCTGGACCAATTTGGCCAATTCTTTTTTTTAAATGTTCGTTGAAGTTCAAGGATGGTTTTTACGGCGAGAAAAATTCGAATAATTACCGGGAATACCCTAAAAACAGCCCTTTTCTTTTTCCCATACAAACACCCTGCTGTCAAACATTTGACGTCAATCGAAACAAAACAAAGACGCGTTTTAGCGAAATAGGGCAGAACAAGGTCTGCCGGGACAGCTAGTTAAGGATAAAAATGATTTTTTTTTTCATCTTTAAAATCCTTCATATTTTCCGATAACTCGGCGACTACTCCGAGCTCATTAATATGAATAGTACTTAAACATTTCTAGGCTCTATAAAGTAAATTAAAATGAGTTAGGCTTACTTCTTAGAAGCAATATGTATATTTACGTATATACATATATATTCATTATATAAGGCGATGATAGCTCAGTGGTAAGTGACGTCGAATACCGCGGCGAAGGTCGTGGGTTCGAATCCTACAATGAGCTTGAGCTTTCGGTGAAGGAAAACATCGTGAGGAAACCACAGCACGGTGGTAGGGTACTATGTGGTACTCGACTGGCTGGCTACCACCCTCAAGTTGAAAATCTGTCGCCAAGCACCTGTTGGTGTGTCCCGGCAGTTGCACTTGAGAGCCAGTTGCCCTTGCCTTTAAGGCATTGTAATAAGGTGTACAATACGTTGGCATTCCCCCTGGTATTGCTAATGTCTATAGGCGACGGTAGTCACTTACCATCAGGTGACCCGCCTGCCTCGTTGTCACTAGAGACATAAATAAAAAATTAATTGATGAAGAGTAAAAAACACCCTAAATATTTACTATTTACTAATGGAATAATTGATGATAGCTCTGAGATTACCGTAGTAAAGCGAATTCGAGCTTTAGGTGAAAGAAAACGTAGTGAAGAATCAGGGTACTCTATAGTCCTTTACTTTGCTGTCGTTAAACATCTATTTATACTGTCAGCCATACCTAAAAGCCTCATAGACTTTTTAAGCTTACCCTCACAACCAAAAATCATAGATAATTCCAATACCAATGTCTAACAATTAATATTTACTGCTCATCTATATTCTATATCAATGTCAAATGCTACAGGACTTTTTGGCGGGAACTTGTGAAGTGACGTTGTGTTTTCGTTTTATTTTCATTAAATTCGTGTATTTTGAGTTTTATTGAATAATTTCGGTGGTGTTTTGTCCAATAAAGATCAATCTAAGTGCACAAGTGAAGTGAAATGAAATGAAAGCGTGTATCGTGACTTTCCAGGTTGTCCCAAAAAGTCCATGAAATGTTTTTATGGAATAGCCGCCAATTTCACTAAAATTAGACCGGACTTGTACGGACGAGGACTAGACTTTACAGTGAAAGTGACAATAAAACGTGACTAAACATAAAAGATGAATATTTAAATAAAGAAATGGCTTAAAGGTCTCGATACCAGGCCAAAAATGTAAAAAAAAAACAAATGCTACAAACTTGAAATTTGGCAAGTTTATTCCTAATAAGTATCCACTAAGAAAGGGTTTTTGAAACCTACCCTTAAAAGATTCCCTCGGGATTGCGGGTGAAACTGCGGGAGACGACGGTTGGCGTGGTTGGTTAACACACTGCCTATCACGCCGCAGGTCGTGGGTTCGATTGTGTGCATGAACATGTCTGTTTGTCCTGAATCTGGGTGTAATTATCTATTTAAGTATGTATTTACAAAAAAAAGTAGTATATGTAGTATATCAGTCATCTGGTTTCCATATTACAAGCTCTGCTTAGTTTGGGATCAGATAGCCGTGTGTGAAAAATGTCCGAGGATATATATATATATATATAGGTACACGCATCGAATCATGCGACACAAAAATGTCACTGTAAGAGACATTCTCCAAGTATAGCTCAATTTCCCCAACATTCACACGCTATAGTTTTTCTAACAATACAATGTCATAATTGCTTCAGTTTCCACTTTCAATTTCACTGATGGATGCTGTGTGTGGAGAGGGGGAAGCTGCGCAGGCGCATAAAAAATGTGCCGATATACTGCGCCGATACCCGTATGTGATACGGTACGCATAATTGCAATACATTGATTTAGTTTTTAATGATGTTATAAAATAAACTAGGTTTCTGTTCCATGGTTCCACATGCGATTCCCTATTTTGACGGGCCGGTTGGCGTGGTTGGTTAACACACTGCCTATCACGTTGCAGGTCGTGGGTTCGATTCCCATCCAGGACACACATTTGTGTGCATGAACATGTCTGTTTGTCCTGAGTCTGGGTGTGATTATCTATTTACAAATAAAAGTAGTATATGTAGTATATCAGTCATCTGGTTTCCATATTACAAGCTCTGCTTAGTTTGGGATCAGATAGCCGTGTGTGAAAAATGTCCGAGGATATTTATTTGGGGATGGTTAAAAAATCCCCTTTCTCGTGTGAGTCACATGTCAAATTTCTAACCGTCAATTGTCCGTTAATAGGTCAGTTAGTCATGACAAGACTTTTTTTACTTTAAGATTAGCTTGTGTTTAAAAGATGAAGAGAACCGGCTGCTTAACGACGCATTTTCAACTTAAGAGTAACCAGCCAGGTGAGATTCTGACCACCGTGCTGTGTTTTCCAAGTGGTGTTTCCCTTAACCAAAAGCTCAAGCTCATTAAATAGCTAGGTATCATTGCCAGAAAAAAAATGCGAATAACGCCTAGTTTATGTGACGGGCCGGTTGGCGTGGTTGGTTAACTCACTGCCTATCACGCCGCAGGTCGTGGGTTCGATTACCATCCAGGACAGACATTTGTGTGCATGAACATGTCTGTCTGTCCTGAGTCTGGGTGTAATTATCTATTTAAGTATGTATTTACAACAAAAAAAAGTAGTATATGTAGTATATCAGTCATCTGGTTTCCATATTACAAGCTCTGCTTAGTTTGGGATCAGATAACCGTGTGTGAACAAATGTCCGAGGATATTTTTCACACACGGCTATCTGATCCCAAACGAAGAAACGAAGTTCCGTATCGCGCGTTGTCAAAGGGGGCTAGACGGAAAAAATTCTTACGAAAAATTGTCACCGACACTTTTTGCTATAGTAAGCTATTGTAAGCTGTGCGGCGTGCGCATGTCTGTCTCTCTCTCTCTCTCTCTTATAGAAAGCAAGCCAGATATTTTCATTTCTATTTATATATATATAAATAGAAATATTTTTTTTTTATATATATATATACTCTCTCGACTTATATAACTTCGTTCCATCCGGGTGTCCCTTGACACCTCTCAAGTTTTATTTATTTATTTATTATTTTTCTTTCAACAACAAAAAAATGTATAACTGAAAATCAGTAATTTGTCAATTAGAAGTGTTATACTGGAACTAACTACCTTTTTGATACAATTACATATATTGTCGTATCTTTTCTGCAACGAGTACCACTACAATAACAATCATGTTTGTTTACAGTTTTCACTCTCTATATTTTTCTCGTGAGTGAAAATTCCGCAGCTCCATTACCCGAGTGCGCGGGCGCGTGTGATCGCGCGCTTTTTTCCCTCATTGCGCTTGCGCAGGTATACGCCAACATGGCGGCGCGGCGCGGCGCGGGCGTCGCTGAGGCACATAATGAGATTAGTGGATCGTGTCACGTCATCTTAATTAGATTTCATTTGTAATACGCTAATAATTGCATGGGGCTAGATATTATGTTAATCAGAAATTTGTTGTGCTTTCTTTTCGTCTTATATTTTTTTTTATTCTGGATAAGCTTGTGTTTGACCACAATCTCACCATGATAAGTGATGATGTGGCCGAAGGTGGTTAGCACACAAAGCCTAGATGGGAACTGACTCTCAAGTGCAGCTGCCGGAACACACCGATAGGTGCTTGGCGACAGATTATCAACTTGAGGGTGGTAGCCAGCCAGTCGGGTACCACAAAGTACCCTACCACCGTGCTATGGTTTCCTCACGATGTTTTCCTTCACCGAAAGCTCAAGCAACTCAACCCATTGTAGGATTCGAACCCACGACCTTCGCCGCGGTATCCGACGTCACTACCACTGAGCTATCATCGCCAACAATATGCCTTACTGTTTGTTTATTGACAGCACTCTGCCAAAATTTATTCATATCGTATGAACAAGATATCTATCTGTTGCTAGGCACGTGGTGTATTCTCAATCAGCTGCACTTAAGAGCCCTAGGTCTAGCAGACTCACTCTCGAATTGGTGTCAGGTTTATGTAGATCTAATTATTTCGATTCTAATTTCACGCTTATCGTATCCAGATGTATGCCACCAATCTGTGAATTCTAGACTTACCTATAAACAGATAAGATTCCGTCAAGACTAATCCAGTTCTAATTTAAATTTCAATTAAATAGCAATAGGTTTTAGCTACGGAGACGTCTAAGAGTTCAGATAAGATACGCTGTTACCAACTGCAAGAAATTCCGCGAACTCACGCAAGCGTGGTCAGCTCTATTACGTGGCTTAGTATTTATCTGTTTCTAAATATTAAACCGTTTATGTTGTAGTTTTGAGTTCTGGCAATACCAGCTCAGTCACTCCTTTTGGGTGGCCAGTGGATTTTTATCAATATCTAAAATATATACAGTCCATTTCAGCTAAATAGAAGATGTTTGTAATGGCAGTGGGACCAGAATCAACGTGGACTTTAAGGTCTTCTTATAAGGCATATAATTAACTGAAATATATCGCAATAAGGGGCAGAATTTGATTGCAATTAGAACTACTTTTAAATCGTAAAATTTCTATCAATATTAATTTAAGGCGATGATAGCTCAGTGGTAAGTGACGTCGGATACCGCGGCGAAGGTCGTGGGTTCGAATCCTACAATGAGCTTGAGCTTTCGATGAAGGAAAACATCGTGAGAAAACCATAGCACGGTGGTAGGGTACTTTGTAGTACCCGACTGGCTGGCTACCACCCCCAAATTGAAAATCTGTCACCAAGCACCTATCGGTGTGTTCCGACAGCCGCACTTGAGAGCCAGTTCCCATCTAGGCTTTGTGTGCTTACCACCTTCGTCCACATCATCACTTACCATAGTGAGATTGTAGTCAAACACAAGCCTATGCAGAATTTAAAAAAAAATGTTTCAAATAGAAACTGTTACGTAATTAATGTAATAGGTTGGAGGACATTATGGATCGTGCATTTGCAAATAGAGTGATAGTAGAAATACAGTGAACAAACACTTGAGGCTGTATGTATGTAGTTACCTTGGCCACCGACAACACGCCCGAGTGTCCAAGCGCTGATAAAATGTCAATATCCTTGTTTTATTGGAGTAAGGAATAGGGCACACTGCTAGATCCCAGCCAGTTACCTTCTAGGATTTGTGTGCTTATCACCTTCGGCCACATCATCACTTACCATGGTGAGATTGCGGTCAAACACAAGCTTATCCAAGAGTAATAAAAAATAACACTGACAGGGAGCCTAAACAAAATGGTTGCATTTGAATGAAATATTATTTTCATTTTGTGCAACAGAAACATAAATTTACAAGATTTGCCTATTGTAGCTACTTATGAAGAATAATCACGGGTTTAGTATAAATTAAATTAAAAAAAAATATAGTTACTTTTCTTTTTTGTTAATAATAAATCCGAGCATAAGGGTAATAAATACAGTGAGTGTGTTCCCAGTTTTAGAGTTGTAGAGGCAATGGTCTTGTCAAATACTTAAAAAGATAAAAATATAGACCCTGAAACACTATTGTTTCATATTTTACAAGACAATACCTAAATACAATATGTATATTTATTAATTAAAAGTCTTTAGACTATGATAATTATATTTGCCCAAAAAACCTTGATTACCGAAATGAAATTAGATTTTAATGAAATTCTTTTTGGAGTAAGGGTTCGTATGTACTTCACAAATAGGATTGCCATCCGTCCAGGGATTTGTCCTAGTTTAGAGAGCGTCCGGGGAGTGACCTGGGTGCGCCCGGGGAGCGTCCGGGCGAGGTTTCATTTGTAGTCCGGGTTTAATGACGAACTAACTTATGTATATCTGACCAACCAACATAATACATATCGAGACTGAAAGGAAAACTTTTAGGAGAGCAGTTTAAAATTTGAAATTGCAGTAACTTATTTATTTATTATCATATCGTGATAATGGATAAAGACTATTGTAGAGCTAATGGTGTAAGCGCATTCAAAAAAGCTGTATTTTTTTTAAGGAATTCAAAACTCATTTAATCCAAAATGTCACCTTTTAACCGTCGAATTACGTATCTTCAAAACAGCCGTTCAGAAGCTAGTTTAAGTTAACAATTTACCGTCTCATCGCGAAACGCCTCATCGAAGCGTCACGTGACCGGAGGGCTGGCGAATACTTTGCCCAACGTATTAGCATTGCCATCCAAAGAGGCAATGCTGCCAGTGTTCTGGGCACGCTACCACCTGACAGAGATCTGGACCAGTTGGCCTATTTAGTGTCGTATTTTTTTTTATTTGTGTAATTAGATTATCTGTAATATATTAGTTAGTCTTAGTAGTCTTAATAAATGATTGTACTAGATAGCATTTAAAAAAAAAACATAAATCGTAAGCTATTCATAACCAAAAACAATTACACCATAACCTATTCCAAGATGTACAGTTGAACGCAGCCGAGCTAAAAATACTGTGGGGATATAAAAAAAAAAGAACCATAGACCAGTCTTCCTGTGCTAATCGATGCCAATTACTTACTAATGTACCTACAACATACCCACACTCTTCCTAACATTTTGAGTTGCAGTAAACTATTGCTTGCTCTTTCCTTCCTAATGGAAAACGACTGCGTAGAAAAAGAGGGGAATACATCTCTCCTTGACACATAATGTTGCTGTTAGTTCGCGCAAACGCTAAGATGAATGCATTAGTATATAACATAGAGCTAACAAGGCATAGATATGACTTCAAAAGGAAAATATATAATGGTTTCTTTTAAACACATGGAACATTACCGCAGTATGGAATCTCATTAGATCTGTTTATTACAAACCTCATTGAAAGAGGATAGAAAATACTTAAAAATCTCTATTTACTCTATTCCAATGTCGTATACTGTAATAGTCTAATGGTGTCATATACTGTAATTCTAAGGCGATGATAGCTCAGTGGTAAGTGACGTCGAATACCGCGGCGAAGGTCGTGGGTTCGAATCCTACAATGAGCTTGAGCTTTCGGTGAAGGAAAACATCGTGAGGAAACCATAGCACGGTGGTAGGGTACTTTGTAGTACCCGACTGGCTGGCTACCACCCTCAAGTTGAAAATCTGTCGCCAAAACAACTAACGGTGTGTTCCGACAGCTGCACTTGAGAGCCAGTTCCCATCTAGGCTTTGTGTGCTTACCATCTTCGGCCACATCATCACTTACCATGGTGAGATTGTGGTCAAACACAAGCCTATCCAGAATAAAAAAATTTAAAAAAAATGTCGTGAACAATAGTGATGACGACATTATGGTACGTTAAAATCAAGCAATTAGACTAACTAAAATGTCTTACGTTAATAAAAAATAGAATCACCACTGTAACTATTTTACAATCAACTTCATAATTAAGATCATTATTAAAAATATCAATATGTAGAGTCTATTCTATACGTTAAACGATCTGTGGTTCAAAGCAATGATGTATAGAGTCGTATGTATGTGTGCGTACGTTGCGCTGCAATTTGCATGTGTGTGCGTGACTGCAGCGACTCGGCAGGCGCAGGCGCAGGCGCAGCTACGGGCGCGTAGCCTTGAATCCGTACAACGACTGCACTTGTATCGCTATATCAGTTCGGAAATGTACTTACTGGACGCTATATTATTTGTCTAACTTATTTTTCTGTTTATTTTGCCATCGTATTTTATTTATACTCGATTATAAACAGTATTATCGACGGAAGAACGCATTAACAGATTACTTATCAACGATGGTATAATTTCGCTGGTTTTAATGGACTTTTCGACGTAATCAGAAATAAAACTCACAATAAAAATACTTACTTTGATCAAAGAGAGCCTTTAAAGCATTTTTTAAGCCAAAGGTCGTCAAATCTTTAGTAATCCCCTTGGTGTTTAGCCCAGGGTAGATCATTTTTTTGACAAAAGTAAATTATAGTAGGATGAAACCCATTGTAAAAGGAAAAGAATATAACAAAAATTAAAGGAAAAATTAATTACGGTCGAGATATTGTGACGTGAGAATTTTCGATTGAAAAGCACCCTAACTTTTTCGATATTAAGTCATAATAAGGTGAAAAAATTAATGTTTTGAATCAAAATAATTACAACGTGTTTGGAACATAAAAAGGTAACTTTTCACAAAATTTTATGAAAAAATAATAATTATTGAGATAGAAATAAAAAAAACCAAAAACTTGGTTATTTGAATATTTCACATAAATTTTGAGGATAAGTGAAAAAATGTAAATACAAAAGTTGTAGATCTTTCTATTACCTACAACTCTGCCATTTAACTTTTTTCCATAGGACTTGTAGTTTTGCCGGAAATTGAGATAAATCGTTTTTTACCCTTAACCCACCCCCCTTCCACTTCCCGACCTCAGATCGACCGTAATTTATTTTTCCTTTCATTTTTGTTATATTCTCTTCCTTTTCCAATGGGTTTTGTCCAACTATTACCATTTTCAAAGGCTTCTGCACTGGTCTAATTGCTAATGTCTTAGAGAAAATAACAATAGAGCAAGGTAACGGGGCATAGAGATCGCAAGTCGGTCCCCATATGCATTACCACATGATGCTCAGGGTGTGGAAGGAGTTCCTCATCGGGGTTTTCCCTGGTGGTGGTGGATGGTACAGCTTATGGTTCATTGTGTAGACCTAGAAGCACTTTGCTGTCTATATGCAACGGTAACAGCTTACTATCAGGCGGGCGAAAGAAAAGTCAACATTATCTTGTAAGAACAGCTTTCTTATACAGTTGACGCATTTACTTATCATATAATAACTTGGACAACTTGCACAAACAACGTAAACGACGTCATCAATAGTGTTTATTTTTTAATTTTACCACGGCTCGGAACATAATTCACGTAACTTCAAAGTTAGGAGATTTTTGTGCGTCGCGACTGATGCAGATATTTGAAAGAACTCTTAGGTAACGCGTTATAGAATCAGGTTTTGATTGAGTTCGGGCTATTTTTGGCCCAATTTTTTTAGAAAGAATGAATTTATAGAATTACATTCAAGGAAAGAAACCTCGAAGATGTTTTTTATGTATTGTAATTGTACATTTGTTTGTATATTTTGTACATTTGTTGTAAATATTAAATGTTTATGTTTTTAGGAAAGAAATACTTTTACTTACTTTATTAAGGTGTGCATTTTTGTGGAGGTCTGAGGGACCATAGACACCCTTACGCGGACTTTTCGGTGAGCGCTTAGGGCTCTCAACCGAGTTTACAAATTTTAGACGACTGACCGGTGTGCATTAATTGAGATCAAAATATTTATATCGCGCGTTGTGAAAGGGGGCTAGACGGAAAAAAATTCTTACGAAAAATTGTCGGTGACACCGCTGTTCGGCGTGCGCATGTTTCTCTGTCTGTCTCTCTCTCTCTCTCTTATAGAAAGCAAGCCAGATATTTTCATTTCTATTTATATATATATATATATATATAAATAGTTTTTTTTTATATATATATATATATACTCTCTCGACTTATATAACTTATATAACTTCGTTCCATCCGGGTGTCCCTTGACACCTCTCAAGTTTTTTTGTAACCCGTATTATATTTCAAGGAAAATATTGAATGCATACCAAACTACAACATCTCCTTCCTCGACAATCTCGAACTTCTATCTCTTTCTAACCTAAACTATGTGATATCGCCGTCTTCCTCTGTCAGCAGATAATTAGCGCCGCAGGAAGCGCGGACACATTGATGATCTAAGCGCGGGATCGATGTTTGGATCATTTTATTTTTCGATTGGTATATGACTAAAATTTTGATACAAATATAAATTTTATAAAGGTAGATTTTTAGAATGATTCGTCAAATTGATCAATATTCTTATCAGAATAATAAAGACAAGATAAAATAAAACATATCTCCATATTATCTGTTCGTATATGAAAATGAATTCCTTCTAAACGGCTGGACGGATTTAGATAATATTTTGGGACTCGGTTGGCAGCGCTGCAATCGAAGTTTTTTTCATTTTCAGGTCAGGAAAGCGTCGTCGTTGTTGCTTAATGCGCTCATATCCATAATTCTATGAGCATAAAAACACAGTATTGCTTAATTCTGCAAATAGCTTTCTCGTATTTTCCGAACAGAATCGCTACCTCACATTGTTCTCCGTAAAAAAGCGCTTTTCAAAGCGGACCCCGGCTTCCTAGGCATGTGACAATTCGTTTTACCTATCTGACGAAACTACAAACTAAAGGGTCCGACCCCTGCCATTAGAGGTCGACATTACTACAATTGTACATTTTACTCACGTTCTGTGTGTCTGTCTTTTCACGCCCTCAGAGTGACCTATATTTAACAAAAAAAAGGCTGAAAATTTGCATGCCCTGGGCTTAGAATATCAAACGTTCACTCCGGATTCCTATAAATATGTGAGAATTTAAGAACGGCGCGTTTGATTTTGAATACAATTGGTTCTACATTGTTGCCAGTTTAGAAAAAACGTGTTTTTATAAATAAATTGTGTACAAAAACACATTTCGTGTACAAATAAAGTCTTGTTTAATTTCTACTCAAGAAAACTTTACTTTTTATTACAATTTGACTATTTTTAACCTTACTCGGTGTGGCTTCGCGAATGCGCAACTCCTTTTCGGTTACGTAATTTTTCTCTTTCACAAAATCAACAATTTCTCGTTATGTTACCAAGAAACCTTGTAAAAATTGTTACCGATATAGAATCTACACGATATTTCCTACAACTTTTTCTAACTTTCGTGCAATAATATTACATTTCTAAGTTGAATTTCAAAACAATTAAATAACCGATGCGCGTTTATTCATATACCTACTTTATTATAATAATAGCTTCCCGCCCCGCGGTTTCACCCGCGATCCCGTTTCTCCATACAAACTTTGGACCCCCGTTTCATCCCCGTAGGGGGTGAATTTTAGAATATCCTCTCTTAGCGGATACCTACGTCATAACTATCTGCGTGCCGAATTTCAACGCAATCCGTTCAGTGGTTCGAGCTGTGTGTTGATGGACCAGTCAGTCAAGATCTATTTCCTTTTTAACCGACTTCAAAAAAAAGGAGGAGGTTCTCAATTCGTCTGTATGTTTTTTTTTTTTTTTTTTGTATGTTTGTTACTCGATTTCTCTGCCAATTATGAATAGATTTTGATGATTCTTTTTTTGTTTGGTAGATCTTACTTCAGAGGTGGTCCCATTTAAATTTTGTCGAAATTGATTAAGCACTTTTTGAGAAAATCAACAAAAACGAAAAAAAATCTATCTCGTTTGATAAACCTTAGTGAATCAAACTGAGTCGTTGAGCGTGACTTTTTGGATTTGGATGAAATTTCGTGTGGATACTTCAATGGGTTCTTCGATGGTTTTAAAATACAATTGGACCCGGTAGGTGGCGCTGGAATCGAGTTCCAAGATTTGTTTTAATTTCAGGGCAGGACGACGTCTGCCGGGCCCGCTAGTTATATATTATATTTTACCGGCCAGACCCGATTTCAGGACAAACTAGTTTTGCCTAGGATAACATATAAAAGGAATAAACTTTAAAAATTAAAAAATAAAATTATTTTTAAAAATAAAAAACAAAAACCGACTTCAAAACTGTAACCTATACCTTTGTACAAACATAAACTAAAAAGTAAAGAATAATATTTTAATTTCAAAGCAAGAGCCTTAAAGGACAATCAACAAAATTATTGATATTTATATATCTATTTAATATTTATAAACAGTTCTTTTTGGAGTCGGTGCCAGCCAAGAAGGACAGTTTAATTCTGCCTTTGTAACAAACTTTCGAAAAGTAGGGGAGCGACGGCGCAGACCTAAGGAACATTACCGTAAGGAGAGGTGTCGTAAGACGTTTTATCGTATGAACACTTCGTGTCCAGTTCAAAACTGTCCTTCTTCAAACTGCAGCAGCGGCAGCCTCGAAGATGTTTTTTATGTATTGTAATTGTACATTTGCATGTATATTTTGTACATTTTTTGGTATAGGTTACAGTTTTGAAGTCGGTTTTTGTTTTTTATTTTTAAAAATAATTTTTAAAATAACAACAAATTCATAAGTTCATAAGTGCCTTACCAGGTTGAGTTTGAGTTTGAAAAATTAGTCTTTTGTGTATTTAAATTTCATTAAAAATTAAAAAAAAGGCAAAATAACCTGGGTAATTTTTCACATATCTGATCCCTAATAAAGCAAACAAAAAAATATGTCCACTGCTGGACCAAGGCCTCCCCCAAGGATCTCCACGATGGCCGGTAAAATTATGTACTTTATTACACAGTACTTACTACAAATTATTTTTAAATACAACAAAACACAGACTCAACAGACATGTTTTCGCACACAAAATTACACCTATCTAGGAATCGAATCCACGACCTATGGCATAACAGAGTCTTATCACGCCAACCGACCGTAAGACATTCCAGTCTAAGATATTCATTCGTTAATGTCGAACTTGGAGTAAAATGGCCTAATCCATAGTTTGTCCGTTGTGGCCTCTGAAGCTATCTCCTTAAATTAATCGGACGTTTAAGGAGACCTAAATGACCCTTTAATCTGTGTTCGAGATATTCACACCATTCAGAACGCTAAGTCTGATGAATAGCGCTTATTATGTAATGGTAGATAAGAAGCGAGATTTCTAAAGCGTTTGCTTGTAATTTATTTCTACTAGTTCCCATGGTAGCATCCGCGTTCCTGAGGGAATCTTTTAGGGGTTGAAAATTAAAAATCTTTTCTTAGCGGATACTCACACGTTCTGAGGTTTCGTGATTAATCAGTGAGTGCAGGTATTTCGCTTTTATATATAGGTATGTACATTAATATGGGTCCGTGGGGGTCTGAAGCTCGTCGTTTCGCAAATATTTTATGTAAAAAATTAATCGAGGCCTCGGGTGACCGGCGGGCGGGGAGCTTTTTCCGCCAACGCATCAGCTTGGCCATCCAAAGAGGAAACGCTGCCAGCCTTCTGGGAACCTTGCCGATCGGCAGCAGCGGCAGCCTCGAAGATGTTTTTTATGTATTGTAATTGTACATTTGCATGTATATTTTGTACATTTGTTGTAAATATTAAATATATTATGATAATAGTCTGTTTAAATACGCAGATAGCATGAAGTCTATCCTACTAATCTTACTATCTTATCTTACTGTGAAAGTTTGGATGGATGGATGTTTGTTACTAATTTATGCCAGAACGGCTGAATGGATCTGGATGAAATTTGGCATAGAGATAGATTATAGTCTGGAATAGCACATAGGCTATTTTATCCCGGGAAAAGATAAGATCCCTCGGAAACGCGGGTGAAACCGCGCGGAACAGCTAGTATTATAAATGTTATAGTATGATTGGATGTTTGTTACTCAATCACGCGAAAACTACTGAACGGATTTTGTTGAAACTTGACACACAGGTAGACCATATCCTGGAATAAAACATAGGATACATTTTTATCCCGTAATATAAGATTCCGCGGGGGACAGCCAGTAGTATAAAACTAAAATGTATCTTAAAAATATATTTATTCTTTCACCTTTTTTAAACGTCTGACATCACAGCTAAAAGGGTACTCAATAAGGAAAACCATGTAACCTTACTATGTGGTTACATAACCTGACCAGTGTGGGTTCGATGCCCGACCGATCTGCTGATATGATAGCGGCGACCCGGCCGACCCGCGAGACTGATAGCCACACATAAATAACACATCTTAGATTCGCCATTAGAACATTAATATTACTTTTAAACTGATAAGAGACCATCGTAGTTTTAAAATATACATCGAGGTTTTAGTCAGAAGTCTCTAGTGGGAAGTCAGTCACTTGGCCTTTCGTTGCCTTTGTACAATCTCACCACGGTAAGTGATGATGTGGCCTAAGGTGGTAAGCACACAAAGCTTAGAAGGGAACTAACTGGCTCTCAAGATTTTCAACTTGAGGATGGTAGGCAGCCATGTACCTACTACAAATTACCCTACCACCGTGCTATGGTTTCCTCGCGATGTTATTCAAATCTTACAATTATTACATATAGCAACACTGTCCACGCCAGTAATCTATGGTGTTCGTGTGAACCCCGTCTCTCTCTCTTGTCGATGGTCGCAGACCAGCCTCGTTGCACTTCCTCTTGCTCATATATTATAAACTATATTAAATGGTTACGCCCATTAGTCCGGCTATCATTTCCCAGTACCCATAACCAAATCTAATATGGTGTCAGAAGTGGGATAAAAGGAGGGAGCTTGAGCTTTCGGTGAAGGAAAAGAGAAAAAAATAGAGTTGACCGCGTGTGATGTCTGTAACTGTTATTAATATTATTAACGATATTATACCAATACTGAGTTAGTTAACTCATCTTTCTCCGATAAGCCGCTTCCCGACCCCGTCACGTTTTATTGTTAAAATAATAATATTTTATTGTGACACAAAACACTTGACATTGTATTATATAAACATTAACAGCGTAATTATACAGGGTGTTCGGTAAGCAGTATGACAAATTTAAGGGGGAGAAGTGGGCGGGTCAACAACCAAATATACAAAGTTACCTGAATTAAAGTGACACGATTTTTCAGATTTTTATACATTGATTTTTGATTTTAAATATCTCGAAAATGGTGACAATTTACTGAGCTGATTTTTGTATATTTGGTAGGTGAACACCCTGTATATGATGAATATATTAAATATATCACATGGTATAAGAGATTATCAACGCGCTAATGGTAATCCCGGTATTGCAAGGGTCTCTAGGCTACTGTAACCGCTTACCATCAGATCTGCTGTCTAGTGGTAAAATATATGCTATGTTTGGACCGAAGTTCCTTATTGCGCGTTGTGAAAGGGGGCTAGACGGAAAAAAATCTTACGAAAAATTGTCCGACACTTTTAGTGTCAGTGTCACTTTATTGTAAGCTGTGCGGCGTGCGCATGTTTCTCTGACTGTCTCTCTCTCTCTCTCTATCTCTCTCTCTCTCTCTCTTATAGAAAGCAAGCCAGATATTTTTTTTTTAAATATATACTCTCTCGACTTATATAACTTACATAACTTCGTTCCATCCGGGTGTCCCTTGACACCTCTCAAGTTTTTTTTTATAAATAACTATGATATCTCTGTGCTGCGCCGTTTCGCCAGCAGTCTCTATTTTCATTAAGGGGTTAAGGGTTGAATTAAAAATATTTTAGACTAAACTTCCTTTTCTTAGATAGGCACATAAAATATGCAATAAATTAATATTGTAGTAGTAGAAGAGTTATATGATGTTACATAACAATTTTAAAGTAATAATATGCGAGTTATTTTAAATGTTTTAATGAACGCTTATTTCCAAAAAAAGAACAACCTTTTAGCAAGCGTGGCAAAAAAGGAGAAATTCTATGATCAAATGTTTGTCCTGTTTGGGAATCGAACCCACTACCTATAGTATGACAAACAAGGGCTCCAACCGCCACGCTTTTTATAAACACACAAATTATGTAACACTAATCGCGCCTCCATATTGTTTCAATAAATATTATCTGTTTAGAACAAACGAATGACATTGACGCTACATTCATAATAGGTACCCTATGTACTTGTGTCCAGTGTTCGTAGACCTGTGTCTAAGCGCGTAGCCCCTCCGTAGCGGTACTCAATTATGTGAGATAGAGGGGAGCGGCGGGCCTTGTTACGCCGGTCTCGTCAGTATGTCACGTGGTCACCGCACGCGCAACGCTATTTGTAATTTCGGTCAATGCCCCGAGCGTTAGATAAAAAAAAAACATACAATTTGTTTACGCGACTTGTTACGCAAATCTTATGATCCTTACCCACGTTCCGGTGTAAGATAAATATTTTTTTTCCTACTTTATGTTAATAATGATTACGACAATTATTGTTTATCCTGTTTTAAATTATTATTCGTTCCATTTACTCTGTATTCTTTATCGTTTCATAGGAACTGAAAGGGAAAACGAAAAGTAGGTCAACATTAGGAAACTTGTTTATTATTGAAAAATCATACAGTTGCGTCAGTGACGCCTGAAACAAAAACTATTAATAAATAAAAATTAATAGTAAATTGCCATTAAACGAGTACAATCGCTCGCAAAGGAGCCGGGTGTCGAACCGGCAACGCCAATTAATCAAACAGTGAAAACCTGTTAGGTAACTCGGGAAATGAAGGAAAGCTCGCCGACGAAAGTGGAAAAAGCTCTCGCCAATACACACGTAACTCACGCACACAACTACAAGCAGACCACAATCGCACGACGGCTGTGTGCGAGCACGCACACCGGCACACCAAGACGAAAACGAAAGTGTACGATCAACGCCGAGCGCGCCCGAAGCGAGCTCACGAAGTCAGTGGAACTCATCGTCGAAACTGGGACATCAGTCCGCAATTCGACGCGAACGCCGGCGGACGCGGCGCGCGATTGCAACATTACTCATTACGCTGTATGACATAACTGAAAACTGTGGGCTTGTGATTATGGTGTTTGGTGTTAACAATTAAATATGATGGCTGTGGAAGCGCGTCCGGCAAGCGCCGGTCTGGAGACACGACGCTCGCCGGCTTGTGCCGACCGCAGAGCTATGAGCGCTGACACCGAGCCCCGCACGCTGGCCGCCAGGAAGGCCTACCCCGAGGAGCACTCCTCGCCCAAACCTCAACCAGAAGACGACGCACCGCTTGACCTCACCGTTCGCAAAGAGATCTCCGTATGCGAGTTCGCACGCCACTCGTTCGCCGACCCGGCGGATTACATGAGGGCGCAATTAATCCTAAGGCAATCCCAGGACTACCTGGCAGCCGGACGGGATTCCGGCACAGAGTCCGATGATTCCGCCGGACGGCTTAGCCCCGGCGAGGATGCTGTTTCCGGAAAGGCATACAAGAAATCCCTCATGAAGAGATACAGTAAGTATTATTTATTAGACGATAAGATATACGAGGAAAAGCGCTCATCGGATTGTCTACAGTTTTTCAGTACTTGGAAGCAATTACAATTTTATTTATTTCTGTTTCCTATGTTTAATATTATTTTATTAACTGTAACTATGAGTTTACAGAAACTTATCTTAGAGAATATATGTACAAAAAGTTTTTACATAAAACATAACTGAAACTTGTATTACATTTTAAATGATGTAACAATATAAACGGACTTGATTACTTTACTGCCATGCAAATATATGAAAGAAAACAAATGAAAGCGAGCGCTTGCTACGCGCTACGACCGTCTCGTAGCACCCGCTACAATACTAAAGTGCTACAAAAAACATACTTTCGTAGCAAATTTGAAAATTCTATTCGAAAGGTAATATAAACCGGTACAATAATGTGGTATTACAGAATGTATATAATAGTTATTGTTTAACTGACCTTCCGCAATTGTTATTTAGAACAGTGACTAATTATATTAATCTCCAAATAAACTAATTGCCTACTGACCAATGATTATAACAATTATTTCTAATTAATTAGTATTGAAATTGAGTTTTGTTTATGAACCGATAACAAGAAATAAGGAAAATTGTAATTAATATTGTTTGATAAATTACTTTTAAATATAATTATTACTGCCTTTGGGTTAGAGGTTTTTAAATATATGGGAATCAAATCTCGTTTCACTCTAGCACATATAAATTATGATTGGTAAAAGAAGGAGAGATGATTGAATACCTCTCTAGTGAATCAGATTATGACTAAGAAGTAGAATCAATGTTTCATTTGTTTCCTCAATACGATATTTGAACAACAAAGTTTTTTTTTTATTACCGTCTTATCTTAATATTTTAAAGCAGTTTTTGGAAAATGAACAATATGTCGTAGGTCCAAAATTCAAATTCAATTGATTGTATCTAATTTAAGACATGTCTTGAATATTAATTCACAATTTTTAAATCTTTTTGCTCGTATCTACATATAGCGTGATCTCCCCTCAAGTTGAAACTCCATCGCCAAGAGGCAATTGCCATGGCAACAATGGTCGACAACACATTGGCAATTCCCTAGTATTTCAACTCACCGACGACAGACAGAAAAATATAATTATTTTATACTATAGTTTTAGAAGTTAACATTATATTACATGATTTACTTAGTTATCAATACAGTTGAATATAACTTTTGTTATCAATACCTATAAGGTATATTTTGAACCTTTTATTCACTAAATATCCCGCCGGGTTATGGAGAGTACTCTTTGTACCTTATTATTTCGTAATACGATATCATAACTGTACAGATAGGAAGAAATAATTGGTAAATCTTTGTGTAGCCCAATAGGGCCCTAAGGGCACTTATTATTAGCAAATCAGTCCATTATTTTTTCTGCAGTATTTCTTTATTTTAATGTAACTTTCTTTAAAAAATCGTACATGGGAGTTTTTGTTGTTGTGTCCTTTTTTCACGCAACGTGGCATCTCTATGCCTCTCTAGTCATAGACAATTTTATTTTTATATTGTCTATGACTCTCTAGTCATAGACAATTTTATTTATACCACTAGCGACAACGAAGCAGGCGGGTCACCTGATGGTAAGTGACTACCGTCGCCAATAGACATTAGAAATATCAGGGGGATTGACAATGTGTTGTACATCTTATTAAAATGCTTTAAAGGCAATATGCTCTCAAGTGCAGCAACCGGAACACACCAACGGGTGCTTGGCGATAGATTTTCAACTTGAAGGTGGTAGCCAGCCAGTCGAGTACTACAAAGTACCACCACCGTGCTGTGGTTTCCTTCACCGAAAGCTCAAGATCCAGTAGTTTCAGAGCCATTTATAATAAGTACTTTTAAAACTTTCGCGAACTAAATTCATTATAGTAGATTATACCGGGTCTATTCGCGCACATAATAATCAAAATATAATTTCGACTATATATTTGTAACTTGATCGAAACGTCGAGGTTAGTCGAAATTATATTTTGATTATTATGTGCGCGAATAGACCCGGTATAATCTACTATAATGCATTTATAATAAGATTAGTAGGATACTATTTGTGGTACATTAGAATATTTCTTCTTAATTTCTAAATGCAGCAGACTGGTGTGGTCAGCCGGCGGCTTGTTGTTACGGGCGACATTCTCAACCAAACAATAGTGCATTGTGTCGTCAGTCCGTCTGCTTCTGCTATGTTTACTACTAGCAAAGCGTTTGTAGTTGTATACGATCAAGTCTCATCAATTTCTAGTTTTACACATCTCAATCTGTGAGAAATAAAATAAAATGCAACAAAGTTTATGGGCGTATTTTTCTAATAAGTAAATTGTCCCCCCTATTTTACTTGTTGGGGTTGAAAGCTTAAATGTCTACTTTATAAAAGGAAATCCAGGCCAGTCAGTTCCTAGTAATTTTGATTTCTAGTAGAAAATTGCCGCCCTTAATTGCCAAAAAATTAACGTCAGAATTTTTGACATTTGAAGGGTTCTTCTTAAAGTGTACCTATGTGTTTACTTTTTTTTAAAAATTAAATACTAATTTTAAAAATACACGAATTTAATTAAAATAAATCTTTAATACAGCTAATTTTATATGCTTTTAACTAAAACTACACGCTGTATAAAAAGTGTAGGTGCGCACTGCACTAACATAAATAGAGGTCATTGACACATCGCGGAAAATGTAATTATGCATTATTGAATGCACATATGAACTGACCATATTTAGCTGACACGATTTTCCTATATGCCATTATATTTATTTACTTATATACAACTCGTTAAGGTTTATATTTATGTAACTGAGGACAAGCCTATTGATTGTATGGAACTGGTTAATAAAAATTGCGACCGGGCTATAGATTAGACAATTTTTTTTATTATTGCGAAAAAAAAATTGTCGTTTTTCTGCAAAAGATTTTGTTATCTATGGCTGTGAAATAACACAAAAGCTATCTTATAAGCCTACTTAATTACTAGTTCATAATTGTTTCTGAGATTCGATACAACTTTGCTCATAAAATAAATATCGACTATATTTATTAATCTGTCTCATGCTTCCATATTGCATTAACCCCTCCTTGTTTCTATTCTAGCTTACGTGGTTACATTTTAATTAATTACATAAGTAATTAATTGGCGTATAATTTAAATTGTCAACCATTGAACACTAAAAGCCGACCAATTGTAATATGACACTTGGCATAAAATTGAATCGGATTAATCAGTTTACAATTCGCCTGCCATACTCGGAAGTTCGTCGGGCATCGAACCCGCAATACCGCGAACTATACTGATACCTACATGCCTTTTTGCTGACCGTGTTTGTAACATCAGCAACTATTGTATAATTAATTCATGTCACTGATTTGTCATAACATAACAAACCGTTAAAAAGAGTTGTCAATTTTCATTCTTTTTTTTCTTTGATAGCAATCGTCCTTTAGAACATTTCTGCCAATGTCAAGTTATTATAATATCACGTAATATCATATTCACAGTTAACTTAGTCATCGTCAGTCAAGTCAGGTCAGGTTTTAGTTAAATTGGTGGCCGTTCGACTAAAACTTTTCACAGACTTTTTGAGACAACATGAAAAGTCTCGATACTCTTTTTTTAATTTGATTTCACTTCATTTATTTATCATTCGGTCTGAGTGACCCGAATACCGCGAAAATCAGAAGCAGATCCGTATATTCGCTACACACACTGCAATAAGTATTCTAGAAATATCGATTGAAATTGTTACACACGATATAGGTTTAAGCACGTGCCAACGGATGAACGATGTAATCGCACGCTTGTAAAATACATCAATTAATTTCATAATCGATACCAAATTATTCTACTTATCGATTCACAAAATCGACTAATTTACTAACTTCGTAAAATAAGTTTATAGCCTCTCGGTATGTGATTTTGTAGTAGATTACTATAATAAAACCTCGAGGAGACTTTCCAGCGCGATCTAAATGCCAATATTTCTGCAATTTGCGACATTTAAAGCGTATAACACCCAAAAAAAGATTATTACGATCACAATGCAACTTTCCCATGAATATTCAATGTGACATACAGGAAATAATGTGTGTATTGTAAACCAGCTGCCAAATAATATCGGTTATCAAAAATCCCTTCCCGGTGAAATGCGTGATACCTGCGCGGGCGCAGGTCGGAAGTGAAAGGTGCGTAAAAAATCTTATTTTATACGCGATCAGCGGACGTCGCCGGATATGGACGCGTGGACATAGAGGATACGTGATCCACCTGAAGCTGCTGCTTGTCAAACAAACAAACAATACACTCATCTGTATGCAATACGAATTAACCCTTCGGAAGCGTATCTCATATGCAACAGCTTACTTTTTTACACGGAAAATAAAATCTTATGATACTTACAATTCGAATATTCTTTCGAAAAAAACTGGTCACACAACATTGATTATATTATTAACTAAACAATATTATTCTAACGCCCGCGACATTGGCGCGAAAGGTCGTTGTACTTACAAATATTTGCATAATTTACATCCAAAAGAAACTTAATTATTAATGGCGAAGACGTAACTTGTCGACGTGTTTAAATAATACCTATAAAGTTATTATTTTATCCCAATCAAACACTGGCCGGCTACCTGTTCCGAGAAATACAAATTCCGAACAAAAAAGAACAATTTTGAATATATTAATTCTTTTCACATTAAAAATCATATAAAACGTTCGTGACCGACAATGAAACGGCAGCTTTAAATCGATCACGATTGAGCTTAGAATTGATGGCCCTATTATTACTTATGACGTTTCGATTTAATGTAAACAATAGAATGCCCCGAAAGGGTGAGGAAGGGTTGTTCTTTTTTTGAACAGCTTCCTGCAAATTGTTTGTCTCTATCATACGTTCGCCTGCCGGTGGATCTAAAAGGGATGGCAATACGAAAACTTATTTAGTAGCATCGCATGGATTGTTTTTTTTTTCAATGCAGTTTTAGTATTCAAATGACGTGAACGCATCCGTTTTTAGAATTTCAAAAATAAATAAACGCGTCTTACAAATCTACGAGACCGACTATTGATGAACTATAAATTGTTTTACAACTTCCTTACTGAATTTCAAATTGTTATGCTGACAAATTAACATAATCTATTCTTCTACTGTCACTCAATTGGGGATATCGATATTTTTTATCTTATCTGTAATGTATTTTAGCGTGCAACGCTCTTAAATCGGGCATATCGGGGCGCGTGGGGCCGCGCGCGCAGTATTTGGCCGGCCTTCAACTGCAAGGCGCAAGGCTATTAAATTGCACAACATACAGACAAACAGACAATCGACTCGAGCTGTCCGACCACTGTTACTTGAGTTGAGGCCCCGCTTACTTACTTACTATCCATATACGTTCTCGTAATCAACTATTTCCGTTTACCCAATATTATTGCATTGAAAGAACTTGCCCCAATTTACATCTGCACTTTTTGCTACAACTCAAAACATGTGAACTGATTATTACTAACACAAAAAATCACGTTAATAGGGTCATACTGTAAATGTGAAAAAAACTACGGGTTTCCGTAACCATACACCGCTCACCTTGTCCGTCTCATCTGTCGTTCAGAAAAAAATACTTAACCCAATTTTTAAAAGTGTATTAAAAAAGACCTACCTGCCTCCGGTAGCGGGTGTACACCCCCAGCTATAAAAAAGAACTTAACTGTACCGTTCCTTTTTTGAATGCTCGTGTTCCAATCGGCGGTATTTTTTCGCGGTTTTTTGCACGTCACAGAAAAAAGTTTTTATTGGCAAATTTATGGCTGCATTCGGTGTTTTGCAACGGTACCGTACTCTTTTGTCTATTATAGCGTTGCAGATGTTTTTTTATTGCGAAATGAAAGAATGCTTTATTTTTAAACATGGCGACTTCCTTAAAAACTTCTCTTTTTGTAACCTTTGTTCGTCTTTCTACACTATTTAAAAACATTTTAACCCTGTATTTTTAAACAAACAATTTGTATACAATTAGGTTTGCACTGCCAAAATTTAGCGGTAATGTGTTCGTCGAAAATACGCAAAATATTTTACTGGACGCTTTTCAAGATCTGGCAGAGAGGTAATGGAATAAAACATGGTGGAAAATACGAGAATAAATGTCCATAAAAGAAACAAATTAAAATAATTTATGGTATTGATACTATGTAGATAGTAGGACCTCGACCTCTATGGTGAAACAAGTCAGAAACATTAAATGTCAAACGGTCAATTCGCTTCCTTCACACGACAACTCCCCTGTCTATGGCAGTTTCGCAACTGTTTCAAATATAGAATGGCACTTTTGCGCACACACATGTCCGGGGAAAACCAGATAGATAATTAACGACGGCAATAGTTTTTAATCGTTTTTTAAAAGCGCTTTATCGCTTAATTTGGCATCTGTTATGTATTTCACATCATCCATAGAAAATATATGTTTAATATCATTTAGAAACAGACATGCCATAGAGACCATAGAGATATAGAGAACTTCCTACTAACCTATTAAACAATGATGTCAGAATTAAATAACCTGAGACGAGCTTAAGTTGAAAGCTGACTTCTAAACTGATATATTCTGTAAGGCCTAAACTCCATAACTGGCTTTGACTCAGAACTAGCTGCAGAATTTACCACTGGTCAGAAGCCTACGTCATACTAGTCTTTTTTTTTTTATACCACTAGGTGGCAAACAAGCTTACGGCCCACCTGATGGTAAGTGGTTACCGTAGCCTATGGACGCTTGCGATACCAGTGGCGTCACGAGCGCGTTGCCGACCTTGCATAAACCTTCTTATAAATAAATATAATATTATAAAGAGGTAAAGTTAATAAGTTTGAAAATTCTGCAATAGGAAGCTACAAAATCAAAACTCATTTATTCAGTTTAAGCCCTGGTATGGCACTTATGAACGTTACAATTGACTCTACCACCGCTTCGGTTACACTTAAACTGAAAAGACTACGCGAAGAAACTCATTTCATTATCCCTGAGTGGTAAAGACTCCTTTCACGGAACCTCGTAACATATATTTCGCAATCCCTATGCAATTAATACTCTGACCAAAGCTATAGTCCTTCCTCATACTTATCATAACAATAGTTAATTATGTTCAGTTTAGTTCGTCTAGCCACTGTCATGCGTCATACAGGAGGTAAAATCTGTGATGTCAGATGACTTCCGCTCAGACGGGCACACACACGCACAAACGCACACACACACACGGTAATTTACCATTGGTTTTAAACAATTGATTCCACACAGTGGGTGTTTTTGCGCTGCGGTTTATTGTGTGATTTAATATTACTTTTATTTCCGATTCCGTGCGGTTTCCTTTGTTCCTAAATCCTAATATTCGGAAGGATTCATACAAACTAATGTAGAGGCAATATTTTAAATACTTATCATAAGTAAATAAATAAAATAAATATCCTCGGACATTTCTCACACACGGCTATCTGATCCCAAACTAAGCAGAGCTTGTAATATGGAAACCAGATGACTGATATACTACATATACTACTATTTTTTTGTAAATACATACTTAAATAGATAATTACACCCAGACTCAGGACAAACAGACTTGTTCATGCACACAAATGTGTGTCCTGGATGGGAATCGAACCCACGACCTGCGGCGTGATAGGTAGTATCTTAACCAACCACGCCAACGTCGCGACAGGACGAGTAATACAAAAATACTACGTACATTCTATGTTACTTTATACTTACCCCAGCAAGCTATTTGAGACACACTCCGAAATGAAGGACCTAGACGACTGCTGTTCAGTGATGATAGCTCAGTGGTAAGTGACGTCGGATACCGCGGCGAAGGTCGTGGGTTCGAATCCTACAATGAGCTTGAGCTTTCGGTGAAGGAAAACATCGTGAGGAAACCATAGCACGGTGGTAGGGTACTTTATAGTACTCGACTGGCTGGCTACCACCCTCAAGTTGAAAATCTGTCGCCAAACACCTGTTGGTGTGTTCCGGCATTTGCACTTGAGAGCCAGTTCGCCTTTAAGGCATTGAATAGGGTGTACAACACATTAGCAATCCCCTGGTATTGCCAATGTCAATAGGCGACGGTTGTCACTTACCATCAGGTGACCCGCCTGCCTCGTTGTCACTAGTGACATTAAAAAAAAAAAAAGTGATAGTTCCGTTGGATTATGCAATACCTTTTTATCACATCCGATGTCAAAAGAAATTAAGATGATACTGGACTTAGTTGTGGCTTACAAAATCGGTAAGAGAATTGTCTACAGTAGGTTTGTTTTTGTATGTTGATTTTTGTTGTGCTACGGAGCGGCATAATCGCTGAGCGAAAAAGCTCCTTAAATAAAGATTAAAAAAAAAAAAAAAAAACAATTTGAGACATAATATAACATGTTATAAATAACAATTACATGCTCAGTCTAGGTACCGTCTGAAAAAACATCCAGCCCTCAGAGACCTTGCTTTTTACTTTATGGGCTAGACGTGGGTGTGGGGTGGGTGTTGCCCAGCCGTGGGACAACACAGACTAATATAATAAGTTCCTAAAACTATTAGTATACGTACATAGAATAATGTTTATGCTAGGTCTACCTATAGGGGTGTATAACAGGTATTCGTTCCAGTGACAACCTATTTTATCGCTCTTTTCATTAATCCGATATTACGACATTTTTTTTTTAATTCTGGAAAGGCTTGTGTTTGACTACAATCTCACCATGGTAAGTGATGATGCGGCCGAAGGTTGTAAGCGCACAAAGGGTACCAGCCAGTCGGGTACTACAAAGTACCCTACCACCGTGCTATGGTTTCCTCACGATGTTTTCCTTCACCGAAAGCTTAAGCTCATTGTAGGATTCGAACCCACAACCTTCGCCGCGGTATTCGACGACACTTACCACTGAGCTATCATCGCCTTAAAAGATTTAATGAAGAAAGAACGGTCAAGTTTATGTCCTGCTTTAATGAATGGCCGACTGCCTAACGAAACAATTAAGTTCGAAGATGCGCAACACTTTTGAAATATTTATAACAGTTTAATGCAATTTTAACGAGTTGTATTGCCAATGTAATCTTGCTGTCTTTTTTGTACACAAATCATGTACAAACTATAAATGTCAAAAGTTGCGTGTAAACCTAGCATTCTTTATCGCTAGAGATGCCGCGAATAATGTTTGCCTATGGCGAATAATCGATTATTATTCAGAAAAATTATTACATACGTTTTTAGTTTATTGTTTATAGCATCGCGTCGCTTTCATAAGCATCGCTATAACAGTATAACATTATCTTTAAACTAAGCTAGGTAAATTGGCAAGTTTGTAGAGAAAACACAGAGGGTCTAACAGAGCAGAGCAGACTACACGCCACAGGAGATTCTCATCAATTCACATTGTTTGCCCACCGTCTGGCCTGACGCATGTATTTCTACTAAATCAAATACCCACCCTCAGTTTCACATTAATATTTATGGTATACTACCGAGACACCCCGGTTTTGCACGGGTACACGCCAACATTTTTTTTCTGTCATCGTATTAGTATATCAACTCTACTAGGTTTCCGCCCCGCGGTTTCACCCGCGATCCCGAGGGATCTTATCTTTTCCCGGGATAAAAAGTATCCTTCTCCAATGGTCCATCTATCTCTTTACCAAATTTCATCTAAATCGGTTCAGTGGTGAAGAGGTAACAGACAGACAGACACGCTTTCGCATTTATAATATTAGTATGGATTGCTTTACATTGATTATATCCGACATCTTTAACTTTACACAAAACTTTAAAGAATTAAACCACAGAGTAAGGATTGTCAAAACCGTATGAAAATCCGTTCGTTGGTTTTTGAGTTTATCGCGTTCAGAAAGCGGCGGGAGGCTTTATTTAGTTTTATTATTCATTTAATAAGAATATTTTTTCATCATGATCTTTGGATTGTTCACTTAATATTTTCTTTGATAAATTACTAGGAATGTAGTCCCTTAAAGAGACTTATGAATTATTTATCCAGTCGGCAGTTGGCAACATTGAGTTAACGCTACACGTGTCTACATGATTCTTGTTAAAATCTATGAAATCTATTTGTTTTTCAGTTGGTTAATTTATCTGTTATTTATATTTCAGTCTTGTCACGTCTTTGATAGGTATTGATCGATTAATGAATGACCACAATGAAGAAAATAAAAAAATTTATATAACACCCTGTATTTTCTGAACAAAAACATGTTAAATAAAATAACATATTTTGAAAACATGTGATTATGTTCTGAAATTAACTGTTATTAAAACACCTACAAAGTATCCTATGTATTCCAGGATATGATTTACATGTGTGCCAAGTTTCATCCAAATCCCTTCAGCCGTTTTTGCGTGATTGAACAACAAACATCCAAACATAAAAACTTTCAGATTTGTAATAATAGTACGATAGGAAGTAGGATAATAAAAAGGCAAACTACCGACCCAATTTTGAAAATTATTTCAGTATCAGAAAGCTATATTATTCTTGAGTCCTATAGACTAGTTTTCATCTCAAAAACATGTGTGAAGCTAATAATAAATTAAATCGGTTTAGCCGCACATAATCGAATGATTCATGTAAGCCTTGTTAATTTTGTTATATACATGGAAACCACGGAATAGGCTCCGGTTTAATCGAATCTAGCCCCCGTGCTCGTGACATATTCGATTTAAAATGAACCTCCATGTAACGTTACGGAACATAAATGCTCTAAGACTGGCAATAATCTTGCTCGTAGTATTATTACATTAAATGTTTGTCGGCGGACGTTGCAACATTATCATTTAATACAGGTTTTGCATTATTTATTAATTATAGTCCAAATTATATATTACTAGTTTTGTACCCCGCGGTTTCACCTTCGCTCCCTAGGTATCTTATCTTTTGCCGGGATAAAAAATATCCTATGTGTTATTCCAGGTTATTATCTACCTGTGTGCCAAGTTTTTTCAAAATCCGTACAGCCGTTTTTGCGTGAAAGAGTAACAAACATCCATCCATCCAAACTTTTAATTAGTGGGATTAGTGGGATACTGAATGATACTTTAAAAAATCAAATCTTTTGTACCTCAAATGTTAGATTCCGTAATAGAAAAATTGTCGCAAAATAGCAGCTAATTGCTAGACCTGAATTCCTAAAAGTGAAGAAATTAAAACAGACCATATTACGATAAAGATGTGAATGCAATTCAAGTGCAGGGTATTTGCCGGCATCGTTTTACAACACACCACAAATTGGGCAACATCCGAGTGGGTGATGCAATGTAGTGTACGCACGCCACTGCGATGCTAACTGTACGGTCTATACCTTGAGAACGCCCACGTATGGGTTTTGAAATGTTGCCTCTCAATTTTTGTTCCGTGCTCTCACGAACAGTTGACGCCGACATGTGACGACATTGTTGCTCAAATTTATCAGGATATGTGGAAATGGCATCATTACTATGAAAGCCATGTTAGTTACGCTATACTAAATATTTTTTTTGTCGTTGACATAAATAAATTACGCCCCGCGGTCCCACGATAAAAAGTGCCTATGACGTCACACTGCGGCTCATAAAATTTATCCAAGCAAACGACGATCTGTTGCTAAATGACAAACAAACCAACAAACACACTCGCAATTATAGTATTAGTATTGATTTATTGATATAAAATAGAAATCAATTTTGACGGGCCGGTTGGCGTGGTTGGTTAACACACTGCCTATCACGCCGCAGGTCGTGGGTTCGATTCCCATCCAGGACAGACATTTGTGTGCATGAACATGTCTGTTTGTCCTGAGTCTGGATGTAATCTATTTAAGTATGTATTTACAACAAAAAAAAGTAGTATATGTAGTATATCAGTCATCTGGTTTCCATAGTACAAGTTCTGCTTAGTTTGGGATCAGATAGCCGTGTGTGAAAAATGTCCGAGGATATTTTTATATTTTAATTTAATTAAATTCGGGAAAAATCCCGATTACTATTTCAGTACTGTTACTGTTAAAAGAAATCAATAAATTTTCCACGAAAAAACTAGACAATCACCTACCGCCAAACATCACAATATTACAACACCAATATGTATGTCAAAGTCAACAAAATTCTCGCGGCGAAGTGTCAACCGGTCCGTATCGCTGTTGCCGACTGCCGACTGCCGACTGCCGGCTAACGAGTCACCCTAATTGTGCTCTACACTCGGTTCAATAATGCTTCATTTTCAGAAGCTATCCACTTCGCATCTGCGTTCCCCTAATTTACCCCCTTAGAGGTTGAACAATGCCTAAGTAATATAAGCAATCTGTGAGCTAAATTTCAAGATTGACATATCAATTCAGCTTCTTTTAAGTAAACGTCAAAACAATGAAATACTGAGTTGTGACGTCATACGAGCACCATCAAAAAAACAACTTTTTGTGTTGCAAAAAATATGTGAAGAAAATTAAATTTACATCACATACTACAAAATAGTAGCATGCGATAGTATGTTTAATCAAAACAGGCAAAGGAAGCGCACGGGCCGGCCGACAACAATATGCGCGTGCGTGGATGTTTGCAGTATCTCCGTGTTTGTTTGTTTGTTTGTACGACCGGCCACGGCCCGCGCGCAATGCCGGTATTTTACGGTTTCCGGAGATATCTACGTTTACTCACTAAGCTGCACCTTTGTAGAATAAAACAAAAATCGTAGCACTCATTCTAAAACTGTTTCACTGTCCTATTAGGAGATGTATATGACGGTGGTAGAGTCAATTGTAAACGTTCATAATAGCCTTACCAGGGCCTCGATTCGAAAAATATACATTACGCCGACCTAAAATAAATTTTCGTAGCACTTTTTGCTCCCGTAGATCTCGTAGACTCGTAGCATGTTCGCAGAAAGAGAAGTAGAATTTGATGAGTAGATAGCAAAGTTTTGTCTGCTTGAAAACATTGTCCCTAAAATTAGAAATTAGTTATGTGAAAATACTATTACCGAAGTTGGCAAACGAGTTACATATATGACTGACACGGAGTCGAAGTGCGCTTGAGCAAGGATACCCAAAAACCGGTTGGACGGTATCGTAATACCGAACCAAGAAGAATATGGTCGCAGATAGTGTTGCGCAACGCGCGACCTACAACTCGTGCGGAGCTGAGCGCTAGTAAACAGGAAAATCATATCGTTTTATTTCGTTTGACACTGAATTTATACGATTTTCTTCACCATTCATACAATAGTGAGTAGTTATTGTACGTTTTGTTGTTGTTTTATGTGGGGGAGTAACCTAAAAATATTTATTGATACTAATTTACCGGTTTTAAATATTGTACTGCAAGATTCAGCTGCAAAGTTTCTCAGTCTAATAAAATGTTTGTATATACAAAAGTCGACTGTTTATGACGATCGGAAACTTTCTTTCTTATGAATGATATCTAAACGTTTGATATTGAAACTTTTACCGAGTTTAGTGGCGCACGGCGTCGAAAGGTCAAAGAATAGTGAAACAGAGCGTACCTACCACCGTCTACCGTATGTAGCATCGGTGAAGCAACGATTGCGTGTATCGAGCACAGTTTCCGAACGCCCCGCCTCGTCTACCTGTAACCGAGAGATTGCCAAACATTTCCGGTTCCAACTCGTTACCGGTTTTCTCGCAATCGGTTTTTGTATTTAAATTATGTCACCAGTCTCGATTATGCATCTAGAATTGTATCTACATTATGTTAATGCGTAATTATATGGCTCATTTCAATTAAAGCCGATAATTATGTGATTATAATTCATCAAAACATTTGACGTTTCAATTACCACAAAATTTTAACAAAGAAAAAATTCCAAAAATATTGACGTCAACTATTCCGTTTAAACGCTTTGTAATGTTTGGAAAACCGTAGGTTTGTCATTCACCACAATAACCTCCGATGTATGTAATTTAACTTGGATTTCTATATAAAGTTCGCATTTTGAACAAAATTCGAACACCCCACCTACAACCTACCTAATCGTAATCATCTAATAGACCCGACTCGAAATCATTTCCTCTATATTATAAAACACGGTCATTAGAGCTTGGAATACATCAACGGCTCCTCTATCCTTAGCTACAATCGTTAATGAATAACAAAAGCGACCTAATCAAAACCATCGATAGTAAAAACACATAATCGCATCCCTAAAAAATTCCATCGCGTTCTATAAATAAGTAGAGTTCTGTTGTGAATGTGATATTGTTTGCGTGGCGCATGGCGGGCGACGCGGCGCGCACACTTTGGTCTCGCATTGGTATAGTGCAGTTCTCGCCTAGCGCCTAGACAAACTATCTATGTGTTCGGTTTACTATCGTAGTGCGGCGCGGGCGGGAGGCAGGGGGGTGCCGGTGCGGTGCGGGCCGCGCGCAATCGGGTCAAGGGAACCGCGATGCACCGTTCACGTTAAATC
Organism: Ochropacha duplaris; assembly: GCA_951361185.1. Lineage (NCBI taxonomy): Eukaryota > Metazoa > Arthropoda > Insecta > Lepidoptera > Drepanidae > Ochropacha > Ochropacha duplaris. The sequence continues at coordinate 14,534,480 of OX592693.1, forward strand.
TCACTTTCGCGCGCTGCAACGCCAAACATGGCGGTCGTAGTGACGCGCGATTTCGTTCTCGATGACACATTTAACGATTTTCCGGTTGCCAATTTCATCTAATTAAATTTCCACGTTACGCAAACCGTTTTATCAAAAAATTCGGGTGTGGTAATAGACACACGTGTAAATTGACGAAACAAACAAAATTATATCTACGACCCAATATCCTTGTCCCTATTTCATATTTCCTACGAGTGTGTCGTACGCAATCGAGATAGTATGTATGCTTATCTTTCGGTAGTGGCATCTTATCTGCTGCGGGCCGGCTACAATTAATGCAATACAAAGTCGAATATGATAAACTTAGATTTCATTATTTGTTTATAATTTGACACGATTTCGATAGTGTAGAAGTCGATAGAACCCTGCATAGTAGCTACTAGAGTTTACGTAATAACCGATACTCGGATACCGGATCTTACAAAACCGGAAATACGTCTAATTAAAGGTTTGTCTATTGGAAATAAATCCTCGTTCAATGTACGGTGATCACGGTAAAAACAAATTGTAAAGCCGTGTTTATATCTAACCGCGACCGTGAGTCGAATTAACGTCTGTCCGAGGCTACACGTAGCCAACAACCTGTTGTTTCCCGCGACAAGGTTGGCCCAAAAAACTCTATCGCAACAAACTACCAGCTTTTAGGACATGACTAATGGACAATGGCTTGCGAAACCGAATCGTCTAAATTGTAATAACTCTATTATCGGTATTGAATCAGAATAGGTGATCGATCGAAAAAAAATATTGAATAGTCGATAATTAAGATATTCGTAATAAAAACTAAAATGGGTCACAATAAAATAACATTTAAATATTCAGAGCGTTGACAGTTGAAACGAATGCTTTTTGGCATACGTTAATGTTTGTTTCCTTCGTCTACAAAGTATTTTAATGTTTATGTATAAACACCATTTACTGGTATAGTAAACAGCTATGATAACTATAAAGAATGTTTTGTTCGTTTTTAATGACAAACAAACGTAGTTTACTCTTTATAGATAGGTATCTAGCAGTATCCTATCCGTAATCAATACCCGGTTCTTGTTACATCCCTAAAGATTTCTGCGTTTCATGCAACCGATTCCGAGATTTACGTTTTTTTGTAATTCAAATTCAAATTCAAAAATCGTTTATTCACATGGGCCTCATGAAGGCACTCATGAAAGTTAATTACTCTAAAAAATACATAATAAATTAAATTAAACTAATACAATAATAAATTATAGCTATTAAATTTTAGTAATGCAGTCGCCAGGAAGTTACTGTGCAGTTTGCCTCCATGCCTCCCTGTCATTTATATAATCATTAACCTTATAGTAAGCTTTCTTAATTAATGCACTTTTTACAGCTGATTTGAACCTTCGCGTTGGTAAATCAGTTACAATCTTAGGAATTTTATTATAAAATCTATCTCCATTTGCCATGAAGGACTTACTATATTCGGTGTTGTCATCTTACGAATTGAGTGACGTTAAAACACATCCTGAATAGATAGAAAAGATGGCATAGCAACGGACAACTCTGGTTAAAAGTACATCTCGTAGTGAGTTGGTTGCGGTACGGAGCGTAGGAAGCGCACGTCTCGCCCTTCGCGCCTGCTGACCCACTTACCAGCTCTCGCTACTACATAAATATAAACTATACTTGTTGTGATGACTATATGGTAATGCGACACTTTTACATGTTTTCCTTCTTCTTCTTCTCTTTCTTATCCCACGCTTCAACATGTTTTCCTCTTCCACTCCGCTCTATCACTAGTCGTCTCTGTAGGTCACACCTTTCATATGCATATCATTCTTCACGATCCATCCATACCTTCTTCGGCCTTCCTCTACCTCTATATCCATCCACACTCATGCTCAATACTCTTTTTGTTAAATGACTTTTACATGTTTTCCAATAAGCGATTATGTAGAGAAATTACATGGGAATTTGTGGGACGCGTTGGCGTGGTTGATTAGAGCACAACTTCGTGGGTCCCTTCCAGGATAGATATATATATGAGCGCTGGACATGTCTGGTTGTCCTGATTGTGGGTGTCGCTATCTATTTAATTATTTATTTAAAATATACAGGCTGTCCGGTAAGTAGGGCGACAAACTTAAGCAAAGAATAGAAATATCGAAATATCTCGAAAATGGTTATACTTTTACTAATGTCATTTTTGTATAAGTGACCCGCTCACCTATCTCCCCTTTAAGATTGTTAGCGGGTTTCCATAGTTCACTGCTTGATTTTCCCAGGAATAAGTTTTTAAAATTTGTTGGACACCTAACTTAATCAATTTATCAACATCATAAATTTATAATCGCTATTAAATTCCTTATCCAAAATGCAGTAACACTACCAAAATACGGCTATAATAGCCGGACAAACAAAGATCTGACGCGTTGGCATCTTGGTCTTTCCTCCGTGACTCACGAGTCACAACTTAACTCGGTTCAAAACTATTGAGTGACTTAATGCTCGTAATGTGGTTAATTTACATAAAATATGACAGTATCATGTTTTAAATGACATTCTGACGGACTTCAATGAAACTAGAATCGCTGTAATCAATGTTTTTAACTGACTTGAGAAGCAAAACTTAATTGCGCGATCTAGAATGTTAACAACGACATCTGTTGTCGCGTATATGAAGTAGAACCGAATCAATTTGAAATCGTTTCCGTTGTTTAATTGATTTAAATTTTAATTATGACTATAAATTGACATTACCTCATTAGGCAATTAATCTTTTGTATGATTGTACCTCATATCCTCGGCGTCTTACAGTACTTTTTAAATTCCTATCTCTATCATTATCTCCTCTCGATGATTGCTTAAAGTATAACTTCCTTCACCATAAGCACATCTGAACTCATTAACAAAATACAACACCATATTATAAATTTCACAATATTTATACAGACAATGGTCTGTGTAAACATCGCCGAATTTTTCATATTTCCTCATTTGTTTTAGGTACGTCATATTTATCCTTGAAATTTTGTTCCTCATTCATGGCTACATGTAACAAAGCTAAACTAATGATGGGAAAATTAAACCCTTTATAAAGTGTGGATGTGGATGCAGTCGCATGCAGTCAGTTATTATAGTCTAGATGAACGTGTTATCAACGTAATCGCGACGGTTTCCATTTCGCAGCGCGCGCGGCGTCTACTTTCTTACATTTCCCGCGCGCGGGGGAAAGTGCCCGCGCTTTTCCGACGCCATCTTGGATCCGCGCTCCCTTCCACATTACGTTCACTGCGTTCAATTATAATTTTTATTATTATAACGAGTTTGTTTTCTAAAAAGTTTTGCATTATTTACTTTTAATGTAATTTACTCCCTTATGAAAAACAAGGTGTAACCATTTTCAAAAAGCTTATGCAATTTATCGTTTAATATCGAGACTTAATGGCACAAGTAACAATGACGCATATGAAAACGACAAAAGGCAGGAAACATTTAGACTTTAAAGATGACCAACAACTGTTTAAAGAATCATAATTTTCTTATTGGCACAGGTGGCGGACGCTGAAAAAAATCTATGAAGTCATATTTTAATTTACTTCATAATAAAAAAAGCATTATGTAAATTAATATGTACGAATATCAGTTAAGTACAAGTTGGACATTCTTCACCCACCGTGACCTGATCCCTAACTAAGTAGAGTTAGTGGTATGGAAACCAATGATATATTCTCAAGGATAACAATTCAAATCGAAAATAAAATCAACTTAAACATCTCCTTTATCAATACGGAAATTCGATCAATTATTCATAGCGTGCGCGCACGCATGCGTGACGTGAAGATTAATGGGACGATCAAGGATCTATTCTCTATTTTCAGCAGGTTAATAATCATTCACAAAACTACTTTAGTATACACTGAGGTGAAGTTTAAAAAAATATTGTATCATTCGTATTATTTAAAATCGATCTATGACGTACTGATTATCATTTTACGATCGTCCATTGCTTTCTAATGTCAAAGTCTATTGCTATGTCGATTTGAATGATTCAACATTTTTACAGTAGCATAGTATTTATAATATTATCTGTTACTGTATCCAATTATTTTAAATATTCGTACAAGTGTACTACACATTATTTCAGCAACCCGGAAACTGTTGACGTCTAAGAATATAATGACAGCTGTCACGAGGTCATTACAAATTGGACAGACTTTATTAATGATTTCTTCACGTCAACGACAAAAATATAATGAACAATAACTTTTTAAATAGGTCAACACTTTTTATCTTCAGGAATTTTCCAGAGATAATTATGTCAACCACAAGGAATAAATAAAATAATATTATCATTTGCAACTATAAGTATCCAGAATAACGTAAAAATTTTTTTTTTATGCATTCCTCTTTAAAACACGACGGACAATATGTAGCGTTGCGATAGATCCATTTTGTATGTTGTGTCCCGCTCTACAATGAATGTGTCATTATTCTCATCACAAATACAATCAATACAAAACATATAAACCATTGAGAAGCAACGTTATATTACCAAACAGATCCATTATAATTGGACCTCTATAAATATGAGCTCTTGTTCAGATCAGGGGTCCGCGCGCTGGTCATCCATCGAGTCCGAAATAGCATGGCTTCCCGGATGTAACGCTCTGACGTCAGGCATCTCACTAAAGATTAACCGAGACGTGTCAATCTTAAATTACCTCTATTAGTGTTGATGGAGGGTTCTAATTCCTTTGCAACATACTAATCTAATCTGTTCTTCATCAAAGTACTACAAAACTGATAAAAAATATATCGGAATCCCCGAAAATGAATCATTAATTTTGCCTTTCTTTCATTTGACAATTGAAAGCAATTGACGCATTAAGTATGTTATGTAGATATCAAAGAGCAATTACAAATTAACGTATAAATAAAAGGCTGCATAATCTTATGTCCTCTTATGTCAAGAATTATGACATGTTAAAGGATGACATAACCAACAAATAACCTTGAATATGAACGTCACAGAGTTCACATGACCATTGTCTCCTATGACCAAATCATCCACATAATATCAGGTCACGTATACATTATGGGTTCTCCATGATTCATGTGGTTTTCCTCAATAACGCTATCAGATGTGTTACAAGCTTTGGGGTAATTATTTTAACAATCAATATTATAACACTACAATAATTATTCTCTTCTTTTGTTTACGATTGTTTTCTCTTCTTTTTCTTGTCCCTATCCCACGCTAGGTGTAGTCGGCATATCATGTTTTCCTGTTCCACTCCGCTCTATCACTAGTCGTCTCAGTACTCACACATATTCTTCACGCGCTCCATACGATTGATTTTACTACAGGTTAAAATTATTGGTCAGAGACCCAAGAGTCATTAAATAGGTTCTATAGTTTTGCCGCGAAATCGTAACACAAACTCTCGCTTTTATATTACCAAAGTTGGAGACCGTAGTCATGTAGACCGCCTGCCTGTTTGTCAACCTAATGACATTAAAAAAAAAATTTGTAACGTCGCTTGCCTTTGTCACACACATGCATTGGCCCGAGACGCAATGGTGGCGAGTGCACCGTATTAATTAATTGAGCCATTACATTCAATTGTTTGTCTACGATATGGTACAACACGGAACCGATAAAAAATATCGTACAGCAGTCCCTTTTGCATTTGTTAGTACTGACTATTCGAATCATGACTTCCAAAACAATTTAATGTGTGATCCGGTTATTCCGCATCTCTGCTAAAACCGTAAATTGATATAGGATAAGATAATTACAGATCTGTTGTAAAAAGTGTCTCGAATGAAAGTTCAAAGCATTTTTTTTGTGTAAACGTAAATCCTCCTAATTATTTCCTGTCGCCAAATAAAAATACGCCATTTTCCCACCGTTCAAATTGCTAAAGTGACACTTCTTTGTGTTGCAATTCAAAAATAAACGCGCTAAAATTATAATTATTTTATGCACCACACTAGTGTCGATCTGACGTCACAGAACACGCTAATTTTGTTCGAATTTAGGTGTGTTATGACAAAAACACCGATTTCTCGCCCTCTACTAAATGTCTGAAACAAATCCAAAAGAAAAATCACCGTATTTATGTGACAAACATTTAAAAACCAGTCGCAAATGTAACGGTTGAATAGCGTCAACAAGATTGTGCTAATTTTGTAAAATCCCTTCTACCTCGACGCTGCCAATAATTAAAATCAGCTCCTTTTATGCATAGAAATAATAACAGCCATCTACAGGTCAAAAACCATTTTCCTACAAAGAGAAAAAAATATATAGAAAGCGTACATTGCACTCTACAAAGCCAACAGCTATACCGACCATATTTTCCGAGCTTGTATTTTGCCGGCTCAAAATAATAGTGCTGCACCAAGGAACATGGGTTGTAAAGGGGGTGGTATCCGCGTGCATTCACCTGGTTTCAACCTACCCCCACCCCTTTAGTTACGTGGGTGGGATACCTAACACCCCGCATAACTTATGCAAGTTGTTAATATTTCAGCGTAGCAGGAAAGTAAAAGTAGTTTCAGTTGGATTAAGCAGAACTTTATGTCCCTCTGTCTTTATGAATACTCTAGTGGCTACGGTTGATGTAATTACCTCATCTACGTTGTATTTACTTTAATTCATTTCAGTACCTACACATCTATTCTATATGCAACATTGAAAGTTGTCTTTTGAAAAGCAACAGCTTACTACGCTTGGTAAAGCAAAAACAAAATAAAACCGCAAAGCTCGTTACTTGCTAATAGAATAACAATTATTATTTTATCATAACTACAAATATACTTACACACAATACAAGAAAAAAAGACAGGATAAAGGAAGCCAATAATTCTTTCCACATATCGTCTAGGTACCTTTCTTTAGTAGACCGTCCCTAAATCACCAATACCTAGCATGTATAACCCAAATTGAAATTTATCGACGATACACTCTACATTGTCCACGTGAAAGGAGCCGTGTATTGAACGACCTGAATTTCAGCCTTTATTGATAGTACTAACGTGGCAGGTCGTACTGAAACACCTATTAATACGAGTCCAATTTACTATATGGAATATCCTTTAAAATAACATTAAAGAATAGATCCAAAAGAACAAAAGCTGATTTCGGAATTGACAAATGATGCTTAAGTAGTTTTAGCACTAGGAATATAATAGGGGAAGTAGTTTTAAAAATCCGGATCATAATCCAGGGCTAAAAAAATACAGCAACGGAAGGATGCTCATATCCTGAACATAAAAGATAATGATTATGAAAGACAATGTACAGACGAACCGGCGGTGGATGCAATTCTCGTCGCTATGAAACTGCAACAAAATTTAAAATCGTGTACACCATTCGGGGATGTGCAATTTGTTCCCGAGCCAGAACTGTTGTAATATCCAGAAGCGGTGCGGGAAAATGTACAAAACTTTACTTCGCAAATTTTCTGTAAATGAAATCTCTCGGAGAGTAAAATTCCGGTGTTGAACAGTGCAACGAACCTTTTAAATGGTTTAACAAAAACAGTTTGCATGTATTGCCTTCCTAGGTTCCGCTGAATAATGCACGCCCGGGTACGCGCGCATCCGTTTGCTCTGTGCAGCTCGTCGATTTAGCTTCAAAGGCTCTTCCACTTACTGTTTAACCCCCTTTTTACCCCATTACACCAAATTGCGTCGTATTCCAAGCTTTACTTCAGGATACTACAATGCTGCATTTGTATTATCTTTTTTAGCGTCTGGTTTGTATTTCGCTTACGTTTTATCATCAGCATTTTTAAACTCTTTTTTTATTTATTTAATATTCTAGCGATTATTTAATATGAGCTGCTATTATGAAAATAATCGTATGTTCCCGCTTTAACACTATACATATTTTCTTTGCTGCACGTAATGTACCCAAGAGCTCATGCATTCGCAGATCCGACTTAATACAGTGTCTTTACAGCTTCCTATCTCGTACCTAATCCACTCAAAGTTGTCCTGCTTCCATTTCATTCACACCTAATCCTGTTGAGTTGAAAACATTGTTTTCTAACGATACTACTTTGAATTCCAGTGCAGTGTTGATAAATAAGATTTGCCAGCAAACGAGTACATGTTGTGAGTTGAATATCTGATAATGTATTCTATTGTTATCCTCCTATATTTAGAAGATAGCTTCTGGCAAATAAACTGCACTCAAGACGACCTATATTTAAATTGCGTCTGTTATTCTAGCAATAATGCTTCCTGGTCAAGTCACAATATTTTACATGAATTAATTTTGATTAATGATAGGTAACCAAAAATTATTTGAATTGTTATTTTCGTTACAAAGCTCCACAGTCATCAATCTTTCCTTTAACACCTACAGTATAATAACAGCGCTCCCTCATGCAACGCTCGCGTGACAAACTCAGCACGTAAAAGCATGAAAACCCCCCAACATTTGCATAAGGTCTCAAGATACCCACTATCAGACAACATTCGCTTTCCACCACATGTGTCCCGGGCCGTAAAGAGTTCACATTCCGTCTAGACACTTCGACCTGGAAAACGAAAGGGAAAGCCTGTAGGCGTCCCGCTCTATGCGTCAAACATGCGCAGTACCCTCCTGGGGGGAAGGAGACAACAGGTGGGTCGGTGAATAATTCAGGGGGGTGCGGGTGCTCCCAAGGTCGGCGTACGGAAGCGTCTGGCTCGGATGTATCAAGATTATATATTATGTTATCGATTTTGGGGGTAATTTTCTCGGAACACGCGAATGGAAATGTTGAGATTTCGATTTGCGGTTTTGTTTGCTTTGGTTCTAAACTTGTAGATATATATCGCAATTCCTCACAACTTAAAAATAACTCCATATTTAATCAACTCTCGGCGCTAAAACACAACAATTATCTTACGGAACAAACAATTTCAATATCATCGAAAACCCATTTGGAAACAACGATCCTCATACTCCTCATAGCGGTACCTGCGCACTTATCGTAATGAGTTATCGTTTCATAAGTAATAAGCAAGTCCTAGAACAACAAGGGCTGAATACGAACGTGAAGAGTTCTTCTAGAATTATTTACCAACCCACACGAACCTCTACACCCGACATAATGTACGTGTAACTCCACTAAAACTTTACCTGAAGAAATTTTGATAAACGACGTCCGAAACTTACCTCGTTTTCTCTTTAGACGAGTCTCGAGAATCCTTTGCAGCCCTGTCTAGATTCTGCGGTGAAATTACCCGGAGGCTACATGACTACCGACTTCATTTACTTTTTAATTAAATTTCTTGTTTGTCGAAATATACTTCGCAGTCGCTGGTATCTTATGCTTCAATTCACATCTTTATGGCCAGCTGTTATTTTTTGTCTACTGGTTTTGTTATTTTCTATCCATCTTAATTCTTTGCTGCAATGATTTAGGGCATATGAGCTAATTTAAAACCAATCTTCTCTACTCTAAACTTAATATCTACCTTTTGTACAATTTAAAACTTGTTTTCCTTCGATCGTGATCCCAATAACATGTATGTGTCTATTGTTGCAGTGGACGGTGAACCGACGAGCCTGACGCTGGGTGCTCGGAGCTCCTTCAGCAGGGTGTTGCTGCACGGTCTCCTGGCACCAGCGCCGACGACCAGGCATCATCTCTACACGGCTCCTAACACAGGTCACGCTCTTTTGTTTAATTGTTCCTATTTTGAAAGCTCTAAGGCCCTTCACCCACGTAGCTACTAAAACGAAACCTAGTACCTACTAGTAACTCGAATCACTAGCAGATCAATGGAGGCTCTCACAGCGGCGCTACTAGTTAGTTATCGGTTAGTAACGCGTTACTAGTTTCAAGTACTGGTTGCCAGGCTACTAGTTTCTGACGCTAGGACTCGGACTAAAATTATAGTGATTTGCGTAGTCATTTTTTAACTTAGTTACTAAATAGTGATTGCATGTGTGAGAAGGAGCTAAGGAAGTGTACGCATCAATTGAATTTAATATCTGAACCAATGGTACAGTGTTTGTTTTCGATTAACACTGTCTTCTTACTTTAGACTTTCAAGCAAAAATGTACGTTTCACGGTATGAAGCACAATAATTTGTTACTGAACCTTGCTGAGTTTCTTGCCGGTTCTTCTCAGTTGAAGGCTGACTTCCGAACCGGTGGTAACTTCTGTAATTCGACCTTCATAAGTGCCCTTCTAGGGCCTAAACTGAATAAATGGTTTTGACTTTGGACGCAAACTATTTTTTTAGATGAAATTTTACTTTGTACATTATCCTTTTCAAACTTTTTTATCCACCATTAGGTTTCAAAAGATGCCAGGTTTCACGTAATCTACAACGAGCGGAAATAATTAAGATAGATACTAGAATATTTAAAGCCTAATATAATACACAACGTATCTTATATATTAACTTTATTACGGTTGAATTATTTACTTTATACTCTAGTAGGTGGATAATCATGGGAGTATTAAACTTTATTGGATCGTGAAAGCTATCTCAAGTTAACCTCCACAAAGATTATTAACTATCCGAAGTATCTCTGAACGGAAATGAAACGGGACCTCATCGGATACTAGTCTCGATAACAACGCTCTGTGGTTTCAGCCGCGATTAATTTTACACCTCATGGACTATATTTTAAAAGAAACCAGTATGCAATACAAACATACAAATCCAGTTTTTTATATGTGGATAGTTCACTCAAATATACAAATACAAATACATTTATTTGCTTGAATATGGTAGGTATACAAGATGTCACACAAAATAATACAGTTCCATATCCTGCCAGTAAGGCGTACAAATAACATTACACATTACATTACATTGTTAAAAATTACAAAAGAAATAAAAAAAAATAACATTAAAAAATATATTATATCATGTCTATTATATTATTAAAATTTGTAGTCATTATACCTAGACTTAGTAATATTAAAAACTCATTGATGGAGTAAAAGCACCTCATTACCAGCCAATCATGAAACAGATGACAGAACTTTACATAAGGCAGCTTTAATAAATGTTGAATCAGAAGAAATTCGCTGCAGAAACTTCCCTAGCTGAGTTTCTTGCCGGAGTCTTCTCAGTTTAAGTGTATTCCGAACCGGTGGTAGAGTCAATTGTAACGTTCATAAGTGCCTTACCAGGGCCAAAACTGAATAAATGAGTTTTAGTTTGATCAAGATTTTTTATAGATGGATACAAGATAAAGTGTACATGTTTAAAAACATTACAGATTTAATATTTTTTTTGACGTATGTAACTTTTATCTTGTAGTATTATTAGTTCAAATGTGGGCAGTATGTACAATATCGAAAGTGCGGAGGGCAATTTCCGTTGGGCACCGACTTCGCTAGCTCCATGTTGGTTTACCAAGTAGAAAGATATTTTCATTTGATATTTAGAGAGTATTACACAAACATAGGTATTATAGCTATGTATATGTAAAGATGTTTGTTCGGATGTGAATATGTTTGTTAATCACGCAAAAACTAATTAACGGATTTTGATAAAACTATGGAATAAAACCTGGAAACGTTTTTTGCTTGGCGATTGTTTTTTATGTGGATGTATACGATATAAGTTGAGGCGATGATAGCTCAGTGGTAAGTGACGTCGGATACCGCGACGAAGGTCGTGGGTTCGAATCCTACAATGAGCTTGAGCTTTCGGTGAAGGAAAACATCGTGAGGAAACCATAGCACGGTGGTAGGGTACTTTGTAGTACCCGACTGGCAAGTTGAAAATCTGTCGCCAAGCACCTATCGGTGTGTTCCGACAGCTGCACTTGAGAGGCAGTTCTCATCTAGGCTTTGTGTGCTTACCACCTTCGGCCACATCATCACTTACCATGGTGAGATTGTGGTCAAACACAAGCTTATCCAGAATAAAAAGAAATACATCAAATTCATTTCTTGATAGATCCTTGCATTCTCCGAAACTACAGATCCCATTTTCAAAATTCGTACACTAATATTGGGGCACATAGCTCGTAGAACTGACGGCCGATGGGACAGAATGGTTCTTGAGTGGTGATCAAGAACCGAAAGAAGCAGCGTGGGCTGGCCTTCCACACGGTGGACCGACGATCTTGTTAGGGTTGGAGATCCTTAGGGGACGCTGACATCTTCCAGCTGACATGATTCATTTCAAAAACGCAGGTGAAACCGCGGGGCGGATGCTAGAATAAAATAATAGAAGGGAATTCTAAAGCAACGTTCATAAAGTGAAACTAATATAAAATAATAAAGCTGCGACTACATGAGGTGTAGTGTATGTATTCATGCTGAAACTGTTTAACGTATAACATATAAGTGGATCTGCTGGTAACAACTATATGTAGCGACGGTAAAGGTGAGCTCACAATAGCGAAACTTCATTGTTCAAAAACATATAAGAATTAATAATTATCCTGCGAACGTTAAACGTGAAATCTGGTCCCAAACTAAGCATTGCTTTGATAATAAACTTTTTAAGTAAATATATGTATGAGACATATTCGTGGGAATAGAATCCACGATCGGTCGTTTGTCGGAATCCACGTAAATAATATACTGAACCTGCTGCTCTCAAATATTAAACAACTAGCTGTCCCCCGCGATTTCGTGCGCTCCCGAGGGATCTTATCCTTTCCCGGGATAAAAAGTATCCTTTGTATTAACATATGGAATAATTTCCAGGATATGATGTACCCGTGTGCCAAGTTTCATCAAAATCCGTTCAGCCGTTTTTGCGTGAAAGAGTAACAAACATCCATCCAAACTTTCACATTTATAATATTAGTGGGATTATTTTGACGTAAGACGCACTAAACTTCTATTTCTCTCGTCGCGTCGTGGTAAATTGCTACTACAATAAAAAAAACCGCAACACATCGCCTCCACCTTAAAACCCGCTGACAAATCCAGACCACCAATCTGTACCTAACTTAACATAAACCGGTGTACATAAAAGGGATTACCAGCACATACAGCTCCAGGTATTGCCTGCTCTCCTACAATATCGTCGGCCACCCGCAGCTATCTCACTTGGATAATGTTATTGCTCGCAACTTGCAATGTGGGTACGAGCCGTACAGGAGTTAAATGATTATTATACTGTTTCCAAAGAGTACTGTTACGGCCACTTAAAGGAGATAAACATAATCATTTGGTTAATAATTTATTTGCGGAGCACCAGTCAGTTGGGTCACCTGGGAAGTGACTACCGTCGCCTATAGACATTAGCAATACCAGGGTTTGCCAATGAATTGTCAACCTTTTACAATGTCGTAAAGGCAACTGGCTCTCAAGTGCAGCTGCCGGAAAACACAAACGGGTACTTGGCGACAGATTTCAATTTGAGGGTAGTCAGCCAGTCGAGTACTACAAACTAGTTCTTAAATGAAAGCTAAAGTTTATCGTAGGATTCGAAATCATGACCTTCGCCGCGGTATCCGACGACACTACCACTGAGCTATCATCGAAAACTCTTTCGATAATTCAAAAGGAAACTTGGACAAAAATAGAATACTTCAAAAAGTGCGTAACTTTTAATAGATTCGCCATTACGCCGTCATAACAAAACTTATGGGCGGACGCCTCGCCGTGCCAACCGTCACTAGGCATGGTATGAAAAATTCATAAAGAACAAAGAGGAAGTGCCCTTAGCCGGCCGGCAATCGATACCGCGTCAGCTGATCCGCCCAATGTCACGACCGCGCCGAGCCCGGCCGCCACGCCGCCGCCCGACCTCCCGTCTCCCGAACTCCCGTCTTCCGACCTCCCGTCTCCCGACCTCCCGTCTCCCGCACACGCACACGCACCCTCCCGCGTCCGCACGCAAGTGTGAAACGTCTACACGCACACGAAAGCTACATTGTCCAAGTGTGTGTCGTCTGGCAGGCTTTTATGTACAAATGAGTTCCGAATCTATGTCTGGTAGGTTGGTGTGGTTTTCGTCTAATACTGTAAGTAGAGCAAGTCAATACTAGGAAGTGTTTCTAGCCGAGCTTTTTATATCTTTTTTTGGATTAATTTTTGGATATTGTTGAAAATCATTGGATTAATTTGGACTCTGGTGCTTACATATTTATTATGTGCGATTCGTTTGATAGATTATAAAAATAGTATTTTATTCTTGTTTACTTACTAATAAAACAACCCGACGTAATTGAATTCTATTTTATATTATGCAATGTAACAATAATCAAGCTCGGTCTCTCCCAACTTTCACTCTCTGTCAAACCCTTTTCTGCCGTCGCCGCATCAGTTTGCGCAGATGGCCTCGCGGGGCCATTTGACCCAAAATGTGCAATTCCATAATTACACTTAACCCTACGAATGCGTGTGGATGATGTATACACAGTTAATATTAGAAGGGTTCACATTATTTTCCACTGTTCGATGAATTTGATTGATCGCGTCATCCTGTCACTTTTCGTTGTGCAATATTTATTATAAGCGCACTGTAGTTTACTTATGAGAAATATGAATGCGGTTATTCAATAGGTATTCCATTCTAAATATAGTTAAATCATCAAATCTATTTCTAAGTAATAACTGTTTGTAAACAACGAACATTGAGGTTGAGGAATGAGAACATTTACTTATAAACTTTGCTTTTTAATATTTAGAAACCACAACTACCTATATTTAGTTAGGTATAATAATAAAACATATTTATTCTTAAATATATCACAGGATCTATCAAAGTAAAATCGCACATGTGCAATCTAAAAACACATTCGAAATACAAACACTTTCGGCACCACTCAAAGCGTAACCCTTACAATACCGCCATCGGGTCAGCGAGGCCCGCATCTAACCAAATACGCAACATCCTAACCAAACAATTGAAGAGCGCAGATGCTTGTACACATTGCACCATCGCATACATATTTGGCCGAAAATACAAAGATTTTGTGCAAAAATGGGTTATATTGCACCTTGCACCTCGAAATCGCACCGTCATCCATCACAATGGTCGCTAATCTGGTTTACACATCTCGTTCTGATGTATAACAACGTCCCTTTCTTCTTTTGAATTTGGTCGACGGCTTTCCGGAGCTATTGACACTTTGAAATTAGAATGTCACGCGTGGGTGCGCAAACGCAACCCATTGTCGAGAGCGAGTATTGTGCTCCGTCTCAATTTGCAATCGACCGATATTGTAAGGGTTAATTATGATGGATTTACACATGGCAACATTCGTGCCATTCAATCCAATATTTTCGTTCCAACAATTTTGATGATTCAATTTCCAAATCATCAACCAACCCAATGGATTCATACGACTCCAAAATCTTGTTTCTCTCAGTCAAATTCACAAGAAAAAGGATGAAATGATTCCCATTGGCTTTAATGTTACAATATGGTACCTAAACCGCATTGTACAATGTAACTTATATACCTAAGTCCAACGGCAGATCTAAATAACGTGATTCTAAGTAGAATTAGCATATTAAAGAGCTGGTGACAAAGGAAACGATACAAGGGGTCACTTAAAAGATACTTTGACCATCTCACATTTTTTCTTATGCATATTAATTTAAAGTGATCTTGTGTCATTTGTATTTAACTAGCGACCCACCCGGCGTCACACGGGTAGAGCAGTGTCGTATCAAGATAAAGATAAAGATAAAAAAGCATTTATTGGACACACACACATAAAAACAAAAAAAAAACAATAGAAATTAAAAGTAAGTTACACATTATGTGGGTCCAAATGGCCCCAGCTCAGCCTATGCTGCAGATAACTACAGCGCTGATTTTCGGCTGAAGCCACGGGTGATTCACGGACGTGCGGACGGACAGCGCTTATCAGGATACTTAACTCTATTGGTTCAGTAATGCACCCAGCTGGCATGAATTACTCCGAAATTAAACCTTCCTCATGAATTAATCCGTCCATTGGTGAAAACTGTATGAAAATCATTAAATAATCAAATTAGCTTTTGAGTTTATTACGACAGACAGACCCGGAGGACTGTTTGATAATAATTTTATGATAGTAATATCTTCTTTTTGGAAAATATTAATGTTTAATAATCAGTTCAGTTTAGACCCTAGAAGACCGAAGATATTAAAGATACCATCGATTCAGAAGACAGTCTTTAACTAGGAAGAAACTGCTTAAAAACTAAGCACGGATAATTTTGGTTTTTCTATATTTTTCGGGCGAGTAATTGTTCGGCAATACAAAATAAGCAATTTACACACAAATAAATAACGAATAATAAGTAACCACAATTTCTACTTTCGCCTTGAATACAAAACAATCGAGTAATATCTTAAAACAAAGGACATTAATAATGAAGCACTCAAACGTTTATAGATACATAGAGTACAATACACGTGGTATTACTGGTCCATTACATAACAGTATATATTCACCGCACAATATATTCATATGCAAAAAATGGCAAGTTCTAACTCTTCATCGAGGATTATGGTCTAACGCCATTCCTCACAAAGGGCCCTGGACAGTGGCCAGTCTATAAAGATGGTCCGATTAAGGAAGGGTCCGAGCACATCTTTGTCTGTCATTGTGATATTTTACTAATGGGACCGCATTCCTCGCCGACCGGTAGACCAGATTCGGGACCCTCGCTCGGAAAGGCCCTGGTCATTATTTATAGTTAATTTATTATTATTTTGATACGCGAGATGAAAGGGTTGACACAATGAGGCTCGGATTCCGTGTTCCTGGCAGTTGGTCAATCGTGTGTCCTTAGTGTCAACTGACCGACCGACCGACCGACCGACCGACCGACCGACCCATCGAAGCCGAGGGTGCTATGGTGCGAACACTTCATTGTTTATGTTCGCCAGCTTGGGAACTACGAAAAAAATACACAAGTGCGCGATGGCATCGCTTTAATTCTATTATACCAATATAGAAGGAACAATATTTAGGTTTCTGGGTTCCTATAAATAATTCTATATTAAATTTTTCGATATGTTATATCACAAAATAATCCTAGAACATGATTAATTTTTTCAATGAAATAAAATAGGGAAGACGGATGTGCTACTTCGAAGATTGGAAAAACCAATAACGTCTAGTTTTCACGTTTTTCAAACGCGACCTAGGCCCCAAACATTACTTAAGTTGGATAACATCGCGACGAAAAGAAATCAAATTAGAATCGTAGAAAAAATCTGAGCCGTTTTGGGTGAGAAACGACCGTCGCCCCGCCACATATCACCGCGACACACATTTGAGACTTGTAAAAACCTAGATGAAAAGGGTAGCACCTTACGATCCTTATTTATCACAAAATGGAAACGTTTGTCACGTTTTCATATTCGCAATGGATATTAGTCGAAACGCTTACCATATTTCAACACGGTTCTAGCGTATAACTATTCCAAACCTAGAAAGTATGTTTTCATTAAAATCCCTTTATTCCAAATCAATAATTATTATTATAATTGATGGAACACTATTCCATTCTCAATATAAATGGTCGAAGTGACCCCGCGGCCCCAGTGTCCGGCGCTTCCCGATTCCCATACATTGTCCGCCATTGAAGGGTTCACAATGATTACAAAGGGGTGTGGACAGCGCATTTACGTCGCGCACCGGTCAAATGGACACACTATTTTAATACCAGTAAATTCAATGGACGAGGAAATGTATGAATAAAAGGCTTTCTAGACGATGTTGATTATATTATTTAAATACTGGACAACCGTTATTCGTCAGTTTTTTAATGCCCCTTGGACATGAGAAAGTTTGATCCCTGCTTGGACGTGATTTTTTTACATTATTTTAATTTTGGCTTTAGAATTTCCTTCCTGAATACATTATTTGTGTTTTGTTTACGAACAATTATTTTGTAAGCTATGTTTCTTTATGATAGGAACATATTTTTAATAATTTCAGCTTGATAATATTATTGGTATTTTTTTTAATTTTATGCATTCACAAATTAAATACTTTACTAACACATTCCATATTGCAATAAAAAACTACTTTCATTATAAGGTTTGTATTAACAATAACATTGTATAGAAAAATTAATTTAAAAGTTACATAACACGAAATTCTCTAGCATAGTAATTAAATGAGAACAAACACAAAGAATTGGTCAGCACCCTTCTAAAACGACTCGTCTAACACCAAAGTCGCACGCCACATTCCACATGCAAAAATCCCAACCCTAATCCACCCCACGGTCTATTCGACCCCGACGATAGATAAATTTGCATAATTGTACATTAACTTGGCGCTGTTTTTACATGACAATTGCTAAAATGACCAACGGAGATGATTTCACATGACCAAAAACAGGTTGAATGCAAGTGCATCTGTGAATTCTTCTAACGGTTAATCCCGGCTATTGTAAACTGACCGTTGGGCCTTAAAGACCCCGAGATTAATTGCATTGCAGTGCAGGGTTGCATGCAAATATATGCAAGAAAGATGACAGTTAGATAGGACAATGAGATTAAGATTTAAGCGGTTTTCTAACGGTCATCTCCCATGGCCATTTTAAGTCTGGACCAAGACTTGTTCCTTCGAAATATGAATTCGTTTCTTTATCAGTATGTCTTGTCAGCAGGTTCCCTCCCCCCCTCACCAGCGGACAGCGGTGTCTCTGACGTGGAATCCTCCTCATCAGGCGCAGGGTCCGCGGAGGAGCTGAAGGCGCGCCTGCAGCCGCCGCCCCCTGCGCCCTTCCACGCGCCCTTCCTGCCCTTCTACCAGCATCACCAGATCGCAAGCACGCTGCAACATCATGCTGCTGCGCATCCCAGACCACCTGGTAAGTTTTTTTGGCTGCTTGAATTATGTTGGTGGATGAAATTAATCTGTAGGTATAGCAATTTTGTTGTCTGTTACCTCACATGAAGTATACGTTCAGAAATAGATACATTTCCTTATTAAATAGAGGTATTATTTAATAATTTAATTTATTGGAAATAATCCTGATTATTCGGTTTTGCCGGGTGTATTATTTATACAGTATTCCGAGAATTAAATTATATAATAAAATGCATATTATTATTAGCTGCGATAAGAACCAATTAGTCATTGTACCTATTCGTGGGTACAACAAAGCTTCTATTAATGAGGAAGGTAGTAAGCGATAGTACCAATGTTATAAAACAAACATTCAATTTAAAACACACTCCTCTAAACAATGACGGTTTTGAGCATCTAAATCCAAAGCGCTTGGCCAAATTCCAAAACAAATTATATTTCAAAGAGCATAATCTCAAAAATTAATATCGACAATAAATTGCGACGAGAATTAAAACAAAACAAACGAGGCAATATTAAAAATAGGTGAATAGTGCCGTATTGTGGAGATTTCGATGCTGTAGGTGAACTAGCGGTGAACGGCCCCCCCGGAAGGTCACCTTAAGCCGCGTAAGCGCAGGGAATTCGGGAATACTTCGACCGACGCGTCTTGACAGTTGACAATTAATATTCTTCGACCTTTTCCGTGACAAAAAAATAGAATTCATTAGCTTATGCGTTTTAAAGAATTAAAATGTATTCCTAAGAAATATTATGAAAAAACCTGAGATTGTACAGTTATGAGATATGTACTTAGAATGCATTAGGATTAATTTAAAACGGAAAATTGTAACACTGATGACACTATACAATACAAACGCGTCATAGAGCGGTAGTGTTATTTTCATCATGCCTGCGATGTTGCAAAATGAAAAATGATCGCATCGGACGTTATCTAAATTTATGCAGCGCGGAGCTTTATCATAGCACTTCCGGGGGCGTGTTTAGTGTACCCTGGCCGGTGGCCAACTGGCCTTCTTAACAAAATTTAAAACGTATCATTAAATGCACAAATTACTGTGCTGCTCGCTAATAACTCTCCGCTGCATTTGTTCGCAAGAAAAACACGCGAATACCTTAGTGCAATGAATTTCACTTTCTTTTTAAAAACAAAACGATTAATTGCGTGACTCGAATAGCTACCGCGGGAACATCTTGGCTGCCTCCAGAGAGATTGTTGCATTTCAAGAACATTTCTTCCTCTGAGGAAATATAGATGTTGTTCTTAGGTCGATTAATATTAAAAATAACACGGAAAGTATAGTTTGTCACGTTTATTTGTTTTTATTGTTTTATAATACATATTGCGTTATCAAGTAAAACCCATTGTTACCGCAAGGGAAAATTATTCTATTCGATGATTCGACTTCCTCCCGGTGGATGTTTAATTATTCCACAAAATAAAAACGTAGAACAAGTATCGCTAGATACACGTAGCCACCGGTTTCCGTGACACAAAAACAAAAGATGCGACGGACGGACGGACGGAACCAGTTGGCATGGCGTTGCATCGGGCGTTTATCGCAACTTGGCGCTCTACGCCCGCCCGTCCTCAGCTATTTGACATTGTGCAAGGTCAGTGATCCTAATATAAAGATGCAAAAAACTACCGACAAACTTTATGCGAAGCGCGTCGCCGTTGACGATCGCCAGCGCATGCGAAGCGACCACTTTCGATTGTGTCGCATTTTAAAAATGCCTTGTAGGTAAGTTAAATTCCCCGACTAGGTCCCTTTGTCTTCCAAGCGGATATATAAACAGCACACTAGAAAATGTTAATGAGACGTCCATTTTGGCTAATAAAACAAAATGTTCGCAGAATTAATTAAACCATTGGAATCGTCGCTGTACATGAAGAAGGGAGCTGTAATTTTTATTGCAGTAATCATAAATTTTACTACTTTTTAATTCATATTAACGATACAAACGACTACATTGAAAGTATTAAAGCTTTAGTTTTAGTTATAAGTACATATGTTTTACCTTATTCAATCAATTTTATTAACAATTTGAATAAAAGTACAACGTTGGCAGTTTATATTCGAAAGGAAATACCCGTAAAATTTAAATTAAATGTGAGTCAAACTAAAACTAACAGACTTATTGAAAGCATAATTGGAATTAGAAATACGCAAATTATAATCAGAACATGTTCAACCCAGTTATATTACATTTTGTATGAATTTTACGGACACTTAGATTTGAATCAGAAGGCTAATAAATATTGACTAAAAAAAAATTTACCCATCACACGGTTCCCCCGTGCTATATTAGCGCTGAACAAAGGAATATCGACTGTATTCATTCAATTAACAATGCTCAGATCTGATCATATCGTTTATGCACAAGAGAAGCATTACGTATAAAATTGTTAGAAATTCAACTAAGGATAAAACCTTCATTGAGAACTACATAAAATAGTGACTAACGACAGAAATAGTAGCACAATGTGTTGACCAATAATACCATAAACATGATAACGAACCAGTCAATGAAGTCACATGTCTTCTAATACAAAGCTGTCTAACAATAAACATATTTTGCTATAAGTTAACTAATATATTTCAAAGTTTTCCCGTAGATTTACAATGTAGCAACAACAACAATTTGAATTCTTCTCAGTGCATTATTGCAGTAAATAAAAGAATGTTAAGGCATGTGATGTGAAGCAGCGGCCCAGGCGCGGTGTAAATCGGCCATTGCTGTAATGAAGCACACACGAAATTTCGGTGTTGCAAACACGAATATTGGGCAAGAGCGGTGGTACCGTCGGCGCCATTGTCAGGCTCTGGCGAAACGTATACGACCTTCCTACTAGGATTGGGCAGTCAAAACCTGATTGTATGAGTATGTCGTGTACAATTTTACTTTTACATGCTTTTATAGTCCGAATTATAGTATTATCAGATTACAATTGAAAATATCTTTGGACACTGTCATTTGAAGATTGTAATTGACTATATTCAGTAGAACTTCTCGCTGAAGTAAAATTTTAAAAGATTAAACTAACAATATTGTGCTCTAGCATTCAAGATTCAAATCTTTTCATGGAATCTAGACGTATGTAGGCCTTACACCAATAGCTTAATTAAAACAAAATAAACCTTGGCTGGATGTTGCCAATTGCCAAATTGTATGTAGGCAGCATGTTAATAGTAATTGTGGTGTGCGTGAAAGATCGCCGCGTTGATTTTTGAATGTGATTATTGCGTCAGATGATGCGGGTTCGACGAGCGTAGAAAATACACACTTGACTCGAGATCAAGTATTATTTACTACAAGTGTAAAAAAAACTCCGATTAAAATACCATTGGTGCGCCAGAAATTTGTGCAACCACACGTATAGAAATAACTCTAAACTCCCATGTCGTGACTACGTATAAATATGGTCGTATCCGCGTATACTCCAACAGCACGAGCGTTGGACAGGATATGACAATACCTGCGCATAATTCCCGATAAATAATCGAAATTATTAAGGAAGTTCTCCTTATTTCAACTTTCTTATAACATGCACAAAGTTGTTTTAAACCTTTTTAATTAGAGTGTATAATTTTACGGGGTTCGCTTCAATCGAACAATTCTCCACTGAAATGAGATTTGTACAGTAAAACCATAAAATAAATGGGGTCCATTTTTGAAATAGTTTATAATTACAATGCTGCAAGAATTATTTAAACATTCTGAGCGCGAGGCAAACATAGAGACATCAATGTGACATTCGCAAATGAAATGGAAATTAAAATGATCGCTGTGTCTATTCTGCAGCGCTGCATCGCGATAAGCGTTCGTGTCTGTAGGTGCGCGTGCGCGTCTAACGTCGATGGGTGCGCGTGTGTGTGTGTGAGCGTTGCGCGGGAGTGTGTGCGAGGTGATCGGCCCGTTTCAAGGGCAGTGCAGCGCTAGCGCTCGCCTCGTATTAATAGTTGACGACTATTTTCGCCTCGCCGACCGCTGGGGGACCGGAACGTTATATTGACATTCGCAAACTTCCAAAACGGATTCTCTGCCTTACATCATGCGACCGCACGCTGTCTCACTCCGACCACGACAGGTTATCCTGTTCTTAATAGCTTCCGTCAAGATTATTTAAACTGCTATATTCCAACTAGAATACAAAAACAACACTGTGAAATAATAATAAAATATAAACGACTTAATAAAGTATCAATTCCGGTTTATCTAACTAGATTCTACAAAATGAGCGCTCAGTGATTTCCACTCGTTCGTTTTGAATCATTCGATTCGCAAATATGAGTGATAACAACTATTTACCTACTTTCTGATAGTTACAGTTTCGCAAATCAAATGCAACAACAAATGAGTACATTGTATAGCTTTCAGCCTCGATTCTAAGTGCCAATAAAAATTGCCTACATAACGTAGGCACCTATTCTTTCTAAATCAATGTTCCATTTCATTTCTGATTCGCGGTGTTTATGTAGGTATGTTTGCTATACATATAGCCAAATGAAAAGGGGACTGTAATTTAATATGTGCGGCTGTCATTATCCTTTACCCAATTGGATTCCAATTAGTCTCAATTCGCCCAATTCATTCGGTTTTGGTGACGTCACTTGGAGTCTAATAAATTTTCCACGGCGCGGCGCGGGCTGGATACACGACTAACACGACCTATTGGATACACGAACCACGGAACGAAATAACTATCGAATGCGATCACTGCCGCTTTATAACTGTGACCGCAAATCTATAAAGAGAACAATAAACGTGTTAATTCTAAAAAGTAATTCTCTTTGTTTATAATCTGTACGTGTACCGTCCCCGTATAAGGAAGACGCGTCGCGCGCCATCTGTCGTACGAAAAGCGGTTGCGCAACCACCGCGCACCGCGCACCGGCGACCCACTTGTGCACGGCGGCCGCTGCCAAACGCGCCTCGCTCGACTCCTCTACAATTACATATTTCGGTGTCGCAACAAACAACGCGGTCGCATCCGAGTTGAACGGCCCGCGACCTTGAGTGTTGCGCAGCGCACCGCACGCGCCGCTGAAAGCGAAAGGATCCACTCGATGATCCCGGAATTTACCATAATGTGTCCCGTTAGAAATGTGCGTACGTGACCTGCGACCCGTATAGTCATCCATTGCTTTTTTCATTGTAACCACAATTTATCAAGAGCTATGTCTTCATGAATCACGTGAAGTCGCTCCACCCGAACAGAGCGGTCAGGGCACACCGCAGCGGGAGCGCATCGATGTGGTGGCGCGATGGTGCACCGTGCGTCACCTTCGCGCGTTCACCACACGCGCCGCTTCCTGCGCCCGTGTTGTTTCGCAACGCATCTCCGCTCTCGGCGGAGAGCGTGGCGCAATCGCCGCCATCTTCCCGCTTCCGAAATACACGAAATAGCTGCGTATCGGAATCGAGTACTCGGAAAATTCATTGCGACCTAATTTTCCGTAGTGGAATCTCAAACGCTCCACTTGTTCGAAAACCTCGCACGCTTCTTTTACGATAGGTATAAAAACAGAAGGGGGCACAGCGTCCAAGCGGCCTATATACGCGCTCCGGTGGTTTCCTGGCCGTTTTAAAATTATCCGCTCGTCCCCGGCGAAGCGGCAAAAGGGCCGCCCTTCACGGACCACGGCAGCCCCCGTCACTCTAAATAGCCTTATACTTCCATAACCGGGTCGATCGGTCGTCGGATGAGGAGACCGCGGCGAGCGGCGAGCAGCTCGGCTCGGCGGCTCAGCGACTCGCTATCCTTGTGTTTATGCGTCGTGGATCGTGTACCTAACCGGGTCAGTGTTAGGTCGCATAGCGCTGCATAAATAGACGCGTCGCTCCCCGCTGCACTCGCAAATCCTCGAGTGGAAGTGGCCGATATAAAATAGCTGTGCGTTTCGCAATGTGTTTACGCTCGCCCCACATGCCCCCGTGCCAAACCGCTGGATTCCACCGAATAGTAGAGCTGGCGTTGCAAAACCTTAGTTTTAATATAACGCCCGTGTCAATGCTGCCGACACCGACGTCGTCTCGGGCCGTGGGAATATGGGACGGTTAAATTTAGTAGGCGGACGTTTTTCGAAATAGCTGACTGGGTTATATTAGCGTGGTTAGCTTCTAATTAGCAAATTATCGAATAACAGCGTCTATTGCGTAAGCCCTGTTACTTCGTTATCGATACAAATTAGTATTTACCTACACTTCTCAATAGTTTCGGGTCAAATATAAACAGTAAGTATGCTGTTTGTTATTGCCGTGTTTCCAGGTAGCAAAAGAATTCTTCGCCGCGCTTTAACAACTTCTAATGCATCATAATTTACACATCATCAAAACTGAGCTGACCAACGAGCTAGAATTTTGGTGTTATTCCCAAAATGGACTTCATCCTACTCGTATCCCAACTTCACCTCACGTTAACCAATTACATTTGACAATGGCTTTGACAAGTGACAATTTCGATCGATAATTGGGTGAAAAAAAAAAACGTTCCGGCCTGATTGCTTGCGAGTCAGGGTCGGATTAGGCAACGTGTTGTGATGGAAATCAGCCGGACCTTGACCGGAGGTGTACGCCCCTCAACCCGCTTTTTATTGCCTTTATCTTGGCGACAAATTATAATGGGCATAATAGATGACGACTTTATTTGGTCACTGGCCCTCTATCGAAAAAAGTAATGGTCGTGCAATCAGATTTCTTTTACGTCATCAATTTAAGGTCTGTTGACTGCTACTGGCTTAGTCCTTTAAAAACAAATCTAAACATGGGAAAAATTCATAGTTTCCGCAGCAATCTACAACAGACCAAAATTATATTATGCAGTCTAATCTGTCCAAAATCTGTCATTAGAGCAATCTGCGGCAACAGATTGTTGTAGCTTAGGCGCCTAGTAACCTTAAAAATCTATGCATTTCAAATAAAATGACAAAACAAATATGAAATCTCCCAGTTCAAAATGAATACCAGCAGCTAAATCAGGCTAATTCTGTGAACGAACACACGCATTGCGTGAGACGCGTTAGTTTTCGCCTTCCGTTCATATCTAATAACGTTTTCCGGCTCCACTACATCAGGCATCGATTGCGACCTCAATTTTATACTGATTTACATGTTTATTTTAGTCCAGCTAAAGTTTTGTAGGTATTCGACGAAATGAATCAACTCTTTCGCGTCGTCAGATTCATCTTAAGAAGTGCGTGTGTGCGATAGTTATGTTCGGAAATCCCCAATAGAGCAGGGACAGGACAGTCACTCGCAATAGCATCCACTGCCAAGTCTGCCAAATACTATCGTACTCAACATTGATAACTTCCGGCAATGTAAGGGACTGGCCTTCGAAAGGTCGGCTATGCATCACCGACTCCGAGGTTGCAAGCCGCGGTCGTTCTCAGACACAACGACCGATCCAAGGGTCTTTATAAAAACACCTCTCCGTTCCTTCGATTACCTGATCAACATGACTTTATGATTAATTCTCTTTCTGTAGGTAAGTTTTTTACAAACAAATATGGCCAGTTCTTTTTTAAATGAATATTCAAAATATATTTTATCTTTTGGGGTCGTGCGAGGCACCTCTGAGGGTCATTGGTGATAAATAAATAATGCCTTTTTGGTAGATCCCTCTAGGGTAGAGGAAGGTGCCTTTGGATGTCAATAGCAGACATCTTTGTGTTGAACTCATCTTGTGGTTGATATTTCAAAATAGGTTACAAATTTCTTTGAGTTGCTGTAAGTTTAAAATGTCACCTGTATCAATTTATAAAATTACATAGTTCGGGTATTTCTAGCATGAATCTTATTATTTCTGCATCGGTTATTATTTATCATTTGTTTAGTTTTCCATATTTTCATGTTGTTTTGTTAAAAGCTTATTCATTCGTGTTTGTTCCGGTTTTTACAATACAGTATTGTTATTAAACACATATTGTTTACGCGTATAATGTAGTACACTAATATAGGCATCAAAACGAACACATACACACTTCATTATGTAGGTAGGTAATGGTACACAGAGTCAGAACGGTTAGTAATACATAATATGCATTAGGGAAGGAAGCTGCTTTGCATGATTAATTACTGTAATCTTATATATAATTTAACATAGTGTACTTACATGTGTATAGACAGGACAACTTCACCTTGCACACTCATAACAATTACGAGATACTTAGGTTTGTGATGACAACAGAGGTATCGAGTATAAATCTGGAAGGTACTCGCCTGTTCAAAGGTGAATAATTTATTTTTGTAGTTTCACGACGTTTATGAAAATTCACCCTCACAGCTCATTGTAAATATACCTTAACGCCGCCTGTGAATATTACAGAACAATTTCCAAGTGAAGTCAAATAAAAACAAAATAGTCAAACTCGGACCGGAGTGATTGATCCAAAATGGCGTCCGCCGTCCTGCTGCAAGGAAGTGTAGGAATTCGCGAGACGCGTTAGAGGGCGCTTGGGAAGTGGGAGGGGGAGGCGCGCGGGCGGGGAGGAGTGACCTTCGCGCGTTGATGCAATGTCGCCGTGTCATTGACCACGCTGCGCTGCGCTGCGCCGCGCGCAAACAGTTGCAGCTAGCCCCCCCACGCCCCCGTGGCTCCCAGTTCCCCTCGAGCCGTCTATTGCCCCCCCTTTCGCGCAGTAAACGGCCACACCAGAAACTTGCCGGTTTTACGATGTTCGCTCGTTTGCATTTAGATGCTTCACGTATTTTTTTCCTCATCCAATCTATTTTAATTATCAATTTCTATATATGGTGGTTATTTTATTATATGAAAGCGTATAATCAGTAGGCTTTTAAAATAACATCCTAGATCAATTTAATTAAATGATTAGATAGATGGGATTATTTCGTCACATTTGCAGTTTCATATAATATATAAATAACTTAGGTAGGTACTTTAAAATTAGACATGTTTTAGATGAATTATCATCTAAAACGTGAGTTATTCATTATTTTATTTTTCCACCAATTTATTTAAAAACTCGATGATTTTTTATTCATGTTTTCATAGGTAAAGGTTCCTTCTATATTTTTAGTACGGTAGGTAAATGAATTATACCCACTTTGATCACTTATCTATTTTATATAACAAAGTATAATTTTGATTAGAATTTGTTGTACCAAAGCAATGATTATAAGTAAAAAGGTTGTTATACCTAAGTATGTAACTCAGTACCTAGATAAAATTATGCATAACTACATGTGTGGTCAAAGGTATTTGACTCATCATGTTTTCATCTTTTTTTGACAAAGCAAGACCAAACAGATTATTTTGTGGAGTAAAAAATGTTGTAATAAAGCATTTTTTATTTAAAGAAACTGGAAAATTATAATCCAATTTCTTCAAAGTCATACATAACGCAAATTAATAAATAATATACGGACATTATAATGTGACCCTTCGTTATTATAATAAACAAGCGAAAGTCAACTCAATAATTTATTTATTTATAATCAATAGGTATAAAATTATACTAAAATCCATGAATTAAATAATCTCCGAATAAACCAAAACAGAATTTCTGGGATACCCTGGCAAGTACAACTCGGAAAAACCACAAATGAAGACAAAAGGTAATACCTACCTTATTGAATAAAAAAAATGGAATGGACTTCGCAGGTTCCTTCCTACCTAATACAGCAAGATTCACAAAACTCGCAAAGATAAACAAATAACATTCAAACGTTAATTAAGTTTAAGTGCATCTATCTTATTTGGTATCAAATTCTTAAAATTATGTTTTATCATATCCTTCTACTTGAAGCGGAACGCGTCCTTAACAATGACAATATTAATATTAAAACAAAAATGTTTTCACAGTTGTATGCATTCACGTAAGCGCGGGGTATACGAACTCTGAGTCGGATCACCTTCGATGCGTCCCAAACTATAGTTTGAGGTCATATCGGCAATAATAGTTATCGATAATATCGTACGACAAACAAGATGAACACGTTCGGTAGCATCACTAGTTGGTAGGTACACTGTGCGCGGGAAAGTCGAGAAATGTCAAAAAGAACATTTGAGTCACAACGGTTGTTGCGATACACTCACCCTAGTCTTTTGTAATTGTAACCTAAGCAAGCACGCTGGCATTTCAAAACGAATTACATACCTATTCGTCTACCTATGCTATTTCACATCAACATTATAAAATATGCTTAATAATTCTGTTGGTACTAAAAAGGTTGGTTTGTCCTGGCAATTGGTATCTGCCACAGATAATGCCGCGGCCTGAACATGACCTTACACAATATCAGACCACTGCATAAGTATTAACCGGCCTAAATAAACATCACTCATTTGTACCGAGCACCATGTATTTCTCTGATAAACACATCCGGCCGTTTATTTGTTATATAAAAAACTACCTCACCTGATAACATAATAATATAATATAATATTTAATAATATAATAAAACATAGCCCGGTACTATCCAATACTATACGTAAGACACGTCTCAATTACAGTTAAAAATAAAGTCATACACAAGTGCGTTTGATAAGGTTTAATTGCATTACGTAATTCTGATAAAACTATCTTTTTTAAAACAAAATCACGGGGAAATTGTAAGCCAAGCTAAAGTACCTAAACTCCCTTCGTACATCGAAAAATATGGCTAGACTTCGCGATAAATTTTCCGTGTTTTTGTCTAATACATGTATCAACATTTGGGCAGAACATTACAGTTCATTAGTGCTTGTTACACGCGAGCTTATCTAAATGGGAAATAGCTACTTATCTAATTCACATTTTTGTCACCCACGCCACGATCGCAATACGTTGTGCTAACAAACCGAAGAAAAACGAATCCTGTTTGTCAGTCGCAATACTGACAACCCTAAAAACTATAGAGTTCATGGAAAAATTACGGTCGCGTTCACATTTTATTATTTATTTCCAAACAAATCAGTTTTCCCATTTAAAGTTTTGTCCTAATGAATTTTAATTCTCCGAAAATATAACAGCTTTTACATATTAATTTGAATTTGTACATGTCCTTCAATAATGAACATTGGCGACACTTCATTTAACGTGCGCAGAATGTGTTCCGTGTTTGTACATCATTATAATTAAACTCTTTGTCATAAATATCTTTTAAAAATTGAATTTAAACAAGTAAATTGTTAAATTCTACAATAACTTCCGTATATTATCCTAACTTTGTAAGTTTTGATCAATAACGATCTGAAAATAACTTTCTCCAAGTCGTACTTACTCATCTTTAGAAATGTTATAATAAAACTTAGCCTACTAGTAAACAAACAATAAAATACAATATTTATAATGGTTACAGCTTTAGTACAGTCGCGTCAATTTATTATGTTATACAGTTGATCAAATACCACCGCGATGTTTGCCGATCGCAGACGAAGGTTGTTTCGCAACCGCGCTTGCGTTCACACACATATAACACTTAATAGTACCGATAATATGCTGAGGCTATATAACTATCTCGAGGATACAGTTTTCTCATCCAGATCGAGCGTAGAGTCTCGTTGAACAAAATATCCTGCAATGTGAGGGACTAATTCGAAATCTTATCTCATTCAAAATAAGATTTTTACTGGCTCGCAATAATTACAGGTATAACTACATAATCGATGGCCAATGACATCACAGATTGCAAGTACAATAACAGCAGATTACACAAGGAAAAGTAGACTAAGAGGGAACCGGTCGACGCTCGGCTCGGGCCTCTGCGAAATTTATAAATGCACCAATGACGTTAGGAGATCGTCCCGTCTTGCTTGTCCTGACGCCTGGTGCGAACGACATTTGCATGCAAATCGCAAATTCCACGGTTTAATACACGATATTTGTCGGAAAATCGCGAATTTACATGTATTATTATTATACAATTATTGTAAACAAACTTTAAGCTAAAATTAGATGAACTGAAGCTTCGATCACTAAGGACTGACGGCATCTTCTGCATTCAAGCTACGTGTACCCATACCCCGTGTTTGTCTGATTTCATTCTTATTATTTATATACGAGATTGCACGCGGCAAGCAACATGGTAAAGTTTAAGAAAAACAAAAATCTGGTGTCAGTGTAGTGTATCCGCACCACGTGACCTCAATACATGTGTCGCCCTCTAGTTGGTCTGTTATCGCGCTCCGTTACATAAGGTGCAACGTTGCCGTGCGCCCGCGCAATGCTGACCTTACTTAACGCAGCTCTAGTTCACCGCATCGCGTCGCATGCGCATACAGAGCGGAAAATAGAACGCGCCATCTTTGAATTTCAGATTTATAACTGGCCGCCCGCTCGTGAACTGAATCATTGCAGGTCCAACAAAAATATGGACATAGGAACAAACTGTATAATGTATTACTTGCATAATGTTTTTAACAGTTTTATCTCAACGTATGCTGCGCATATCAACGCAGTGTCACCTTGATAAACTGCACAAAATGTCTCATTATCGTGAACCTACCTACACTCTTTGCCCCGACCAATCATGAAACGGATAACAGACTACTTTAATACAGTTCAAAAACAGATAATAATTTCACTAACAGTTTTCCTCGAAAACTTTCCACTGCCTGATATAGGACTATCTCAAAACATCTGCCAATATAGAGTACAGTGCATCAACGCAAAATCCCGTAGTAGACGGACAGG
Source organism: Ochropacha duplaris (assembly GCA_951361185.1). NCBI lineage: Eukaryota > Metazoa > Arthropoda > Insecta > Lepidoptera > Drepanidae > Ochropacha > Ochropacha duplaris. Next base: position 14,565,885 of record OX592693.1, read on the forward strand.
GATAACTTAGTAAGCGGGAGCGCAGCGCAGGGATGCGTTGCGTTCACAGGCTGTGTGTGTGTGCGTGTGTGTGAAGGTCAACTGGCGGCGTCATTTCCTGGTCATTGCCTGCTGCCTGCGCCGCGGCCGCATCCGACGCGCCCGTCTGCGCCCGCGCACACAGCGATGCATCGCGTTGCAATCGCAATCTTAGAAACACGCACACCGCTTTCCGGTCGCACAGGAAAACGCCCGTAGATGCTATTGTGACCAACCGACTCTATGAAAGGATGTGAGTCCCAATAATAAATATGTATGCATAAATTGAGCAGAGCAATTGCAGTCGTCGACAATAAAGTAAAATAAAGTGTCGTGATAACGTTATCTCTTCCGCCTGAAAAAACTGTTGATAGCTATTGTCGTTCACGTAATTTGTGCACAATTTATATACAGTTGCTTTGAGGAAATGTTCTCTATCTTATCTGTCTAATTCTTTTTATCTTGTGCAAAAATAGACGATAACATTTTCGCAAATTGATAAATCATAATATTATGTATTGAGGGTATCGCCGATTGACGTCAACATTTATTGAATAATACTTAGAATGTGTAAAAACCGACGAAATCAATATCAAATTACTTACTTATACACCATCATACACTAAAACATTGAAAAACGGACAAAGAAACCAATTTCCGATTGACTTTGCGATTAACAAAGAGTCTCGCTTCCCCCTTTACAAATAAAAAGGTGACAAAGAAGCGCAAATATGTAATGATTGTATTAGAAGTGTAGGATACAGCCGTGTGGAGTCACTCGATGCAGTAAAACATGCGACTTGTGTTTGTATCGCAAGAGGTTTGTGGGGTAACCTATTTATCGCGACCGCGGGATGCGCGCGCGCAACCGGTTCTGCCCTCCCCAACCTCCGCCCCCAAACGTTGTTCGCATACTTGCATCCGGGAGTAAAACAATTCCTCTTCCTCACACAAAGGCTGCAAAATAAGCTCAATATCGTAGAAATAAGGTTGAAAGTAAATGGAGCTAAGTTAACGTGTAATTTTCTTTTGGCATCGAGAGGGTCTGCTAACTAGCCGAGTGAAGATGACATTCTAAGACTATGTACAGGCATGCACGGCGGTGTAACCTTGATCTTGCAGCAGTACAACCAGTAGGATGCGCCCAGCGCATGCGCTAAAAATAGAGTCACCAGCGCATAAAATGCGGGTTTTTTACCATGTTTTGTTAGCTTCCCAGGCTCGCGAGGGATTTTTATGAGTGGATAGTTCGTGGAACGGTTCATTAAATTGTAAATATAAGGTATAACCATTGCATCTTTAGCAAATACGAACCGTTATCTATGTAACATATTCATGCGATTGTAGACATCATGTCTTTCATTAAATCTTTAGTCATACTACGATTAGATATAAATACTTAGTATCAAAACCAGTATAACAATGAATACTGACGCAGCCACAACCACAAGTGTCCCATAGTTGGTAGTGCTTCTTCCTTAAGCAACGCTTGAAACTGGACGTGTCAATGTGACGGACACCACACGTGTCACTCCGCGGGGTCAACGACCGACAGATAAGCCGAGCCGCGCGAAAATACGTACACACTCGAGTTAGATAATATTAGAAAATAAAATGGCGGAACGCGCCAGACTTATTTACTGCGCGAATTCTGAAAATAACCGATATTAAGCGTCTTCCTGCTTCGTACTGAAGATTCAAATTCACTTGACGATCTAGATTTTATGAAATGGATAACGAGCACTGAACGATTGATATTCGGTTTTCCTCATATTCAACCCTTTATTAATTGTAATAAGAGAGTTCGCTTCGTTTCATGAGATACGATTTCCTTATCAACAGAAATGTTGTCAAAGTGAAACTAAGATCCTTTGTGATGGTAACACTGATCTTTCACTGGCGCTGTCATGTCGGGTGTTACCAGACTTTAGTCCGCACGAATCTGGTTATCATGATTAAAATCACTTGTTGTTTATATCGATGATATATTTATGTTCCACCAAGATGATCAAGATGATGCTGTGATCTAAAAACCCATATAAAAATCCAGGTTATTACAAAACCCATCGCGTTCCTAGCAGACGTTACAAAAACAGAAGTAACTTCCCGGGAAATGTAATGTTTAATTCACTAACGTAAGATCAAATCCCTTGCAATAAAAGAGAATCATCACAACGTTTCGCGCGTCTTCCTCTTTAGCTAAATGCCAGATATCTATATAATTTAAATCCGGGGTAATCACTGAAGAAGCAAACAACGTTTTATTGACCTGGCTGGCCGCCTGAAGTTTATAGCTTTCCTGGTTTGAAGTTTTTTAGATCACGATACGCGCTCACAGATGAAATCTTTATTTTACTCGGAGATTCTGCTACAAAAATTTCAACGCGATCAATAAGAATACAGATTATTAAGAGCTGTACAGATTGTTACAAATCTAATGATACCAAATCTAAAATAACGGTTCCATTAATTCTATTAATCAAACATACATACTGCGTACATAACATACAATTTGGAGCTATTATGAATCGTCAAACAAATCTAACGCCAACTGTTAACCAAGTGATAAGACAATGAATGCAGATAAACGCGCGCCAGATTGCGTCAACACCGGCCGGGCGAGTCGCCTTGACCTCAATGCTAGCACAACTACCAGCTACAGCTACTAGCGCCACTACCTCATTACCTGTCACCGACACGGTTTTTCCTCATTTATAAAAAAAAAATGCGGTCGGCCTAACCTAACATATCATTTAACTTGCACCAAATTTTTGCTACATTTTCTTAATCTTCTGTTTCAATAACCTTTATATATATATCATTGGTTTTTCAATATAAAAATTGTATGTTACTCCACTAGATGGACAACTGTATCTGTTTACCCGAATATGGCAAAGGTCTCTTCCAACTTCTTCCATTCTTCTCTAGGTCGGACTATTCTGGACGAAGTCTTTCCTGCTATAGTTTCATCTTTACATCGTATTTGTCCCCTACTTTTTCCTATTTGTTCTGTCTTAATATTTGTCAAATCTATTAAGAAATAACATCAACGTTTTTATTTATTTAGAAGAGTTGTTCTATCTAGTCAGATATCTCATTGGATTAATTGATCGAATAGCATTAACAGTATTGTAATTTTACTTGTTAATTAAAATTTACCAAGGTACCACCGACATAATGAGATCAATTAGAATTCGTGTCATCACATCCGCCCCCGTTTAAAGTATACGTCGGAGTATCAGAGGATATATAAAAACGCAACAACACTGCCATCCATCATCGTATGCAATTATTGAATTTTGATAAGGAATGTCTTCTTGTTTAACTGTCTCATGATTAATACATAGTTACAATTATCTTCTATGTGTGTTACTATTTATAACCGGTTTATCATCTTTATTAAAGCTTTGAGTATTCTCAGAAATATTATTATGTGATCCAACATTGGTTTCTCGCAAAACGTTGATAGGTACTATTTTCTATAAGTGTGAATTTTCTGTAAAGTTCATACTTTCGTCTCGTTGAGATATTTTTAGCTGAATAGACGAATCTTTAAATTTAAAAAAGTAAAGATTGCCAAATTTGTTTTTAAACTATACAATAGTTAGTTATGACAACACTTGTCCTATTCTCGTGAGAGGACCGGAGCCCTCTACTCCCACTATTGTTTAGGATGCTTCCAATTCGATTGTTACATAAACATTCGTACTTCACTATTGATACTATGTGGATTATTCTGAATCATAAGGACGGAAGGGACATTACATTTGTCAGCCGAATAATTACCTCACTGCTCTCATCGCGATCATGTCGCTTTTTATAACAAATCTTAGAACTAATTAAAATTATATCAAACGTAATACTACTAGGCACATTGCCAATAATCTGGCCCTGTAACATATCATATTACCAACATTAGCTGACCGGTGATTTCTGTTATTCCAGTGGGCGCAGTGAGCGATCGTGACGCGTATGGGTACGGGTACGGCGGCGGAGGAGGCGGCCACCACTTCGCAGCGCCAGCACCTCCACCCCTGCCGCACGACGACCTCCCCTACTCGGTGTTCGACTTCGGAGACTACCCTCGCCACCATCACCACAACAAACTGAAGCCGAAGAAGAGGCCGCGCACCGACGCGCCCCCTACGCCCGGCGTGAAGCGCAAGAGCCGGGAGGGCTCCACCACGTACCTCTGGGAGTTCCTGCTCAAGCTGCTCCAGGACCGCGAGTACTGCCCGCGCTTCATCAAGTGGACGAACCGCGAGAAGGGGGTGTTCAAGCTGGTGGACTCGAAGGCGGTGTCTCGCCTGTGGGGGCTGCACAAGAACAAGCCCGACATGAACTATGAGACGATGGGCCGTGCGCTGCGCTACTACTACCAGCGCGGCATCCTCGCCAAGGTGGACGGCCAGCGGCTAGTCTACCAGTTCGTGGACGTGCCCAAGGACATCATCGAGATCGACTGCTCGCTGGCGTAGAGCGGTGCAGTAATGTACAGTCACGTACAGTCTCTTACAGTCACGTACAGTCACGTACAGTACAGTGCGGCACAGTGCAGTGCGGTGCGGTAGAATCTCCGGCGCGGCGGCGCGGCGGCGCGGGCGCAGTGCGCGGGACGAACTTTCTGTCATACGTAAATACCTACTTGTAGAGTCGCGTTGTTCATTTCGATCTTACCTTTTTTCACAAATAGTAAAAATTCTTATATTTTTCAATTCATCGTGCATTACGTTCTCAGTTCGCTTCTAAATAATCGTTACTAAGATAATGTTACTCTCAAATCGAACTAATATTAACTTATCATTGAATTTAATATTTATACAAAAATAGGAGACGAAATCGATTGCTCAAATGTTTATATAGGTACCTATTTTTAGGGGTATTTCAGAAGAGGAACACTAAATTTGCTAGATGTTATATGGTACGGAGTGATTTTTGTATAATGTTGAAACGAATTTTTAAATGTTTGTATCGGTAAGTGCACCCACGTCGCGGCCACCGCCCGGGCGCGGGCGTGGAGTGCGGATCAGAACTTCCTACCTCAAAACTAAAACTACGCAAAACAATTCAGATGCATATACAATGTACGAACACTAGTTACAGTTATACAATGCGCAATAACTATATCATATTATAGTCTAAATAAGAGTTTATTATAAAGAAATATTTACGTAAAGTGTTTATAATGAAGACAAAAGTTTAGTATCCTATAGTATAATCCTCAGATGAAATATATAACTTCTTTGGTGCTTTTAATGGCCATTTTCATATTTACACCTTGTTACAAACGAAACGACCTCACTGCTGTTGATTCTATGTATAATTGCGTACGTATATTTATAACGGTTTAAATTCATATAAGTATATAAATATACCTATATATATATATATCGCATCTGCGTAGATATATATCTATCTAGTATGTTTGTAGCTGTAATCTGTTCCTTTGTGTCGCATAGTCTATGGTATGTTTGTCCTGCCAGACATCTCTTCCAAGCCGAATTTTCAAATGATATTAAACCTTTCGGAGTTTAAACTAGTTTTGTGGAATTTTTGTCTAAATTCTACGCGTGAACTGAAACTACTGCCAACTTTCTGTTATATAAGAAACTGATAATAATTTATATTTAAGAATGATTTGTGCGTTAATTGTGTTAATTATAAATATATGTTTACTATAAGTGAGCTGTTTTAAGTGAACATGTTCTAGTTTATTTCGTTTATTTAAAATTATATTAGACATGTTGGAGGAGGTCTAGCGCCGACATCGCCCACTACATATCAGCAGAGGATACTTGTATATTTATTATGTACATTACATCATCTCACTTGTATTACCTATCTACTTTGTTTCGTCTGCATATCAGAAGCTACTTCTAATTTCCTTAGTGAAAAGCGCGAGACCTCTATTTTTTGTTACCTGAATAAATATTATTATATAATTAATTACGATTTGTGGTCCAATATTAATGAATCATAATACTTTAAAACTAGATAGTTGATAAAGAAAGATCGGTATAGGAGTAGCCTAGTTCACATCGACATACAACGGTTCATAATTATATTCATTCAATTCAATGCAAGACAACTCGAACCTCTGCGCTTACAATACGAATATATACAAGTTTTGTAATTATTATAATAAAATGTGTAAGTTTGTGTCAGAGGAGGACTCGCTACGTTGGACGCGTATCCAAATTTGTTAAAAGAATGTCATGTTCGCACGCGCAGCTCCGCGCTCAAACAAACATTTTCTGCAATATTTTTATATTCAACATAAATTATATCAAATTATTAGCTTTTAAGAGTGTTTATAATAGTGTCAATAGCTGTTATATACTTAACTAGAAGAGCGAGGAGCTGCGCGTGCTAAATGATAAATGAAAAGGGTTAGTGAAGCCTTAGGGAATCGATGTGTCGTGTTTAATGGGTGCTAAGATGTGGGACCGACAGAGTACGGACGATCGCGGTGAAATCGCACACTACAATAATATTAGACCAATCCAACCATAATACAGGTTAAAAAATATAAATAAATTGTTATTCTATACACATGCTCCATACTGCATAGACCCAGTGCGTTAAGACTACTTTATATAAGTAAAAGATCTCAGTGTCCAAACTTCTTCGAACAAAACCAGTGCCCGTTTCATGTGATCAATATTATATATATATTATAAAAAGTGGAATTTTAAAATCGTATTTTTATATAGCTAGTTGGAATTCTCATTACTATTTCATTTCGGCACTACTTCTTATGCTTTTGTAAATATATCTGTAAGTTTTAACTTATTTATTTTGTCTATGTCCGTCCGGTGGCGAGACCCGCGCCCTCTCGCGTTGCGACACGTTATGTTGCATTATTTATGTTACGTTGCACGTTGCATGCTTTGCGACGCGCCTCGAGCGGGACAGTGGCGCCTGGATCTCGCCTCCGGACGATTTAAAACTCTTTCCTTTATAGGAAATTTCGTTCTATAGGTTACAAATTTGATTGTAATATATCTTTATTATTAAATATAAATTAGTAGGTAATGAATGGACCACGAGATGGAAGGGGAACGCTCTCAGAATTTATAATTCGGCTAGTGTGTGATGCTAATCGATAAGGTGAAATACTAGTTACCGGTTAGTAGGCAAAATGTTTGAGCAAGCATTTAAAATAATGCTCGGAAATGTTTTAAAATAATTTTAGTCGAATTGATATTGTTGAAAAATCAAAGTTTCTAATTAAATAATGTACTTAAATTTTCAATGTAAATTTTAACGGCACCTCGAGAAAATTATTGTTAATGAAATTATTTTAAAAATTGAGCCTAGTCTTAGTATCATAATTTGATTATAAAAAACAGTAATGAATTGAGGACGCCATATTGGTATGCGGCGTATCACGTGATCACGTCACGACGACTGTTAATCCAGGCCGCGTGTTAGCACATCGAGAGTTAATATTGTAAATACATTTTAAATAATCCAAACGCACACCCTCAAGACCCACGTAGTACGTACGTATAGTTGTTGGTGTCGACTGTCGCTAGATAGGTAAAATATGAAAATATTTTGCATGGAAGCAATGAGAAGGTTAGTGAATTTGGTATTAGAGGGGCGCTAGCGGGGAGAGGGCGCTGCGGTCGCCGCGCGGCACCACACGCGTTACAGTTTTTGTCGTTTATTACTAATTAAATGTGTACGTATTCTTGTTCGTTAATAAATTTAATGTCCAATTAATTGAATACGTAATTCATTCCTAATGAGAGTGAATGGAAATCGTTTTTTTTTCATTTTCATTATCATCAACGTATTTTAATGACCTTTAGTTGTAGCTACTCGACGATAGATGTCGTGTTCATTTTGCTTTAATCAAAATTAACCATTCTGAGAGTTATGTGCGGAACAATGATTATTGCGTTATACTTGCTTTTAGTTGTATGCAGTTGAAGTCCGATATTGTAATTGTAATTTTAGTTGTTTAATTTACAAAATAATGTATTTTTGCCCCCTAGTTAAGTTATTTTTTTATGTATAGTTAGTTATAAGTGTAAATGAGTTAGCACATAAATTTGATGCATGATGATAATGTTAATAAAATATCCACAATAAAATACAACGATCTTGTTTTTTCTCGCCCTTAGCATTAATGGAGATTATGGAATAGGTATCCATCAGGATAAATTTCTACAATCACGTAAAATGTGGGAAAGCCACGAATTACTTACCTAACTGGCTATAATGATTGAGAAATAATCTTTTCTTCCTAATTGTTTTTTGAAAGGATCTGGCTCTCAAGTGCAGAGACAGCCTTTCAATTTGGGACGGTAGCCAATCCTACCACAGTGCTATGGTTTCCTTGCAATGTTTTCTTTTCCTTCATCTCTACATTGGAACTGATAGCAACATATTATCGTAATAGTTGGTATTGGATAAATGTTGGAGACCTAATACATTGAGAGCTCTAAAGCAACAAGTTTATGATAATAATTGAAGATTATGAATGAATACTCATGTATACACATACACGAGTCAGATTTTTTGAAGCGCTATTATGTGGCAAAGCGTGTATGCACCGCTAATACGCGGTCTGTAACCACCCTACCTAAGTAGAGTATCAATCAATACCCGTACGTGGTATCTAGTCGTAACTCTTAAACATAGACCATACCTACTGGCCCTGGATGAGAGTGGAAATTTGAAAATATATATACATAGGTAAATTCATCACTGGCTTTGCAGTCGGATGCCGAAAAGTCATGTCAAAGACAAAATACAATCTGCCAATTTACTTCACCTACCAGCACTGACGACTGACTAATAAATATCACAATGTAATCATTAATAATATACCTATAAACTAAATTAAATTTATTCTATACTACAAACTAATAAGTTGAACAAAAATAAATGGGATATAAAAAGGTTTATAAATTAACTATTTAAATAATATTTATGAACGCATCCTACTAAAAATCTGTATCTACCTTAGACATAGGCCTGTACCATAGATAAACAACCTATCTGACGTGTTGTTATTCTGTCAAACGCTTTGACGTGTACGTACGTACTATGTACTTATAACAGCTGTCAGTCAACAATCATTTTGTTTTTCAATTCGCTAATAATGAGAGAGAAAAGCTGAATGTTTAGTGAATAAATCTTAAAAATACATACAATTAATTACATGTTAACGTGAGAACAGTATAAATCTATCAAAATGGTTCTAATGACAATGATCGCGAGAGTCGTGGACGGTCTTCCTTTAGCCGCTACAATGCAGGAAGATGAGCAGGTATTTCCTATTATTACTATTATGATCCTATAAAACACTTCCTACTGCACTTATTTACATGTAAAATTCACTTCACATAGTTTCAGACTTTCGAAAACCCATTTTTTCCGCGTGTTGCTTACGTTACGTGTTAAATTTATTATTTAATTTATTCATTTGTCGTTTATAATTTGATTTGCTGGTGGTTCGCAGAGCGGCTGCAATGTTCTGGAGTACCAGACGCAAGCTAAAATGCTGTTTAGGAAACTAGGGCCGCAGTCCCCGACGCGGTGCTCCATCGAGACCGGGCCCTATCTCTTCCAGTGAGTTTTGCTTCTTATATTTTGATTTAATCCTTATTTATTTTACTCATCATTTTATATTTGTATTTTATTTGTCTGATGCAATTTTAAAATATTATATTGTAATTTGTTTCAACATGTTTGCTTAGTCACTAATTTGAATTAAATAATACTTGTAAAGTGACATCTGAACTTTGTATCTCTTAGAAATAAATAAAATTCTATAGTAGCCCAAATTCTAGCATAAATATGTATAAATAATGAACTTTTGCAACTCTGCAATGCAATAATGCAAATTAATAACTAAACTCGCGAGGAATTTCTAATCAATTGTTATGCTATTGTTTAATTGGTACGGCCGTCCCACTTAAGAACCAACCGGTTAAATACATACTAATATTATATATTTCAGCTATCTAATTGAGCAAGAAATCTGTTACCTAGTTTTGTGCGAGAGAAACTACAGTAAACGACTTGCATTTAGCTATCTTGAGGAGATAGCCCAGGAGTTCTACCAGCAATACGGAAAAAGGGTATGTTGATAATTCTCTTTTTAGATACCTACTTATGAAAGTGATTAAATAAGCAACTCTGTCAAATAGAGAAAATGAATCTTTGGAGACAAAACTCAAGTCTTAGCTTACAACTTACTGTAGCCATCCACTGAAATAATTAATGGAAATGTCTTTGGGCTTGTACCTGAGCTACTACACTATTCTAAATTAAACCAATATATACACACACATATAACATTTAATATTATTGTGTGGGTGCATATCAAATCTAAACTCAGTTATTCAGTTTAGGCACTTATGAATGTTTACAATTTTATTGATATAGACTGGTTTATATTACTACAAATACATTAATGACATAGTTAATAGGCGACGGTAGTCACTTACCACCAGGTGCCCCACCTGCCATAACTACATTTAAGGGAGGAAGGCGCAAGCCCATTAGATTGATAATAAACATTAATTTGTTTCCAGGTGAACACAGTAACTCGTCCATACACGTTCATAGAGTTCGATACGGTGATGCAGCGCGCGCGGCGACAGTACGCGGAGGGCGGAGCCCGAGCTCGGCGAGCCGGAGCCACCGCCCAGCTCGGTGGACAACTGGGAGATGTGCAACGGATCATGCTGCAGAATATAGACGACGTGCTGCAGAGAGGGGCAGTTCTATCTGGTAAATATTGACTAGCTCTCATCGGGATTTATAAAGGTGGTGATAGCTCAGTGGTAGGAACAGTAGTAACTAGCTACTCAAGCTAAAAACTGTTGCCACCTATCCGTGTTCCGGGAGTTGCACTTAAAACCAGTTGCTGTCTCGTCATCTATTTCTTTTATGTGGATAGGCTTTTGTTAAGCCACTATCTCATCGTGGTAAGTATTGTAACTGACAGTGGTAAGCACACAAACCTATGATGGGAACTGGCTCTTAGGTTAGCTCCCGGAATTCACTGGTGTGCTTGGTGACAGATTTGCCGACTTTGTCAACCTCTATTACATCAAACAAAACTCAGTTCATACTTTACAGATTCCCATTAACCTTAAACATTCCACTTTTAAAATTTATTATTTTATTTTATTTATTAACCATTAAATACAGTTTTATATTGTAACTTACTAGTAGTTTAGAATACAAATAAATGGTTATAGACATCAGCTTTATTTTTAATTTCAGAACTTGACACAAAGACTCAAAACCTCTCAATGATGTCGCAAAAATACAAGAAGGATGCGACATACCTCAACACTAAATCGATGCTCGTAAAGGTGACGGCCGGCGCAGTCGTACTTCTAGTTATTGTTCTATACTTCTGGGTACTTTAGGATCATAAACAATATAAAAAGGCAGCATTATACACCAGTTGAACTCTGCAAGCTATCACCCTACAATATAGTCCAAAATAGCATGCAAGTGTAACAAATAACAGTGAACTGTAGTGTTGTTTCTTATCAAGAATTTTAAGAGAATAATCTTTTACATATATGTTCATATATAGCAATAAAAGTAGAATTTACTTGTTTTAACCTGTCAGTTCTTTCTTGGGACAATCGGGGTTTCAGAGTCCGCACCACTTGGTTCTCAAATGGGACAATCGGGACGATGACATTTACTTGAAAATTGGGCGCGAATTGACGAGTTGTTTGACAGGTTAATCTCGCGAATCAACAGATTAAGAAAAACACTATTGTTCATTTAGATATTAAATGTTTTTGATACTTGCGATATAAGTATTCAATCACCCAAAAATGTATCATAACTCATTTCTGCTGAGGTATCATTTTTGTAATTTGTATAACTTTGATCAGTGAAATTTAATTTATATTGTCATTCAGTAAATTTTAAATTGATTTAACTATCATGACTCTTTATGTCATCTCAAGGAACGCACTTATTTTTTTCACGACTTTCGAAAAAAATACCTCAATTACGTTCTGTCTTTTTTCTTCAATATTGTCTTGCCTCTAAATGTTCTATTTATATCGAATATGTATATCCAAAACATGTATTAAGTTAATTTTTATAACAAAAATCATTCCAAATGCAATGTCAGAATGAAAATACTTTGCAAAAAATGTACCAAAAGAAGATAAATAGCGAAATATATTTTAATGATACCTAAATGAGTAGAATGTTATTTAGATGTTTGATAATTATAAAAAAAAATAGCTTGAAATTGTATTCTATATATTATGATGCAAATGTATTTGTTTGTTGCCAACCAGCGGTTTCCATTTTTATATACTTCAGCGCGCAAGTGTGCTCGGTGATGGAATGTTGTAAATTGTATCACTTAATATTGTTAATTAATGTATTTATTTTAAGATTATGCATTCTTTTTGAAATACTGTGTTTTTATTTTTAACATATTCAGGTAATCTAGAATTATACCACTCGCTGATTAATCACGAAATCTCAGAAAGTATAAGTTTTTTGTCACCTGATGACTATAGTTTCCTCACAATATTTTCCTTCACCAAAAGAAAAATCAACCCCTAATTGTGAAACCACATGGAATTAGTCTACTTTTATTCTTGAGTCACCACATTGTCATGGCCAAGCAGTAGCAGTCCATCACATTGTTTTTGGTCCAAGTTAAAAATAAAGATGTTAACTTAATACAGGCTGGTGGACACCACTGGTGACCGGAGGGCTGGTAGTTACCTCGGCCAACGCCTCAGTCTGGCTATTCAACGAGGTAACACCGCTAGCGTCCTCGGCACGATTTCCCCGGGCAGCAACTTAAATTCAGTTTTTTATTTGTAGTTTAGTTGTTATTTATTTTTAAGTTATTTAGGTTTTTAGTTTTGACTTGTATTGTTTTATTACTGACGAATGGTTAATAAATCTTATATGATACCACAAAAATATAATTAAATGAACAAAACTTAATACAAACAATATTCACAGCAAATATCACTAAAACAAATTGTTCACAAATCACTCAAACTCAGTACTTTATTCAGTTTGGGCCCCTGGTAAGGAACTTATGAATGTTACAATTGACTCTAGCACTAGTTCGGAACACACATAAACTGAGAAGACTCCGGAAAGAAACTCTACTTAATGGTACACAGTACTAATCTTCATTACAATCATCATGTACAGCCAAATGCAGATCTGTTGCTGAACTCATTGCATCTCTTAATCTTATTGCCATTGCGGTGGTCATTGTCTGAAAGTATGTTATAAAAATTTACAATAATTAATAACTAGCCAGGACAATTTATACCCTAATTGGGCAGCAATAAAGGTCACAGTGGTTTTAAATAAAAATGGAGATCAAAGTGACAGCTTGAATAACATAGGTTTTTAATTCACCAACTGACAAACATCTATTATCTGGTTCCCATAGTACAAGCTTGCTTAGTTTGGGATCAGGTGGCACTACAAAATCCAGGAGCATGAGCTTCCCCTAACAAAGATTGTACTGGTATGGTAAAAAGTTTCCATATATTACCTGCAATATCTTAGCAAAAATCACAGGTCGCTTCCTCCACTGCATTGTGCCAAACACTTGTACAGGATATGGCATGACAGTAGACTGTGGTGGAGACTTTAGGTACACCATAGACACTTGTACAAGCGGTTCACACCAGTTTGTTGGTGAATCCATCTAAAATGAGTATTGTTATAATGGCTATAAGCTCTCTTGTGACTGAAATATAACATCTCCCTTCTTCAACACATTAAGAGAGGGATTATGGGCAAAACCCTTAACATAATAATGCTATTAGGTACCAAGAAACATAATACTATCATTTAATCCCTCGGTAGGCAAATGCATTGACAGCAAAACAATTCAAATACTACGTCCACTGCTGGACTAAGACCTGCTCCCCCAAGGATATCCACAATGGCCAGTCTTGCAACCAGTGGCTTCCATAGTAGACAATGCACTCATGTAATTTTAAGAATCAGAAATAACAACTGAAACTTACATCTGTTAAATAAAATCTACCATGGATGCTCTGTAAAATGCCAATAGTCCTACACCTAATTATTTCATCTTTGTACAATCCACATTTTTCAGCTAAATCTTTTACATTATAGTAGATGTAGAATTCACCCTGTAACAAAGAACACAAATACTTAAAGATAATCTAAGTCTTGGCTCAGAGCAGTTCTGATTTGGTTTGAGGTCAAGAGTTTTTACTGTAAACATAACTGTGTCGAACAATCATTAACCTGTTGGCCATTCAGTTAGCGGCACGCGGGTGCCACTAATCATAGCCAACTAATAAATTTAGCACAAATAAAACTTACATATCGAGTCTGAGCAGAAAACGGTTTAACACGATATGAACTGTCCTTTACAAAAGGCATTTTCTTCTATTTTGTATTTTAGTCCCATTAAGGCCATTAAGTTTTAGCAAATATCCTTACTCAGCAAAGAAAGTGGCCAAAGGTGGCTAAATCAAAACAGTCGATGAGCAGAATATAAATAAATAACAACTTGACAGGACATGGATGATGAATAATTTACAAAATTCGCGCCCAGCCAAGTCATAGTCACAGATTACTGATATGTAGCTAGCGTCATAGTGCAGAATGCAGATTATATATTTTTTTTATAATGGTTTATTTGGCTTTTTAGCTAACTATAATACAGCGCTTCGATAAAAACGACTGGCTTAATACTCAAAGTAAAAACCCAACCCCGATAAGTCAACGGAATTTATTATTTTATGTATCGCGATTTTTCAAGTTGTCCCAAAATCCGTGAAGTTTTAGTGGAATGGCCACCGATTTCACTAAAACCTGACCGGACTTGTATGGACATGGTAAGGATGATGAAAGAAGACATGGTAAGGATGATAGTCTTGTAACGAAAGCCGTTTTAAATAAATTTTAAAATATTGAGAATTTGATAGAAATGGTAAAAAAACCAAACAGTTGTCAAACAGACAAGACAAGACAAGACAGATTTCAATAAATCATAAAAAAAATAAAGTTGTAAACAAGTTTTTTTCGTGGTACAACTACTGTTATCCTAATATTTGAAATTTTGCCAAAATGCCACCGTTTCTAGTAGAATTACGTCCAAACCGACGCCTTTTGGATCATGAATTCGAAGGTTATAAACTAAATTTGCGTGCGTTAGCTCATTTCTCTCATGATCTCGTTACTCCAGTAGACAGAGTGTATCCTGACGATGTACAGTATTCATTCGTACACGCTAAGCTCTTTGCTCTTCATAACCACCTGGTACTCGACTATTGGGACTACACATTCAACTATTACTACATAGATGATAAACAACAAGTGCGGCACATAACATTCGAGAATACAACTCATACATTTCATAATACCATTAAGTACGACGTACCGGCACATGTGGAAAGAAAATCGGGCCATTTCAACCTTTGCCTGTCGTTTCCTTCGAACAACCTTGCATTAGTCAGTGATGGAACAGGTTACCTCCATATTGTTGATACAGGAGCTAGAAATCGATCCACAGAGAGAAATCAAACATGGCAGACCCTCCATTCAAGCTTGGTTTTAGGTGAGGGCAAGTATTTTGTAGTAGTGAATTCCAGAATACAAGAAAAAGATAATGTTGAAACATTGCACTGTCTTTTGCAATCTGTTGTTCAGACCGAGAAACATTTCAATTCAGTCCTTACTTGGGTAACATTTGAATGTGATGGGCAATGGAAGCAGACAAGTTTCCGTCAAGTTCAAGGCAAGGGTATTGTCCATTATGCAGCTATAGAGACAAGTTGTACAGCACTGTATATAGCTTCAGATAATGTATTTAAGTTTACCACGGATTCAAAGAGAGAAATAACAAAATCAAACAAGGATGAACTAAGGAAAATTATTTATACATGGCTTCAAACATCAGAAGACATTTCTATTACGTTGAAATTGGAATCTAGCTTTAACAAGAAGCTACTACACGTAAACGTTACACCGCTAACTATTAAGATCAGTTATGCAGGTAAAACATTTATTGATGGAAAATTGAGGCATAAAGTGGATAGTGAGTTGACCACATGGAATGTTCAAGAAGGTGGAGAAGTGAATATATTGATTACAAAATCGGATAGTATGATCTGGGATGAATTACTCGAAGGTGGTGACTGTAATGGTGAGCAGATCGTGGACGCAAGTTTAGTGGAGGAGGCTCACAAGAGGCTGGCTCACCTTTGCTCTGAGACTGAAGTGACTACGGCAGACCAATCAGTCTCAGGATTGGCAACTCAAGAACTAGAGGAATGTGATGCTGCTTCTGAGGAAGATACTGTTTTAGGTATGTATTTTTTTTATTTTTTTATTCTGGATAAGCTTGTGTTTGACCACAATCTCACCATGGTAAGTGATGATGTGGCCGAAGGTGGTAAGCACACAAAGCCTAGATGGGAACTGGCTCTCAAGTGCAGCTGTCAGAACACACTGATAGGTGCTTGGCGATAGATTTTCAACTTGAGGGTGGTAGCCAGCCAGTCGGGTAACTACAAAGTACCCTACCACCGTGCTATGGTTTCCTCACGATGTTTTCCATCACCGAAAGCTCAAGCTCTTTGTAGGATTCGAACCCACGACCTTCAGACCGACCTTCATCGTGGTATTCGACGTCACTTACCACTGAGCTATCATCGCCTAAAACTTATACTTTGGCTTCAACCTTCATTAGTGACCTTGGGCCTGAGCTAAATAAATTGCTTTGACTTTTGTGTTTATGATTTATTGTAATATAAATTTTAATTTTTTCCAGTTCGTTTAGATGCTACAAGCCATGACATAACACATCGCATTGCCCTCAGTGTGCATCAGTTTTTATTCAGTATCAATATAGAAACACAAGAAGTGCCAGCATTGGCTCTCCGTCACGATGTAGATGCTTGTGTATGGCAACCGTTTGCACAACTTATAAATTCTGATACATGGCCCGTTAAACACCAGGGAACTCTAATGGCATTTGGATATGTTCAATCATCGAAACAGAACAGGAAATTTGTTACATGCCCACCTAATTTCTCGTACAGTGTGGTATGTGAGGCATCTAGACACATATTTATATACCAAAGTGCCAGTAATGAGGATTGTGAGTTAAGGAAACGTTCAGCTGGCATAATGAAGCCTATCAAAGTTGGTCAACAGCATGTTTTTAATGTTGATAAGTATGGAGAAGTATTGGGTATCAATGCTACGAATGAATACTTATTTGTCTTGACTGCCAGTTCCTTGATTGCTATAGAAATACTGTAATAAAAATACCGTGTTATGATTTATTAAGTTTTATTGTGTATATTTTTATGAAGTTGTACAATATAAAGATTAATTTCTTATTTTCTAAGTTTTAATTCTAGCTTTCTTTATCACTGTCACTATCTGCTAAACTTTCTTCAGATGAGTATCCAGTTGTAAATAAAAGATTCTTAGGTCTCTTCTTCCTCTCAGCTTTTATTTCTTTTTGAATTTCCAAATGCTTTTCTTTGGCTATTTTCTCTGTTAACAACTCTCTTGGCCTCTGTCTTTGTGAACAATGATAGGTGTGAGATTCTTGTGAAGAATTATTACCATCAGTATTGCTACTGTTTGGAGTAGGTTGTTTATTATGTGGCTTACTTATGAATTCCTTTTTCTTATCTTCTTGAGAAATGTCAAAATTTACATCTATAAAATTAAATTATAAATATTATTACACCTATACTTTTCATATAAAATAAATTTACAGAAGTTATTAATTACCTCCAGTAATTATGTCAAAATTGTAGGCATGATCTTTGAGCACTACAAATATGATGGGGAACTCAACTATGCATTTTCCCAAGAGATTCTCTGCAAGGGACTCTGATGGATCAAGTTCAAAAAACTTTTTGGCAGATCCTTTCACTTTTTCAGCTGCAATTTTGAAAAAAAAAAAACTATGAGTAGCAGATTATTAATTTAATTTATCTCAAATAGGGAAGCCTACTCCAAAAAATTCAAGATCAAACAGTAAAATTAGATACACAATAGGGCTGTTAAACTAGTGTCAAATATAACTTATCAACTTCTTGGCTGCCAATGGGATGGCTGTCTCAAAACTACTTACAACAAAAATAGAATTCCAGGAATTGGTGATTCAATATATTGATCACAAGTTATTTTATATTTTGTTTTCATTATTTAAAATTAATAAATTAAATAAAAACTTAGTACAGTAGAATCCGTTTATTATGAATCCGCCTATATTGACCAACCGCTTAATATGAAGTAATTACACAGCGAAGTTTGGTTTTCATATAAAATTCTTTATAACTAAGTCGTATATAATGACTTCGCTTATAGTGACATGTCGCTTATTGTGACCATTTTTACAAATTGCATCCCGGTTATAGTGACCGACATGATTCGTAACACCTTCGGCAGTGTTCGGGAGAGTCACGTGATACCCGACGACGTTAGGCGCGTGCATGGCTTTTTTTGTTTTGAGTCTCAGTGGGTAATTGATAGTTGGTAATTGAATCTCTATTTTGTTTCTCTTCTATGACGTCCGCTTAGTATGACGTGTTTGTTATTTCCCTTCAATGTCATTATAAACGGATTCCACTGTAATTTAATAAGGTTTTAATAACTATTTGTTTAACATTGTTTATTAGTTAGGTTTGGAATGAAGTTCCCTCCTGCAAGGCAATGGGTTTAACTAACCTTTAAGTAAAACTTTGACTCCACTAAACCCAACAGACTTGTAATAAGACAATGCTTTAGAACCTTCAAAAGGTAAAGCATCCGGGTTCAAATATTTGTCCAAGAGCTCAGACAACCTTTTGTTTTCCGGGCACTTTTCGTCAACAAACTTGACAAGCCCTAACTCCACATTAGGAAATATCCATTCAACTCTCCAGTGAATAACATTTGTCTTATAGTTGTATCTTGTTGTGTTGATACTGTGCCTCGTGAAGTTTTGTGCTAGGAACTGTAATACTATACCCCTTTGTCTTGCTGCCATTTTTAGCTTGTATAAATGCTGAAAATATAGATTATATTAACCTGTCAGTTCTTTCTTGGGACAATCGGGGTTTCAGAGTCCGCACCACATGGTTCTCAAATGGGACAATCGGGACGATGACATTTACTTGAAAATTGGGCGCGAATTTAGATTTTTTTAAAACTGTGCGCGAGTTGACGAGATGTCTGACAGGTTAATCTCGGGAGTCAATAGATTAATAAACAATATGGGTGAAAACAAATTCAAACAAAACATTCTTACAATAGGCAAATCTTTATCAATTCTGGTGAATTTCTTCTTCTCATCTCTTCTCACAGCATAAACGAATCTTGCGCACTCTTCTAGGAGTCTATAATCGCTCAATAGGTCAGTGTCAGTGAAGTGTTTCATTCTTATAAACTTCGTACGGTCCCTTGTTCCGTCACATTCTAATTCCTTCTTGTGTATCCTCACGCAGCTGAGAGAACATGTTTTCACTTCACACTTCGGACATGTGTACAATGCTTTCTTATCGCCGCAGACCTCGCAGTCTCCGAGCCTGGATTTAGAGACATTTTGGGGTTAAAATTCTTGAATTGTATTGTTTACTGGATACTTGGTCTAAATACCTTGATATTTCCTTTTCGTTATCCGATTCGCTATCAGATGAAGAAGACATTATATTGATTATTCTAAAGAAATTATGAAAGGTAACAGAAACTACTTTTAATTTTCAATCCTACCTAACTAAATAAACAAAACTGTTGCCCTCCTGCCTGCTGTCTGTCAATGTGTCAATGTCAAATACACGTGGTGTTGACATTTTTCCATCCCTTCTGGGGCAGTCTATTTACCTCGCTATTTACCATACTGCCTAGTCTTTCGTATTCATTTCTTCCGTTTAGGTCTTTCTTAATACTCAAAGCATTAAATCGGTGTATTTCGGAATAATATTAGTAACGTAGAATGAACTTTATTGGACAAAATAATGGGTTGGCACGCGACGATGGCAAGAGAAATGACGGAATGTCATTGTTTCCATGGAAGATGGGTAGGCCTCTAGTGTGGGACGCAACGTGTGTCGACACTCTTGCGCCATCCCATCTTTCTAGCACAGCGTGTCTTGCCGGCGGGGCCGCTGCATCTGCTGAGAACCTCAAGCGGCGAAAATATAATAGCCTTATAGGTAATTATATTTTCGAGCCGTTTGGGGTTGAAACTCTCGGGTCGTGGGGCCCGAGTGCTCATTTCCTATTTAAGGATATTTCCAAAAGATTGGTTGACGCTTCCCGTGACCAAAAGGCTGGCTTTTACTTTGGCCAAAGATTAAGCATTGCCATTCAACGTGGCAATGCTGCCAGTCTTTTGGGAACGTTACCAGTCGACGGCGATGCGGAGGAATTCTTCGACGCACTTTTATAGTTTATTTTAGGTAGTTTTTAGATTAGATTAATTTTAATTGTATTATGTTAATAGTGTAGATTATTAGTATTTTTATATATTTTTAATTTTGAGCATCGTGAAGTTGCGTGCAGATAACTTCTATAAATTCCTTTTATTTAGGTTGTTATTGTTAACTCTTCTATGTTTTACCTTTTTAACATTAGTTCACGATTGAAGTGAAATGAAAGCGTGTATCGTTCCAAAAAGTTTTAGTAGAACAGCCACCAATTTCACTAAAACCTTACCGAATTTGTACGGACTTGGACTAGACCTTTTGTGAGCCTTTATATGATATAATGTTTTGATTATTAAAGGCTGCCTTAATACTAAAAGATATAATGTGACTAAAAAATGTCATAAAAGATCAATATTGTATAAATATAAAGAATTGGCTTAAAGGTCCAGGATACCAAGCCAAAAAGTTTAAAAAAATATTGAAATAGTAAATAAATACGTACGATTATTTATTTATGTGAGCGAGCGACTTACAGTTTAAATTTTCAGGATAATCCCTCAATTCAAGATAATATCACAGACATTTGATAAAAGGTAAAAATGTGCACACAGGATCTCCAAGACGAAGACTGGAATTTACCCTGCTCAGATGATGAGCTATCTAAAACTGGTGTTTTCATTGGAAAAAGCTGGATGCCAAACCCTAATGAATTAGAAGACCTTTACAAATGTATAGACAAAAGTGGTACATTAGCCCTCGAGTGGAAATGTCCTGGCAGACGAGCACCATCGCCTGTCCCAGTGAGTAAAGAGAATCAACCTGAAATACCTGTATCACCAGTAAGAGAAGAGAAATCAGACTTTGACTTTATGGATGAAGTTAATTCTCTACGCCTCAGGGTTCGTAGGGAAGGTGAGGATACATTGAGAGGGTCTGCTAAGAAGAAGACAACATCATTTGATGGAATTTTATCAAATATGATCAGGCACAAGAGAATAGAGCAGATGGAAAAACAAGCAAATACTCCTTCATCAAATACTTGATGATGATATTACTATTTGGAGTATATTGAATTCTGGGGCATACCTAATGAGCAAACAGGAAAATAATGAGAGACTATATTTTGTGGAATAAATTTATCTGACTCAATTTGATTTTTCTTTTCCATTTGCGATTGGTTGATAAACCATAAACAAGTCTGTTATATAATTATAAATAGCAATAAAACTTTATTGTAACAATTATTATAATTTAATTATCTAAATCTATTTTACAAACTCAACATAGCTGATTTTGGTTTCATTAAATGTTCATTATGTTCAAGTAATTGCCGACATCTGTCCATATTGTCTATGATATGTTCCAGCTGCCAATGTTTCCGTAATAAAGCCAATTCCAGGTTAAATTTTCCTTGCCTGATGCATTGCATGCCAGTGCAGTAAGCCGAAGACTTAAGTTGTACTCCCAAATCATGTACCAATGTCCACAGATATTTATCATACTCATTTACGGCTTGAACCTCTGAAAAATATTGAAAAGGGAGGTAATAACATGAATGCAGCTGTCGGAACACTGTACAGCTGTAGCCAGCCAGATGGGTACTACCCTACCGTGCTATTGTTCCCTTTTCCTTCACCTAAAGCTCAAGCTCATTTTAGGATTCGAATCCACAACATTCGCCGCAGTATCCGACATCACTAATTAGCATTTAGATTTGAGTATTCAGAAAGTGGTTGTAAATAACTTAATTGAAAGAGTTTGTCATACCTAAAGTGAAATTAGGAGAATCAAAATGAACACATCTAATGCCATATAAAACAGGAAGCTTGTTGTCTGCTGGCCTAATGGGACCTTTGGATGCCAACTCATACATTGTCTGTGAATCCATATGAAGGCCTGATAATCTGAAAATATATATTTAATTTTATAACTGTAATACTGCTCAAAAGTAGCCAAAAATTACCTTCTATACAAAATCAAACTTCATTTATTCAGTTTAGGCCCTAGTAAGGCACTTATGAACATTTACAATCGACCCTACCACCAGTTCAGAACACTCTTAAAATGAGAAGACTCCGGCAAGAAACTCAGCAAGGCAATTTTAATTCCAGACAAACAAACATAAAATGGATTAAAAGATTTATTGCAAATGTGTTATTTTATGTATTCTGATTGGTATAAAAAATTTACAACCAGATAGCTTTTTTTTTTTATTCTGGATAGGCTTGTGTTAGACTACAATCTCACTATGGTAAGTGATGATGTGGCTGAAGGTGGTAAGCACACAGAGCCTAGATGGGAACTGGCTCTCAAGTGCAACTGTCGGAACACACCAATAGGTGCGTGGCAACAGATTTTCAACTTGAGGGTGGTAGCCATCCAGTCAGGTACTACAAAGTACCCTACCACCGAAAACGTTGTTTATAACTTACTCAAACATAGTTTTCTGATGTGCTGCTTGCATGTGAGCTACAACTCTATCTATCTTCTCCCTTGTCACATGATGGAAGGTTGTGCGCTCCACTGTTTTCCCATTCCAGAAGTACGTGTCAGTTGCTTTGCCTAGCTGACCATGTATTTTGTATGCACGGGTAGGCCTTGATACATTTATATGGTATGTTAGTTTTGTGCCTTCATTTATACCTAATACTGAAATAGTTTCCATATAAGTAAGTAAAAATATATTTACAACTAAGATTTGTAAGTACACAAGAATATTCAAACAATTCTATTTATATTTAACTTACACAAAACCCCACTGGTAAATAATCCTAGATGAGTAGCCCAACTGCTACGGAAATCTTCATTCAAGTACCTTGGACCGCAAGCTAGAGGATGATCAGCATAATTTGGAACAAGCTTCACTGTCATAGGGGCATTGGTAGCTCCCACTATTTCAACTCTCTGCTCTAGTGGTCGGTCCGGTAACGCATTCAAATCTGAAAATGTTATGTAGCTTCAGATTAAACATGTATGATATTATGGTAGGGGAGGCATTGATGCTAAATTTGTAGTTACTCGAGCGTCTTTGGGACCTACTGGAATTTGAAGATTAGGTGGAATAAAGAAAAAAAGGTTATGTGATATTTTCCCCTTCAGCGGTGGGGGGAGCGTCTACAGGGTTTCAAAAATGTAAAAAAAAACAGTCACTAAGAAATACTCGAGCGCGTCAGATATTAATAGGGTAGTCGCGCCACGTCTGTCTGATAACGGAAAAATAATAATCTGCCGTTTTGCGTGGTGGGGGTGGCCGTACGAAGGGGTCGAAAATATTTTAAAAAAAAATTTACTCGAGCGCGTCAGACATTGATAAGGGATGTTAAGTGAACCCTCCAGTAGCTCCTATTTTAAAGACTGACGATTTGGACGCGACCATCAGTCAGGGCCGATTTTTGAAAATGCAAAAAAAAATCGTGACCTTGATTTACTCGAGCGCGTCAGATTTTTATACAGGCGGTTCTTCTTGATGGCCTTGTTGTACTGACCCATAATCTGACAATTATGTTGAGGGATTTCCTTAATCTGACGGTTTGAAAAAAAAAATATGTAAAAAATATCGAAATCTCGAAAATGGTTCAAGATATCGAAAAAATGTTTGTACAAAAGTTGTAGAGAATTTAACCTCCTACAATATTTATTATGAATACATATACCAAAAAACCCATAGGAAACGAGATATTTGCAATAAATGATTTTTTGACCTTTGACCTTGAAAAATCAGTAGTCGCGGGCACCCTAAGATAAGTAGCTTTTGAGACAAGTTTTAGGGTGTCAAAATAAAGGTTTATACAAGTAAATAGCTGACTATTTCTCATTCTGAGGTGAAACTCATAATATTCCTGGACTATACACTTAATAATGATTTTAGCCACTTCGGCTTGTGCAAATCGGCAGATTAAGATATTTCCGTGATTCGTGACTAATTTCCTTCAAAATAAAAAAAATACCAATCGCGCTCGAGAAAATCCAGGTGACGTTTTTTTTTTGCAACTTTGCGAGTCTCCAATTTTCTTTCGTCACGCCCAATTTGTCAGATTATTGAAATGTACACTATTTTGCATGTAACTAACTTACCTTACCTTAATCTGACGCGCTCGAGTATTTCAAACCATCGATTTTTTTTTACTAATCTGACGGGCTACCCTAGGCGTTCGACACTACATAGAAGGCTCAGATTTGGTGAGAGTACTTCACAAGGTGCAAGGTTGCCCCCCTTATGTTAATCTGACGCGCTCGAGTAAATCCCGAAATCCCCTATTCGCCTCCCCTACCATTAGTATCTATTTGAAAAAGAAAATGTAAAAAATGTATCTAACCTCTGCATAGGTTGGTCACAATTGTGTGTTTAACTTGTTTGATAGACACGTTGGGTGGCTTGTATACACATATGAGCCCATTTAATGTTTTATAAGCCGTAGCTGCATTACGGATTTTCACCATACTGTATGTAACTAAAAATTAATATTTTGAGATTTTTAAAAGTTTGTTACGAAAACACTTGTTCATTTGCATTTGTGATGATCGATTTGTTTGATCAAAGAAAAATATTTAGATGAGAAGGATGATTAGAATTATTTGTTCACACCAAAAAAAAAATAATTTAGTGGTTATATAAATAAATTAGATAAGTAGCTAAATAAGTGTGTTCTTTTTCATGAATAAAAGTAAATATATTTATTATATTTTTTTGTGAGCAGTATATCTACAAAAAACTTTCACCGTAAAAGTTTGATTGATCAAAGAGTTTTGAGCCGTTATAATTATTACTTTCCTCTATGGTCTAGTCCTTGTTCGTGCAAGACCAGTCAGGTTTTGGTGAAATTGGCGGCTATTTCACAAAAACTTTTCACGGACTTTTTGGGACAACCTAGAAAGTCACGATATGCGCCATCATTTCACTTCACTTGTGCACTTAAATTGATCTTTATACACGAAATAAAACGAAAACGCGACGTCACTTCGCAAGTTCCCGCCAAAAAGTCCTTAAAACGCACTCTGAACGTAGTATCCACAGATTAGAGAGAAATATGTTGTTACACAAAGGTATACCAACATATTTTGCTTTGCTACTCTTGCTTGTCTGTGGCAGTCTGTGGTCGTGTAGCTAGCTACATATCAGTAATCTGTGCGTGTGACGTCTGTGCAAGCAAACAAGCAGGCAGAGCAATTCAATTTATTCAATTCAATGGCCGTCGGCCGATAGATGAACGTTACTTCGTTCGGTTCGGTAGTTTGTAACGCGTGAACCTATCATTCGTGTTCCTGTTGGAATTATACTAACTTTACTCGTGTCCTATGCGTGACTGTGTAAGTTTATGTGGTACGTGGTTTGAAGACGGACAGTAGTGGGTTAAAAATTTAGAGTAGGTGTACGGACAGAATTTCGTGTTAAATCTTGTTTTTGGTAAGTATCATTTACTATACTTATCTGATTTTCATGACGGCGTATTATAACCAATATATAGGGTTGCATTAGAGTCTTGCTTGTATTTACCATGTTGTCAGGGTGGCAGGCAAGGCAACCTGTCGCCTATGTGTCTATGCGCTGTGAATGTTGTGTGCAACTCAAACATAGCCGCTGGCATGATTCGTGAGTGTATAAATTCTTCGCTGGAGCTTTTGTATACCTCACTAAAGTAACGGTTGTATCTATTTGGTGATTTGGTTTACTGTTCAATGTTGTAGGTTTTAACTGCTTAGTTATTTACTTAGTTTCAATTTACTTTTAATTTATAAGCAAGCTTTGTAATATAACAGTTTTATTTGAGAAACCCTTCCCTAAGGCCACTCTGGCACAAATGTAAACCATTCCCTTGCATTGGGAAAATATTTAAGTAGCTTGTTAGTATTAGTTTTTTTTTAATTGTTGTTAGTTTTTCTGTTCAACCCTGGAGGGTGTGTCTAACTGTCTAGTCAGAAATTCTGTCAGTGTCTGTGCTTTTCCCATTTTTTCATTACCTAAATACATTAATAAATCTAGACAATTTTAAAACCATCTAAGTTTATATTGATATACCTAAATTGACCCAAATAATAGTATGCCATGCCTTATCTGTAAATAAACATTATTTGTAATGTTGAATTAGTAAACTTACCTACTTACCGTGTAACAGTATGGATATGAAAACCTAGTTAAGGTCAATATCAAATTATAATGAAGCCTACAAGCCTTTACATCACATTAATCAGTAATCACTTAATCTGACAGAATTAAATGTCCATTCAAAAAATATGTTTACTAACTGGTGGATATATTAGCAGTAAACATCATATGTGTTCACATCTTTAAAATGGGTGTATAGATAACTTTTTTTATTTGTGGTTTCTCTGAACTGTTTTTTTTTATCATACACTAGCTGGTCCGCATGGTTTCACCAGCGTTCCCATGGGATCTTATCTTATCCCGTGATAAAATATAGCCTATGTTCATCAGGGATAGTGTAGCTTTCCAACGGTGAAAGAATTTTTGAAATCGGTCCAGTAGTTTCGGGCCTATTCAATGCAAACAAACAAACAAATCTTTCCTCTTCATAATATTAGTATAGATGAGTGAAACCTCTATACATATAATATGAATTGTTTTGAGTGATAAAATTACCTATCAAGAGGGCTTTGCCGCTGTAAATTTAAAGGTTTTTAAAATTGACCCTCTAAATAGTTTAAATAGGGAATTATTATAAGCATGAATATTTGTTTTTGTTCCGAGTCTGGTTATGTATTGTATTTAAAAAAAGAATATCAGTTATCTGATTGTTATAGTATACAGTCTCTGGTTCAGATGCATTGTGAAGAATATTCCAGGATATTTATTTATTACTTTCATACAATGGGTAGCTATACAATGCCAGCTCATAATTGTATCGTAAATTGAGCTTAAATAAGATTTTAGAAGTATGGAATATTTTATGCTCGGTGGTAGGGTACTTTGTAGTACCCGACTGGCTGGCTACCACCCTCAAGTTGAAAATCTGTCGCCAAGCACCTATCGGTGTGTTCCGACAGCTGCACTTGAGAGCCAGTGTCCATCTAGGCTTTGTGTGCTTACCACCTTCGGCCACATCATCACTTACCATAGTGAGATTGTAGTCAAACACAAGCCTATCCAGAATAAAAAAAAAAAAAAAAAAATACTACAATTTTATGGTTTCATTTATGTTTTTTTCTGGGTACTACAAAGTATAGACCACAAACTCATTACATTAGGTATGAGTAATATGCCATATTGAAGGAAAATTGATGCTCTTACTAGTTGCCAAGGGAAAGATAATCTTGATGATTTATACTTACTTACCTACAGTTTTAGTTTTAATAGCAGCGCATGTCCTTCACAAAAAATGTTATGGATTGAAGCTATACTTACCTTTTTTTACATTGGCATTATGTCTTTTGAACCCATTGACTTGTAAAAAGCGTATTAAAAATAAAAATGGCAAAAAAATCACGTTTGTTGTATGGGAGCCCCCTTTAAATATTTATTTTATTTTGTTTTTAGTATTTGTTGTTATAGCGGCAACAGAAATACATAATTTGTGAAAATTTCAACTGTCTAGCTATCACGGTTCTTGAGATACAGCCTGGAGACAGACAGACAGCGAAGTCTTAGTAATAGGGTCCCGTTTTTACCCTTTGGGTACGGAGCCCTAAAAATAGGTGATATTAATTATTTTATAGTTTAAAAAAATTTCAAGGACATTTTGAGGTTTGACATTAGAGATGCCTTAATATATCTTCAACCACGGTAACCTTCAACATTTAACTTTTAAACTATAATTAACAAAAGGCGTTGATTAATGGAAGTCATGCGTAATAATGCTACCAATTGACAGGTGTACCCACACATGTTCTGTTTGAAATTGTTGTTCACCTTGCTTGCGGGAGATGCGCATACTCCGCCGCCCGCGCCGCCCGCGCCGTCAGCAAGTCAGTCGCGTGACGTCAACAGGCATACGAGTCTTATCGAACAATCACTTAATTAAACAGAAAATAAACCAAAATCAAATATTTGTTAATTGATAAGTTATAGTTTAATTGTTTATATTTAGCAATGAACGAGATAGATTGCACAATAATGACATGATGACATTGAATTTATGTCAAAACTAGATTTTAGAAACTACGTCCACATGGAATAATTAGATATTGATTTAAGTTGGCTGTGTCCTTTTCCAGAGTTAGGTCCATACCAAATTTTATCAAAATAGCTCACCTATTTACTTAATTGTTTTAAAAACTAGAACATTAGTAACTGCTATCCACCGATCCGGGGCTCCGACATCTAGATCTAATAGACAAGCTAGATCCTGATTCCCAGAGTTAGCCTGCACGCATACAATTATTATTCATTCGACTCGCAAACAGCTTAACTAAACTATTCCATCCTTGGTTAACTTGCCAAATAACTACACGTATCCGCAAATTAATGTTTAATTTAGTGTTTCTATTGAAATAAAGCTTAGTTTAGTACTCAGTACGACTTAGTTTTGCGACTGCCAACCTTGATAATTGTCTGCGAACTCTGTTCGCGCACTTTTAAAGTCTTGAAAAAACCATCTCTAATTAAAGTACATTCCATTGAATCATTCGTGTTACAATTTTTGTACATTGGCAATCCTCTGAAATCTAGATTTTTGGACTTTCAGAAATATTAATTAAGTTTGTACCATTGTTTACTCGCAAGCATATACATTAATATATCTATCTATCTGTACAAGTAGGGTACTTTGTAGTACCAGTACCCGACTGGCTGGCTACCACCCTCAAGTTGAAAATCTGTCGCCAAACACCTATCGGTGTGTTCCGACGGCTGCACTTGAGAGCCAGTTCCCATCTAGGCTTTGTGTGTTTACCATCTTCGGCCACATCATCACTTACCATGGTGAGATTGTGGTCAAACACAAGCTTATCCAGAATATTAAAAAAAACTGTAGAACTGGCGTGTCTCTACTTTAAATATCACCAAAAACTGATTGGCGGTGATGTAGCAAAAGTAATAGAATACAGAGAGATAGTTTTTTTCACAGGGTTATCACAGTTTAGTTTGCTTTGAAATTGGCTGACGGGAAGATATATATACTATACTATATACTTTTTAGGGTTCCGTACCCAAAGGGTAAAAACGGGACCCTATTACTCTATGTCTGTCCGTCCATCCGTCTGTCCGTTTGTCTGTCACCAGGCTGTATCACAAGAACCGCGATAGCCGGACAGTTGAAATTTTCACAGATGATGTATTTTCTGTTGCCGTTATAACAAAAAATACTATAAACAGAATAAAATAAATATTTAAGGGGGGCTCCCATACAACAAAAGTGTTTTTTTTTCCATTTTTACGGAACCGAGCGAGTCCGACTTTTATATTTATAATAATAAATATCCTCGGACATTTTTCACACACGGCTATCTGATCCCAAACTAAGCAGAGCTTGTAATATGGAAACCAGATGACTGATATACTACATAGACTACTTTTTTTTTGTAAATACATACTTAAATAGATAATTACACCCAGACTCAGGACAAACAGACATGTTCATGCACACAAATGTCTGTCCTGGATGGGAATCGAACCCATGACCTGCGGCGTGATAGGCAATGTATTAACCAACCACGCCAACCGGCCCGTCAAAATTTATTTGATGAAGCCTTTGCGAGAAAAATCGGGGAATATCTGTAGTATTAAACCCAGACCTATTGGCTGCCGCAGTCGGTCGTATCTAAGGTCAATGGGGGCTTGTCTGGCACCGGCTATAGTTTTACGTTATCGGAAATGCCAGACATAAAGCATTTTAATCTTATCTCGTATACCAAGACGGAATGTCTTCGTCTTATGATCCCTTCATAAGTTATTATTGATTCTTTGTCCAATAACTGCTATAAAATATATACTTGCGGCATATACGAGTTACCGTCTGAAGTTCAGTCATTAAATAGTAGGTACAGGCAGAATTATTGATAGTTTACCCCAGCAAAGCTACGAATGAGAATTCTTATACACAAACAGCCCTAATTTAATAGTTTTTTTTGCTAAAGTCACTTTGAAAATATTTTAGATCTTGGTGTTTTCTACATATTATGTTTCGGGGTGCAAGGTAAATTGATTTCCGTTGTTAAAAATCATATACATATCAAGTCATGTACGGGAAAAAGCCATGGCACGTTCAACTAGCTGATTGACCTCTGTCGCTCGCTACCGTGTTTCAATAATCGTAGACTGGTTCTGCCAACGTTCTTGTTGGTATTTTTTTTTTATTCTGGATAGGCTTGTGTTTGAATACAATCTCACTATGGTAAGTGATGATGTGGCCGAAGGTGGTAAGCACACAAAGCCTTGATGGACACTGGCTCTCAAGTGCAGCTGTCGGAACACACCGATAGGTGCTTGGCGACAGATTTTCAACTTGAGGGTGGTAGCCAGCCAGTCGGGTACTACAAAGTACCCTACCACCGTGCTATGGTTTCCTCACGATGTTTTCCTTCACCGAAAGCTCAAGCTCATTGTAGGATTCGAACCCACGACCTTCGCCGCGGTATTCGACGTCACTTACCACTGAGCTATCATCGCCTTAAATTGTATTGTTGTATGTAGTACAACAAACTTAAAGGGGAGACAGGTGGGCAGGTCACCTACCAACATATATAAAAATTACCTTATTTTGCCGCCATAACACGCAAATATTGTCAGTGAGACTAGATAAATAATGATTATTGAATGTAAATAGGTGTAAGTTGTTTTTGAAAAGAGTAATTGCTGAGTTTATTGCCGGCTCTTCTCAGCAAAATCAACCTTCCGAACCGAGCATTTAGAGTCTGACTATTCATAAGTGCCTGTGAAGGCCTATTTGGATGAATAAACAATTTCATTTCATTTCATTATTAAAAGTATCACCATTTTCGAGATATTCCGATATTTCAGATTTTTATGTATTGTTTTTTGAATTTTCGATCTTAAATCTATCTTCGATCTAAAGTTTGCCGTACAACTTAACGGACAGAATAATAAAAGGCCAAAGAAACGCCATTAAAAATAGTATTAGTACTTAAATGCCTCTATATTTTTAGCCTGTTGATAAAGGTATTCCCCATCAGACCTATTTTCTGATCCTGTTCAATCTCTTAGCTTTAAAATACCAGTTCTAAACCACGTTGCCCTTTTTCGACATTGCCATCGTGACCTACGCGTTTGACCCTTGTTTGTTGGCCCGTAGCAACACTTCTTTATTTTTATATGCTTAGCATTTACCTATTTAGTAAAAAAAAAATTATACCACAAGTGACAACTAAACTGACAGGTCAGCCGGAACCCACCAACAGGTGCTTAGCGTCAGATTTTCAACTTGAGGGTGGTAGCCAGCCAGTCGACTACAAAGTACCCTACCACCGTGCTATGGTTTTCTCACGATGTTTTCCTTCATCGAAAACTCAAGCCCATTGTTTCGATTCGAACCCACAACCTTCGCCGCGGTATCCGACGTCACTACCACTGAGCTAGCATCGCCTTAAATATGGGGTTGAGACAAAAGGTTCTTACTTTTATTTTATTTCTGCTGTGTCACCTGGTAGCGTGCGTCCACTCCAGAGCGAGGACAGTCCACATTTTCTATTCCCTTACATATGTTGTTTGTTTGCTCTACCAGTTTAGCTAGGACATTGATTAATCACTCTAGTTCCTCGAGTTTAATTCCGCTTTATAAAGCGCTTTGCTGCGTCTTCAATAGGGCTATTTAAATCGACAATCTCCAAGGTCGAAATGACACGAGCGTTTGGGGAAAACGCGTCAAGGCCACGGCACGTTTCATCACCGATGACCGCGACGTGACCGAGCTCACTGGACCCTATGTATCTGTCATATTGATCAATCCAGTATTAAAAAAGTTTTTGTATTTTAATTTTGTGTGCAACCTTGTCTTCGTTTCCTACTGTATTATGAGTTTAGTTCGTTTTGGTATTTTACAAATGGCTGTTCTTGGACAATACGGTTATTTTTACGGTGGTATGTTGGTGAAACAATGTCGAGATTATGAAAGACCTCACGACTTCCTCGTTCAATTTGTGCGGAGGTCGCGTCGCGTCGAATATTCAGAATCGAAGCGAGCGGAGCACAATTACCTACATTGATGATGCGGTGTGGCTCCACATCCTCGCCACATCACGTTATATAACTAAGTCGTTCGAATTGATCCAATATTTCATTAATTGTGATAAGTTTATTCCGAACCGGTGGTAGAGTCAATTGTAACGTTCATAAGTGCCTTACCAGCGCCTAAACTGAATAAATGAGTTTTGAGTTTGATACCTTCGTGTCCCAAGAATTTTCATAGTAAATTCTTCATACTTATTTTCAGAGTATTTCGCACACGTTTTATATTTCTCGTCACAATTTGTTTGCTTTATCTTATCAGTAATTGTTATTTATTGTACAGTAAATGAATAGAATTCGTGACATCGCATCGTGAAGTATAAAAAACGTTGTATCAAATAAATGACACGATCTGATGGTTTAATTGTTCGGTAGTCGTGAATCTCGCAAGTTTTCAACTGCCTTGTCGTACATAAACCTTGGCAATTTTTTTTAGTAAGTACTCTAGTCTTCTTTAAGGATTTCGAATTGGAGTCATTTTAGTTTTATCACAGTTATTCGTAATTTTTTGTCTAAAATGACACGAAATATGAAAATATTCAAAAAGATGCTGAATTATGTATTTGTTCTATGAATAATGTTTGTCAATTCAGATTGTACAGTACCTACTTATAAGAAACATTATGAAATAGTCTCTCCAGGCGCTTGTCGCCATCGCCGTCGTGGCAGACTAGATAAAAAAGGTAGACAGAACCCTGCGCACTTAAAGTGAAGCACAGTAAAGGAAGCTGAATTTGAAAAAGGAAGCTGAATTTGAAAAAGGAAGCCGATCGCTGTGTTTTCGTTCCTGTGCGACGCGAGTCACGCGGGATTACGTACGCACCTTCTACATTTTTCATTTGTTCTGTGTGTTTATATAATAATTCATTTAGAATCTAGTTAGTCGCGATAATTATACTTGCTCTTCCTTGAATGGTGTTGGATTACTGCGAAATATATTAGCAAATAGGTAATTTGCGTGGTGTAGTTATTACCACCCTCAAGTTGATAATCTCTTCCCATGCAACAGCACGTTCCTTGACTTGCTCTGGAAGGTAGGTTGCACTCCATCCGGCATGGCACCACGGCTGCACATTTGAGATCCTGGTATTGCTAGATGTCTATTAGTGGCCTGCTTGTTAGTCTTGCTACGGTAGAGACCGAACAAAAATAACAAAACTATTGTCATTCCTCTAACCTAACCTAACCCAACCTCAATATTTCCTGTGCCCATTTCTATGTCTATGATACGGTCGGAATTCCTGTACCGATACTGATCTGATACATACGTAATCTATATAAAAAACCGGCCAAGTGCGAGTCGGATTCGCGCACGAAGGGTTCCGTAAAAAAAGGGAAAAAAATCACGTTTGTTGTATGGGAGCCCCCCTTAAATATTTATTTTTGTATTTGTTGTTATAACGGCAACAGAAATACATAATTTGTGAAAATTTCAACTGTCTAGATATCGCGGTTCTTGAGATACAGCCTGGTAACAGACAGACGGACGGACAGACGGACAGGCATCGAAGTCTTAGTAATAGGGTCCCGTTTTTACCCTTTGGGTACGGAACCCTAATAAAAATGGATCTTCGGAATGTATGTACGCTCATAACTTTCGAATGACTGCACCAAATTGGATGATTCTTTGTTTTATATATTCGTTATTATAAGGACAAGGTTTGTATAAAAAAAACCGCTGATCCCACGGTAACGCGGATCCCACGGGAGCGCGGCTAAAACCGCGGGGGCCATTTAGTATATTTATAAAGATCGATATATTTTCTTCTGATCCTTGATAGTGATGACTGCGTCGGAATACGACACGACGTGGTCGCATAATACATGCATCGTGTGAGGTCACACTATGGACCTTATGACAAGATACGAATGCAATAAGCCGTCAGCTCGTGAGTTGTACGATGGCCTCATACTTTTATAGAGAACCTGTGT
Source organism: Ochropacha duplaris (assembly GCA_951361185.1). NCBI lineage: Eukaryota > Metazoa > Arthropoda > Insecta > Lepidoptera > Drepanidae > Ochropacha > Ochropacha duplaris. The sequence goes on from OX592693.1 coordinate 14,600,364, forward strand.
GATTTCCTCAAACCCATTGAAAAAAATGTTTTTTTTATTAAGTTACGTCAAAACCAGTTATTTTAATTAATAATTAAGTATGTTTGTTGTATTGTATGACACAACTATTAAATTTTTATCAATGTTTTAATTATTTTTGCTTACAATGAAAATAATCCACGCTAAGCACATAATTTGTTCGCTTATCTTACCTCAATCGAAATTAGCATGCGTCGAATGCAACCGTGTACCTAATTAAGGCCAAGAACCTTTGTTTTATCTATCAATGAAACCGCCTTATAAATATCCTGTTCTTCTATTTTTGTCGACTATCAAAACGAGTCGAGAAGGTTTGATCCTTCAGTTGCAAAGAGAATTTAGAGTCTCGTATCTGTTGTCCCCACTAAACCTTGAAAAGGACTATGAACCGTTGCAGATCAATCGTTTATTCAACCTAAAAGTATTTTCCCCAACTATCCTTGAAATGATTTTGTTCTATAGTTGCGTATCCTCAGAATAATGCGGTTGTTTATTTAAGGTAAATATGTAATACTTATAACAATTTACTGGGGTTTTTTTTAAGGCGATACCAAAATAAATAATTGAGCCTTTAGAAAAAGTTTTATAAAAAAAAAAAATTTTTTTTTCGCTCTCTTTCTTTGCATATGGAAGTAAATAACTCTGTCACTTTCGTAGCTCCGCCCAGTCGGCCTGCCATCAAGCTTTTTTACGTTTTTTACGTAAGTATCACCTTAAGGACTAAAGAACAAAAATAATGTTTCCTAATATTATTGGTTGTTTTTTTTTAAATATGGATATGCCTGGTTTTGACTATGATATCACTTAAATAAAGAACATGAGTAATTAATTGCAGTGAGCCAGTAGGTTTCTACTTACTGATAAAAGTACTCTTTAGTCTCATTATTGTTTCATATATTTTCTGGTCCAAGTTGCAGCAATCAGCACAGGGTCATACAGCCTTGTCGCTTTATCAGTCGAGAGCAAAAACAATAATTCCGTCGGTTTTTTATCGTTGCAAACGTCAATCCATAATGTATATTTACGATCGATAACGGTACCTTGCTTTAACAGGCAAATACTGAGATCTAACTAGCTGTTATGCACATAGATATCTTTTGACATCACTAGAGACTTAACGACGCATGCGAATGAATTTTATTCATTCAGTGGCATACATTGGATGCAGTTCTGTTGTTCAGCTCGTTCAAGCGTGAATGGAGTCTCTTTGTGCTCTCAGCTCTTTGTATCCCAATAGAATTTCAGAATGAAGGTAGTCGAATAGAAATACCTTTATCAAATGATATGTATGCAACGATTTTTAATAATCATAAATAAGTATCCTGCGATAGTAATATCAAAATAAACAGTTTATCGAGTGCCACGTGACGGTATGATTGTCATCCTGCTACTGCTATGTACTTTTGATTGGCATGTATTTCGCAGTAAAGCATTACTAGATAGCAATCTAAAGATAGATTTTATTACTAACGTAGCAAGAATAAAAGTTACATATTCGAACTTATCATCGGCTAAAGCATTCGGATCTTTTAGAGATAAGGTAATATCTTTTCAGCAAAACATTGGCTTAAGATCAATTTACTGTATCGTCGATATCTGTTGCCGGGCAGACAATCGGATTGTTCACCGGACACTTGGGCAAACTGTGGCAAACAGCCCATTGTGAGGTGCAGAGAAACAAGAGGCGATTAAATACGTTCAATGACTAGTTGTTGACTCGCGATGCGACCCGGCTCGAGCAAAGGTTTCAGACAACAATTGTTCCATTGCGATCTTAGAGGTCGTGTATAACTTTGCTGACGTTTCAGACGATTATGAACACTAAACTGTTTGCTTTTATTTTACGTCAAATGTGTGTGTTAACGTCCTTTAAAGATATCAAAATAGGCGCTCGTTCGGGAAACAAAGTATCAAATGGTCCTGCACATTTTATTGTTGGCTATTGGGTCGCGTGAAAAAATCGCGGAAATTATAATAAAAATGCACGGAAAACGTGTAAAGTTAATTAACATGGCCTTGCCATTGTGTGGCAGACAGCGGTGTGTCGCTCGGTCAAAGTCACTGCCAATCCTATGCTTGGAAAAGGCCAACTATTTAAATACTCGCAAAAAATGGATTGTCGGTTATAATTACAATAATAAGTGAGACGATAGAAATAGTGTAGGGCAACCACAGACAATCCTAGTGAAGAAATTGGGACGAAAGTTCATTTAGTCACCTGTGAGGATCAACTTTTTAGTTAATATTATACTTGTTAACAGATTTCCTAATATCGAAGCGGCTAATTTTTATGTTCGTATATCATCGTAGTTTGCGCAAGCAGAATTTTTGCGGTGATAGTAATTTTAAAGCGGAATATTTGCTCGACTAATTTATTTCTAGAGTCTTGTATATTATTTAAATTATTGTCTAGCTGTCTAAAATCGGATATAATGAGAATAAAATTGCATGCACATACATATTATTAATGCAAAGCATGACATTATTCTAGCTGTGAGTTAGCACACCTACGTGTATCTCTTCACGCTCATCCATTGGAACGAATTTAAAGTCATTCGTTCTTAATTTGGCGACTGCATGAATTCTTTTGGAAAATATACAGATGCGATGCGATGACCTCATGTCATTACGTGTCTGAAACGACGCGTTGACGTAATCATAATTATTTATATTGTTTCCTTTTCACAATTAGTTTCAAGTCGGGTCGCACGTCACAGTGACGTTACCGTTTGAAGTAGAACTGGTTAGTTTCAAGTGGAGAGCGGTTACAGTGGATAGTAACCAGTTGTCCTATTTATTGCTCTTGACACGGCCTCATGCATATCCACGTCTCCGGCGAACGCCCTTGATATTAAATCACCGACCATCGTCTGTACTCCGAGTCGTTTGCCATTTGCAGCATCTTTCTTCTGATGTTTACTTGTTCTTCCCTCGATTTCTTAACCTTAAAGTATGACTGGCATCATTCTATGATGCTTTTGAGGATGGCCAATTATAAAACGCGTGACTAAAGGCTAATGTTAATCTCATTTTTGGCAAATGTCAACTCTACAATTTGCAACAACATCACTGGCTATTGCTTCAATTTCTTATGGACAGATTGAGTGTGCTATTTGCACTGACATAATATCAAGAACGAGATTGAAATTCAAATACGATGTTAATACAATTTGGTTAACGGTTGCAAGCCTAGAGACGCTTAGAGACAGCATACATGCATCGACCGTTACCCAGCGTCGGGTGGACTAGTTCGGACGCGGTTTCGGTTGACCCTGAATTGTTGACCTTAATTCCGACAAATGGCTAGATGATATCACTTCTTACGCTTGATTTATTCTAGAATACCGTAGAATATGTTACATTATCTGATTTGTATCATAGTGGTGGGATTGACCTTCATCAATAATAGTTTTAATAACAGCAAACGGAAATGCACAATAATTACTAGCACTGGTCACGCAACTCTTTTGAGAAGTCATAATGTTTGATTTCCCAAAATCTTTGATAGGAAATCGTCCACCCTATCACATTAAGTGCTAGTATATATTAAATTAGTTTGTATGTTTATTTCCTTGTTGCTCCATTGTATTGAAGATTTCACATAGATGATGTCACCACTTAGATATGCGTCGCTGAAAAATCTTCAAGAGTCGAATAGATAGGTGCCTACAGCTTTGTCTATATGTCTATCAAGTCTGGCTAGTCCGCTGTCCTTGTTTGCAGTCAAATTGCGAGTACAATGTCAATGAACTCGCCTCTCCGCCTGCCTGGCTTGTTCGCACGAGGTGCCTACCATCTGCGTTGATACTTCTTTACTTTTTTCCCTCAATTTATCGCGAAGAAATACAAGTCCGACGAAATTTTTCGTAGCATCTTACGTTTGCCTAGACTTATTTTAACAGTTCTATGTTACTTCAGCAATACTTATCGCGTCTTCAAGTGCTACTTTTGTTTCTTTTGAATTAGGTTGAACTTCGAATTCTAATGGATTTAGATCTGCTCGTGTTATATTATCAAGCTCAAAGCAGTATGAAGGATCAATCAATGCTACATGCTCATTATCAATCCTTATTTATTCATGTGTATTCTGCGTTGCGGTGCAGTAATAAATCGTCCTGACCTGCTCATTATTTTTATTGTCTATTGGAGACTATACAATTATTAAATCCGTTGTCTGATGACCTGAAAAGGACATCAAAGAGCTGGTGTAACAGATTAATTCAAGAGAAAAGATTAAATCTACACTTGAATTTATTTCCTCAGCTATTTTAAGTTTAGCCATAGTTAGGCTACGTAACTCTTACATAATCTTGTAAACCGATAACTGTTTCTGTGGAAATTGTAAACAAATTATAATTCAGTATGTTTTTCTCTTAGGTTATTTACTCTTAGTTCTTCACAGCGTATTAACTCTTATCAGTTTAAACAATTAATTATCTTTCTCCAAATATGTTTATTATACCATCAAATTATTATTAAAATTAATCTTTAGAACATGTGATCTAATCTTTTTAACATTGTCATTATCGATTACCTCGTATCTTCATTGGTTCTATCATTTCTGTTCTAAGTTTTAGTCAAATGATTCAATACCTGGACAGTGGACCGTAACTTTAGTTTTTTGTCTCCTTTTTCGTTCCCATAACATTTTTGACTATTAATTATTATATGTGCATGTGTAAGTACTTCATTGCTTGTATATATTGTTCTCTAGAATGGTATTATTTTAGCTGTGTAGTTCTACTTGCACACTCTTAGTTTAATAGTTCACGTGTTTTGACATCTGTTACTAAATTTCAATTTTCAACATTCACGTTCTTTGCTTTATTGACATCGATAATAACTTTATTCTCATTTCATTTTCGATTTTATTGCATACATATTGTGTCCTATTGTTAGTTTTGTTATTTATCTAGTTACTCATTGTATTTAAAAGGTAACAAGTTATTAGTCTCGATATAGTGGTTTGTTATCTCTGGTTTTAATAAAGTAATTTCTGATAACCAGTTTTTAAGTGTTTATTGATAAGTCAAGTGTTTGTTGGCGTCAAATTTTATCGTATTGATTCTGATTTGAATTATAATGGTCTGCTGTTCGATTGCTGATGTCTGATATTACTTATTCTGCTTAAAGGCAAGTAAATTATTGTGTATGCAAATTTAAAGTATCGCACTTAGTAAGAAGGAAACGCGTGCTGTATAATTCGCCTGAGGATGTAAATAAGCATGTTTTTTCGTTAAATATGCGTGATTTCCGTTTGTATTGCTAATGTTTCTGCTGATGGATGTTAATTATCTGTTTAGTAATATTTGCGATGCAATGCCAGCATTATATTACACGAATTATCGCCATTTATATATTTTTGTGCGCGCGCATGTCATTGACATTCAAAATGCGTTAGTTTTGTGGTAACCATGAAATAGTTTTCTTGTTTTTATATAAATTTACGCAAGAATTCACAGCTGAAGGCAATTTGAAAGTGCTCCTTCAATAATTTTATTCTGCGCTATTATTTCATCCTCAGAGCTCTACAAATTATTTCCTCCTAAAACAAACATAATCTTTATATTAATTATTATACTCTTGATATCCCACGCGATTACATCCTAATTTCCCGTTCACCCTGATTCCTCGGATGAAAACACCTTATGTCCTATTCCAGGACCTTTAGTAACACCAAAATTCACCAAAATCTCTATTGACGTGACTTAGTTGAATATATTTTTTACCAACTCTTTTTTCGCGATAACAGCTGCCAAGATCATAATAATCAATAAATTATATCTCACCGATATGCGGTTACCCTGACGTTTCCAATATGAAAGTGCGATGGGTCCACGTCTCGCTGACCGCATGCGCCCGCGCAGCGCCAGTCACAGATCATTTCCTCGACACTTTCCCCGGGTGGTCACCGCGGTCGCATGCCAATTTCCGCATATGAGAAAAATGTTAGATGACCGACGTTGAAATGTAACTTGTTCAATACATGATTGTACTAATAAAACTCCTAAGACGTACTCCTTCGGTATCTAGCAAATAATATGACTGCCTTTGAGGCATTGTAATAAGGTGTACAACACATTGGCAATCCTCTTGGTATTGCTAATGTCTATAGGCAACGGTAGTCACTTACCACCAGGTGACCCGTCAGCTTCGTTGTCACTTGTGGTATAAAAAAAAAAAGACTTCTAATTTATTTAGGTTATAAATAAATGATTTCTGCAATAGAGTAAACATATCGTTTGAACATGAAATCATGAGATCAGCAAACGAAGTAATAGATGTAATTTAAGGCGATGATAGCTCAGTGGTAAGTGACGTCGAATACCGCGGCGAAGGTCGTGGGTTCGAATCCTACAATGAGCTTGAGCTTTCGGTGAAGGAAAACATCGTGAGGAAACCATAGCACGGTTGTAGGGTACTTTGTAGTACCCGACTGGCTGGCTACCACCCTCAAGTTGAAAATCTGTCGCCAAGCACCTATCGGTGTGTTCCGACAGCTGCACTTGAGAGCCAGTGTCCATCAAGGCTTTGTGTGCTTACCACCTTCGGCCACATCATCACTTACCATAGTGAGATTGTAGTCAAACACAAGCCTATCCAGAATAAAAAAAAAAAAAAATTACAAATGCAACCTACAGTCAGCAAGCTGCGTTTGCACAATCAATCAAAACACAACGGATCATTTTGATTTGGAAACCATGCCTTATACAGCTACAACAATCATTAGTGAACAATAAAAATGTGTAGGTGGTCGTTATACGAACCACAACATCAATGCAAAAATATTTAGTCGTCGGCTTATCGTCGCATTGTGATTGCCATGTCTTTACCTCATGCGTTCTAAGTGTTTGTGAGTTATAAGCAATGGTAGCTAAATATTTTGGAATTACTTCGCATTGTTTTAGGCTCAAGCGATTGTCTCGGTGAGTGTAAATTAAACTTCAGTCCTGCTAGAATTGTCGTTCTTGACTTCGAACTATTTTAATTTGAATTCTACGATTTTGAATCAATCTAAACTAATATTACAGATTTTTGATTATTTGTATGTATAAATTCAAAAAATACTTAGCTTACCTATTTAAAAAAATCTGGGATAAAACATGTTGAATAATAGTTCCATCCATCTTTTGTTAAGCACGTTTCCTTTTACGAGTTTGTCTTTGGGAAAAGGCTAAAAGCTTAAGGCCAGGTAGACCCATTTTACATCACTTTGATTAAATTTTTAACAAACAAAGAGTTATTGTTTAAAGCCAAAAAAAATACATATCATAGTTCACTATATGTACTTAGATAATTCTCGGTTCAAAACATGATATCGAAAACTTCAGTCGATAAAAAAAAAATCCGAAGAGGGGTCTAATTCAATTATTTTTCTTATTTTACCTGAAGCATATGAAAGTTTAACTTCCAAAAAAAATATCTAAGCAAAGTTAATAACATATAGAACAATAATCCTCGGTTACATTTTGCAAAATAGTAGAATTATTTTAATAATAAATTATTATATAATACAGCGGCTTGCGGACGTGACTTCAGTCGCCCGCCGGGCCTTGACGAGGTAGGACCTGTGTTCCTTTTGCTTTCGCACGGCTGTCACGTTGACTTAGATCAGACGATTTATTCACACTACGTACCAACCACAGTATAAACTAAGCGGTTGTCGCTAGAGAATAATTTATTGTTTTAAAATTGTAATCGTCTGTGTGATCGATCATAATAAATTCGTAAAACATAACACAAAATTCAAATCCAAGGTGGCGGCTGCGCGAAATTATCAACTTTTTCGTCATGGAAGTCGTTTTTATGGTTTTTGAGGGTGCTGAAGCCGATAGTGCTGTCAAAATCTAAATCCAAGATGGCGGCTGCACGAAATTATCAACTTTTTCGCCATGGGTGTCGTTTTCATGGTTTTCGAGGGTGTTGAAGCCGATAGTGCTGTCAAAATCTAAATCCAAGATGGCGGCTGCAAGAAATTATCAACTTTTTCGTCATGGATGTCGTTTTCATGGTTTTCGAGGGGGTTGAAGCCGATAGTGCTGTCAAAATCTAAATCCAAGATGGCGGCTGCAAGAAATAATCAACTTTTTCGTCATGGGTGTCGTTTTCATGGTTTTCGAGGGTGTTGAAGCCGATAGTGCTGTCAAAATCTAAATATAAGATGGCGGCTGCGTGAAATTATGAACTTTTTCGTCATGGGTGTCGTTTTCATGGTTTTCGAGGGTGCTGAAGCCAATAGTGCTGTCAAAACCTAAATCCAAAATGGCGGCTGCACAATATTATCAGCTTTATAATTTATGAAATTACTAGACAAATTAATTTACATCTTCGATGCAAGTAAAAAGAATCGAATCCACGACCCCTTTTTGTGTTTGTTAGCCCTCCGCAACGCCCCATAATAGTATTAACAGACGTTCGAACTTGGTACGGGCCGGACAGCGGACTTGTACGGCGTACCAAATCCGCTAGTCACAACAGACGGCCGGGTCCAGTCCATCGACACTGCCTTACAAGCTAAATTAGGAACGTACTTTGTACCAACATTGTATTATAAAAATAATCCTACTAAATTAAAACGAGTACTGATTCCTTTGGGTAGCAGGTGTCTTAACGTCTATTTGATTTAGACGCATTATACCTTTTTTTACTGTTGGTAGAATTGTTGAGGTATTATAATCTATGTTTGGATAAACAGTTTGGGTTTTTTCTCGTGGTGAAATTATTGTGTTATACAGTGTTTTACAGTGTTTTATCTCCGATTTCGAAATCACTATTTAAGTTTCTTACATTGTTTTGGAACGAAGTTCCTAATAGTATTAACAGACGTTCGAACTTGGTACGGGCCGGACAACGGACTTGTACGTCGTACCAAATCCGCTAGTTACAACAGACGGCCGGATCTCGCAGTAGCCGCGTGTCCTGTGCACAGTTCAGACTTCATGCCTCCAACGTTATCCAAGCGCGCTAAAATTGCGATTTATCTTGCGGCAACAGTAATACCGCTACAAACCTCAGTAAAAAAAAGGGGTGGGCAAAAACGTATTTAAAATACGTGTGGTGTCGTGGGACACCAGATAGGAACGAAGATTTTAAAAAAATATTTTTCAAGTTATATTCGATAAAGAAAATGTGCGTGTCAGCTCCTTTTTTTTTAGAAATACATACTTAAATAGATAATTACCTATGAGCTTGAGCTTTCGGTGAAGGAAAACATCGTGAGGAAACCATAGCACGGTGGTAGGGTACTTTGTAGTACCCGACTGGCTGGCTACCACCCTCAAGTTGAAAATCTGTCGCTAAAACACCTATCGGTGTGTTCCGACAGCTGCATTTGAGAGCCAGTTCCCATCTAGGCTTTGTGTGCTTACCATCTTCGGCCACATCATCACTTACCATGGTGAGATTGTGGTCAAACACAAGCCTATCCAGAATAAAAAAAAAAAGATTATTACCTACAACCCAGTCACAGGACAAACAGATATCTTCATACACACCTGTCCTGGATGGGAATCGAACCCACGACATTTTTTTTGTAAGTACATACTTAAATAGATTATTACCTACAACCTACGAATAAGTTATCAGGACAAACAGACATCTTCATACACACATAATAATATCTGTCCTCGATGGGAATCGTACCCACGACCTTTTTTTTCCGCCATAGTGCATTGCCGCACGTGCTACCTACCTCCAGAACGTTTCGATCGTGACTGCCGTGCGTTTGTCCGGTCCGAGCGTACAGACGCGCGTATTTGGTACGGAGCGGACCAAATCCGACGCGCAAACCATCGGACCGTATCGAACACGAAATAATAATAATTATGTTCGACAGACAACTCTCCAGACGAACGGATATGGTACGGAGCGTACCGAATCCGCTGTCCGGACCGTACCAAGTTCGAACGTCTGTTAATACTATTATACTATTAATGCACTATGGCGGAAAAAAAGGTCATGGGTTCGATTCCCATCGAGGACAGATATGTGTGTGTAAAGATGTCTGTTTGTCCTGATTACTTATTCGTAGGTTGTAGGTAATAATCTATTTAAGTACTTATGTATTTACAAAAAAAAAAGTCGTGGGTTCGATTCCCATCCAGGACAGGTGTGTATGAAGATATCTGTTTGTCCTGTGACTGGGTTGTAGGTAATAATCTATTCAAGTATGTATTTAAAAAAAAGGTCGTGGGTTCGATTCCCATCCAGGACAGACATGTGTCTATGAAGACGTCTGTTTGTCCTGTGACTGGGTGTAGGTAATTATCTATTTAAGTATGTATTTCCAAAAAAAATGGAGCTTACACGCACATTTTCTTTATCGAATATAGTTAACTTGAAAAATATTTTTTTATAAAACTTCGTTCCTATCCGGTGTCCCACGACACCACACGTATTTTAAATACGTTTTTGCCCACTCCTTTTTTTTTAGTGAGGTTTGTAGCGGCATTACTGTTGCCGCAACACCAATCGCAATATTAGCGCGCTTGGATAACGTCGGAGGCATGACGTCTGAACTGTGCACACGCCACGCGGCTACTGCGAGATCCGGCCGTCTGTTGTGACTAGCGGATTTGGTACGACGTACAAGTCCGCTGTCCGGCCCGTACCAAGTTCAAACGTCTGTTAATACTATTAGGAACTTCGTTCTAAAACAATGTAAGAAACTTAAATCTCAAATAAATTAATTATGACTCACAACATTTTTCATTCACAACATCTATTCAAAATAATATAATATAAATGTTAGGTTTTCCCGATGACTACCTATTATAGTAAAACAAGCAGACAATTTAATAAAATAAGTTGACCTTCTGCCTACACGACACGCTTACCTATACTGTGACAGATTTGGGTTCATGTGAGTTCACGCCGGCAACGTCTGCGCTCGGCTCGCCTCGCGTAAAGGATGGTAGCGTTAAATACCTACTTTGCTCGGTCTACCTGGCCTTAAGAGATTACACGCGACTACGACATACAAAGGTCCGTTCCTTTTGTTTATTTATGATTTGCCTACTTTATTTGAATTTGGGATTTTACTGGTCACGTTCGCTATAATTCATTTCGAGTTTTTGTTTTTTTTTTTCGTCGTTCGCTCGACTGGATCAGGATGGTGCAATTTTTTGTCAAGCCAATTTAATTTGATGGTTGGTCACATCATAGCGTCGTTTTAGTTTTTCATGTTTCTCTCTGTTACTACTAATCACACTGGAAATGATTCGACGTTTTTGTAATCGTTCAGTTTGGTTGTTGTTAAAAACATGACGTAAAGTGGCCACTGTTGTTTTCATAATACGTTTTATGCATGAGTTATGATGTTTTTGTTCTATATGTTATTTATAAATATTATTTCGCTTATGTTCCGCACTAGTACAAAGCTCTTTGCTGAAAAGTACTCAATCTGTAAATTACACATTATACTCCCGAGTAGGCAATTATCTTAGTTTTTAAGCGTTTATATTATTTGAGGTCATACAAGATTGGCTTGCTTGTTCGTCAAACATGCGTAATTTCAATGCTGAAATTACTACTCGTTAAAAACACATTGTTCTTTAAAAATAGTCGTATTTGTTACCATCGGCGTCAATCTGTGCCAGGCACACAAACACGTCCCTAAACCGCTGAATGCTAGTCTGATCAACAATACCCCTACGTTTATTAATGGGGTGTGCAACTACCCCACCCATGCCGTCCCCTGGTGTACCTCCATCACCGGTTATATACCTATACGTGTAATGCAATCGATTATAATACGAATACAAAACTAGATAGACCGGTTATTACACAAGTAAATTTTTGCACCTGGAAATGCCTTATAAATATTCTGTTTATATCTTCTACGTATATGTAAAAGCGAATTTACCACTCGCTGCTTAATCACGAAATCTCAGAAAGTATAAATGCAACAAACTTGAAATTCCAGGTAGATTCCTCATAGAGAGTAGATACCCGCTAAGAATTTTGAAAATTCTGCCCCTAATGCGTTCCTTAGGAAAGGTGGGTGAAACCGCGGGGGTAAGTACCAGATATATATTTCCGAAGTATTTAAATAAAGCACGAAAGATCTTCATTATAACTCTTAGAGCGCATTAACCCTTCAACCACTTTAAAGGGGCTCATCGATCAAACGCTAAAGCAAATCCGTCGTCTTTTTGCCACATCTTAGTACAGCACCGGCGTAAATCGATTGGCCTCGGCTCTGCACGCTCCGCCGGCGATTACGTCATGCCATGATGCTGTCAGGTGGATCAGTATCGGACCATGATAATGAGCACGTTGCCCGTGTTTATTGCTCTGTACTTGGAATTTTGGAACAATTCGCTGATAGATTTGCCCTTGAGCGAAATTTGGGTATTAGTTTTAATAGAAACAGTTGTGTTGATAGCTCCAACACAGATGCGTGAGTATGTTTATCTATGGTACGGTCGAGATTTTCTGTTCTGAGGTCAAAAACACGGGACAATCGCTATGGTGGCATTTAGCAACAACAATCCAGTACAAATCGATCCTCATTGGTGTTACCAGTACCTAACCACGTCTGACAGATTGATCGTTCACCCCAAACTGGCTAAGTCGAGCGTGACCGATGGATATAATGGAATGGAACAATTACTTGTATGCGAGAGACGTGTGTTGTGTTGTCAAAGTGGGATTTTTTCGTACGCGAGACTAAAAACGTGCAAGTTATCGCCCGGAAAAATAAAAGTGTAACGGAAACTTATCTGGCTCATTGATAAACGATGTTTCATCCCTAATTAGATTGAGTATATCGCTAAGGCTTATTGTCATTGCAAGGTATTGTTTATTCATGTATTCTATTTTAATAATGGGAAGTCCGTGCATTATGGAAAATAGGTGCGGGCTCATTAAAATTTAACTGCATATGTTTCCCGTAAGATTAGATTAATTGTAACCTTTTTATTTATGCGTAATCTTTTAAAGGCTTTGGCTAAGCCTGTTAGAAGTTAACAGCGGGTCGTTCTCATTAGTCGGTGACTCGGTAATTTGGCGTTTGTCGCACGACATTTGCATTTTATCTGTACCGTCGGGGCGGCGCCGGTGCCGTCCGATAACGCCACTTGACTCACCATGAACATACATACATATGTGCAAATTACCTTATGTTAACGAAAGGTGCTCTGAAATTTTCGATTTTCCCACCTACCTCCCTACGGTTGCTTAGAGCATCTTTTTTGCAGTTACCAAATAAGAAGGCTTAATATTCGATCGGCTTGTGTATTTGAAATGCTATCACAAGAATAACACTGTATTTCAAAAGATTTTATTCGTATTTAAATCTGAATTATCGCCATGTAAAGAAGTTATTTGTGTGTGTGGAAGCGTTGAGGCCCTACCGGCGCTCCCTAAACAATTTCCGTACAAAGTTTCAAGGTGATACTGAATCAGCCTCACATTTGGCATCCGGCCAGCATTCCCATCGTGAAGTACATGACTGAAACGGATACTTGCTGTTTTATATCAGACATTGTTAGTATTTAGAGGGTTTTATCATATACCTCCCGTATGGAATGTGTAAACAGAATCGATCGGGGCCTTTCATCCAGTTTATCTAATAGTTTTTTATTCGCTCGACGTTTAACTGAAGCGTTCTACGAAGTCAATTGAAGTAAATTCAGCGTTGCTGGCTTTTGCAATGTGAATATAGTAATTAAGAACTGTGTTAAAAATAATTTCGTTATCACAGTGAACTGGACACTTTAATTGGCTGGCACTGTGGGTGGCAATCCTGGCCGCAACCTAAGATCAATTAAGCGGGCTAATTTTTACGCGAGGCAATTGAGGGCACGCGAAGGTCGTATTAAATTTTATTCATTGATATAATGATTGCAGATTTTCACTTCTAATTTTAACCTTACTACGTTGCACATGCGTATACAGGGTGTCCGGTAAGTAGGTAGTACGACTAACTTAAGGGGGAGATAGGCGGGTCGTCTGCCAATTATACAAAAATTACTTTGTCACCATTTTCGAGATATTTAATTTTTTTTTTTTTTTTTATTCTCGATAGGCTTGTGTTTGACCACAATCTCACCATGTTAAGTGATGATGTGGCCGAAGATGGTAAGCACACAAAGCCTGGATGGGAACTGGCTCTCAAGTGCAGCTGTCGGAACACACCGATAGGTGTTTTGGCGACAGATTTTCAACTTGAGGGTGGTAGCCAGCCAGTCGGGTACTACAAAGTACCCTACCACCGTGAAAATTTAATATCTAAAATTCAAAAATCAATACATAAAAATTTGAAATATATAATAGTGACCTTTTTATTGAGCTCATCACAGCTCATGGACGTACAGCGTACATTGTTAAAGAAGGACACACAGTTGAAAAATAATTTTGTCCTTGTTTAATCGCACCAAACCTGCGGAGATCGATTCATTTGGTAACCTTGGAAACAAATTCTAAGACGAATTAGTCATGTCACTATTCTGATAGTGAAGCTTTATCATGATAACATTACGATAAATTATTAAGTGATTTAATTAGCTGCTTTTCTAATATATGCCGCTATCTTTGATAGAGTCCAAAATATTATGTGAATCACAAAAGGTTTCAGGGTTGTTCATGTAGTTTTTACTGTAACTTTTATCAGAGCCATAAATATAAATGATTCCTTATCAGAATCCGGTTAAGAGATTATTTGCTGTCACAATGATAACTGCATGGAACGGTTCGCATTGTGCAATGACATTGTGGAGTGACGGGAAAGAATTTTGCTTTATGCAGACACTAAAGATGTGAGTGTGAATAATAAGACCCTAAAGACACAAGTGTGACTTCAGTGTGAATATTAATGAATGAATCCCACGTAGTTTATGCTTTAGTCCCAAACCCAAAGTACATTGATAGATTTTGTATGAATGAATTGAGCAAGCGCATTTGCTAAAATTTTGTGAGAAGTAGACTTATCCATAGAATCCTGTGTTACATATACACTTCTTAATTCTAGTTGTCTATCTGTAGATTTTATAACTGCAACACTTCTTTCAATATAAGTACTCAATTTACCTTTGCTACAAATAGATATTTTACCAAGAAGACTGATTCTAAGAAGTACTTCTATTGATCTTACATTTTGTATCGCACGCATAAAGTGGTAATGGCGTTTTCTATTATCGAAGGTATATGATCGACATTTGACAGACAAGTTATGACCGTCGTTAAACCTATCTTTGTTGTGTTGTTTATTATTGCGACAGTTGTCACATAGCTTATATTATGTCTCGTAAAAATATGTCCAGTTTTCTCACTCTCCAAAGAAATATGTCGGCACATACGGCAATCATCATCACGAGTTTATTTAATATCGCTCGGATCCGATTTTATAACATTTTCCATTCAAATCTCAATGATTGATTTTGCGTTCTGATTAAAATTCAATTTGAATAGCTGCAGCAAATGTCAGTATAAAAACTTCGCTGAATATGTTATTTCACACGTTTTTTATACAAACTTGTTTTTAGTTATTATTTATAGTTTAAGTTATCTGAAATTATTGCGCGACTCGGTCATTACCTTAGTTGTTTAGACTATCTGATATTTTTCTGTGTATCTAAACGTTTTTTTATCTATTTCAGACTAATGACTTCGGCCGCTATGCGACTTGTCGATGGGCGCTGCTCGCTACCGAACCTCGGAGGATATTATACCGCTGATGCCAAAATAATCTCTCCACCACTTTATTTATCTACCTAGATAGTCGTTTAAAAAAAAATATTTTTACACATAAAATTCATTTACAAGTGCGTTGATATTTAACACACATGTGAAGTGAAGTGCCAGTGTAGTGAACAAACCGCTCCTAACGAGTTATATCCGCTGTGATCCGGCGCGGACCGGTGTGCGGTAGTGCGAACCGGTTGAACGGGGCCCGATGTTGGCGGCGTCATGGCTTTCATCATGACGAAGAAGAAGCGATACAAGTTTGGGGTTCAGTGTTGCCTCGAGGAGCTGACCGAGGTGCCGTTCGTATCTGCCGTGCTCTTCGCCAAGGTCAGGCTGCTCGACGGCGGCAATTTCCAAGAACACTCTAGCAGGTGATTTATTCATTTTATAAAACGTTTCTCGGTTTGTTCTTGGTTTCATGACAGTAATTTATGAATAAAAACTTGATCGGTTCGGATGATACTCCAGGTTAAGAATAAATTACCATCTATTGTCTTGTCGACGTTGGAGGTCGTGTAACGGATCCGATCTTTATATCTTTATCTAGATTCCAAATGAGATGGTCTCGTTTGACGTAATAAGACTCCGCTACGTATTTTAACATAGGTAGCTGAATTCTGTAGGTACCAGTATTATTTCAAAGATACCCTACTATTAGCGTCGTTTACGCGAAATTCCCCACATAGTTGTTGCATACCCTATTAGGTAGCTGTTGTATCTCAGGCCAGTGTTTTAACAATAATTATGTGAAAGGAAGAATTTTTCTGTGACATATTGTAGCTTTTATACAAGTATATCGCACTAAAAATGTTTCTGCGTACTTTAAACCTTTGCAAATATGGGTCAACTGTTAGTCAGCCTTTGTGGAAAGGTGATTCTTTATTCTACTAATTTACTTTTCTTTATAGGTACCTATTTCGCTTTGTAATTGGTATGTCGCTTAGCAGAAATGTCGCCCAGATCCTGCAGAGACTCGAGATGACTATCTTGGCGACAATCCAAATATTGAATAAGAATGATATGAAGATTTTTAAGAGGGCCTTTAATTTGACGTCCCAACTCATATGAAACTTTCAGCGGTTACAAAATCGAGACTAGAAATAATGTGTTGGTGTCGTTAACCTTAGGTTTCGTCATAATTGCAACGTTACAAAATACGATCCAGTTTAAAACAGTGCATTTACCTAGCTGATGATGCAACTAACACAAAACAAAATCAGTTATATCGATGGTCGTTTCCTGACAATGATAGGCTCTTACACAAATATCCTTCCTGATATGAGGAGTCTACCTTTTTTTACACTTTCACAGCCAAAATTGTTGTACAGGTAAAAAGTATTAACGCTAAGTGAATCAGTGAATGCCGCTAAGCATGAAATTAAACAGCCCGCTGAATTGGCTGCGTTTGGTTTCATTTGTATGATATTGTTTAGTTATTTGTAAGCCTTTACATTGTTCCTTGCGCAGATTTCTGTCACTTCGCCCGCATGCCCGTATCTATTATGATCATGTTTAATTAAATCCCGAGTACTTCTTGAGATAAAGTAAATCCAACTTTATATTTCCTTTGAAATCTTTCTCGTATTTGACACATTGAATTATATCTGCCCGCCGTAATATCTTCTACTATATTATCTAAACTCGGCATTTTGAATCGACCCCTAGGGAAGAAGCGTAGACATCGCACGTTGGATTACCCAAGTAACTTAGTCATGCCATTTATATTCTCGCTTGTAAGTAGGCCAGATTCTGTTGAATTGTATCGTTGCGATGAAAATACTGTCAAAGTTAGGCTATCAATGTTGTAGCGTTGACGAAGTCTCGTGAAACTGTTCTAAATATCTAACAGATTAGCCCCGTGAGTACCATGACTACCATTTACTTAAGTGTACTTTCTAGTGTTTACTTTGTCGCAGTTAATGGTTAAGTGATTGCAAAACATGGTTATTAAACTATCTAAGAAAATAGGCCTTTCTTGAATATGAATTATATGGCGATGATAGCTCAGTGGTAAGTGACGTCGGATACCGCGGCGAAGGTCGTGGGTTCGAATCCTTACAATGAGCTTGAGCTTTCGGTGAAGGAAAACATCGTGAGGAAACCACAGCACGGTGGTAGGGTACTTTGTAGTACTCGACTGGCTGGCTACCACCCTCAAGTTGAAAATCTGTCGCCAAGCACCTGTTGGTGTATTCCGGCAATTGCACTTGAGAGCCAGTTCGCCTTAATAAGGTGTACAACACATTCGCAATCCCCTGGTATTGCCAATGTCTATAGGCGACGGTTGTCACTTACCATCAGGTGACCCGCCTGCCTCGTTGTCACTTGTGACATAAAAAAATATATATATATATTAATGCGTTGTTTTTATGTGTTTTTTTTTCACTTTACATTAGCAATGGTGTGTTTACTTAAGCATATTAAAATGGATTTCATAACTTTAGTTATAGCTGAATGATATTTTTTAATTTATTTTAAATAATAGTTCTGGCCTCCAAAAGTTGTTTTAAATGAATAATGAGCAATGACACTGAGAGAACGTGACATAAGAAACTTTGTCACAATCAGCTGGAGGAAGTTGCAGAAAACCGTTAGAGCCCGCGAGTTCCGATCCGACCGGACGGCGGCGGCGGTCTTGTTATCCAATCATCGCTGGATTTATTATAGGATTCCTATATGTATGGATATCTAGGTAACCATGCATGCCAGTCTGGTTTTTGAATTTGCATTCTCAATTTGTACGTTGTTATTATAAGTCAAAAGATAATCTAACCATAAACGACAATAAAAAGACAAACCCCCTGGTATTGCTAATGCCTATAAGCAACACGGTAGCCACATATGGATAGGAGATCCGCCTGTCTGCTTGTCATACTTCTGACATAAAAAACCAGTGAACGTTCAATTAGTTTTAAATTCTACGCTTGTCTTTTGAGATTAGTTGATGCTAAACTAGAGCAGAAATGAGCTGCATAAACCGCGGAGTGGTTCTATCAGCGAGAACTAGTGGGAAGTGAGTAGTTATGGGCATGGGGACGGTGGAGTGGAATGCGGAGGCGTCCGGCGATCAGTCGCGACTCCCGCCTGACTCCGCTGAACAATCGACGCTGCTTTAATAACCACATCTCTTGTGGTTCTGCTGATGCATTAAAGTCTATGGTAGTTAGCAAACGTTTCATTCTGGCTTTTTGTATATTTTCTTTTAGATCTGCATAGAACTCTTTGTTGTAACTTTTCGAAAATAGAAATAAATAGACAAAAATTTTAATCCTAGCTTTTCCGTCCAACTTTAGTGTCTAACCAAAAGAAAAAATACATTTTTGTTCAGTTTTCCTGATGATTAGTGTATTACTGTTTATGACTAATAGGAAATCCTACTAGCAACAAAAATGCGTTAATGTCTATAAATACGTAGCCTGCTCGCGTTATCTACGAGAAACATATATAACATAGCAATTATCATCGATATGAGGAATTTGTCATGGACATGCGCCATCTAGTATTCAGGTGTGACGCCGAGTTACTGCTTTTAAACGACAGTTTAATAACATTTTGATGACCCATTAGGTAGAATGTAGCTCGTACGTCGCGTCGTTCAAAAGTCTTTATACTAGCCAGAAGATCAATGTACTGCATTTACCAAATGATCTGTCTCTGAAGAATCTCCTTTGCACTGTTAGGGTTTCTGAGAGAATTTATCTTTACTAATATTTTTTCTCGTGTTTGTTTCCGCACTTATAAAGCTCTATAAAAGTACTGGTGACAAAGGCGAAAATAAACTTCTCTGTGAGCTCCGCCACTACGTGACACGCACGTGAATTTGACGTCAACATGATTTCATCTATTATTAAATATTTATTTATAAATACTCTCGTCTCTTTGTTTACAAACTCATACGTTACTTCCGTAGACTTTATCTTCAGCTAAACATTCTTCACGCTTTTTTTTCCATCTGCATTGGGATCTTTATTAATGACAGCTGTTTGTGCTGAATTATGTTTATAATAAACTAAATCGCTTTTAATATCTTCAGAGAAATGTATTGAAGTAATCATTATACATATATGTATTTCTCTTACATTATAATAAACTGTTATTATTGCATTTTATATCAGCTCTATCGTGTCAAAATTCAGGTTAAGTTAGTTAATGTATTTGTGTTTAAATAAAATTCCCCATTGGTCAACTTATAAAGGTTAGGTCATGACTAATTATAGCTTAAGTAATTGATATCCACGTAACATACCTATCTCGTTGTAATTACCGACGGTTATCAGCCAAGTTGGCCAAGGTGATGGCGCCCGCATTGCACCAGGGTCCAAGGTCGAGTCCATGGCGTCACGCCAAACACCATCTATGGAACACACCCACGTTTAGCAAATCTAGAAAAGATAGTCTCTACATCGAAATAATGTTTGCGTTTGTCTATGGCGCAGATGAGGCACGTATAACTTTTTATTCGAAAATGCTTTCAGACGAACTCAATTGCTTGTAATAGAAAAGATACAGATGAATCTTAGACTCCAGAGATTTCCATTACCTTTTTTGAAGCAGTATTTTCTCCAGCTAGTGAAGTGGTACACAATTTCCATCAGCATCCAGTGTCCTCTTTTAATTTTGAAGAGACTAAAACTTGGAGAATTGACCTTAGTAAACTTAATTCCTAAAGCCGTAATGTTACAGTTTGTAATCGCAGCTTAGACTTGCGCCAATAACTACACGTTTCTCAAAGTTAATGACATTTTGTTGCTTGAGGGAACTGAACAGCTTAGTAACTAACCGTAACTAAGCTTCATGTTTCTACTATTTTTACATTATGTTCTATTAACTCGCAAATGTCGTCAATGTAGGTACGTCATTAATTACCAACGTAATTTTCATTCATTTCGCGAGAACAAAGCATCAGTAATTGTTGGATCTATCATTGTAGTTGTTATAACATCTTTTTATTCAATTCAAGCGGATCTATTCGAGCATGTCCGGATGTAGGTTTTCCCAATCCCGCAAGGAATTCACACAGTCTTTTAAACCCCTGTTAAAGGCGTAAATAAGAATTGTTTTATTATTTATCCAATTTACTTGCCATGCTTGGAAAATAGTGGCGCGTTACCCTGAGATTCTTGCATGCTTTCACTCGAAATTACTGCACATGTTGCATTTATACCGCGTTAATTGCAATGATATTCATCTGCGGAGATCTGATCGGCATCAGGTGTAACGTGCGACACGATTTGTGCAACATTTATTCGTACGGCATTGACACTTTCCCTCACTGATTACGTGAAGTGTGATCTTTATCAGATTCCTCTTTTTATGTGTTTGCTTTTTTTGCAGCGGTTACGACCTTTTCAAAGCTTAGGTGCCTGTCAATATTTTCACCTATGGTTGTATGAGAAACAGTAATTATATCTTATCGTGGTCATCGGTGCGTTGCGTTTAGTTGCTTGAACTGTGGATTTCCCTGCTTTCCAAACCTCTATATTTTTATCGATCTTAATATTGGCGCCCTAAAATTTTACGACAACGGTGACGTTAAATTTAGATCTTTAAGGTTCGTCCCCAGCAGTTCGTTCTCAGACGTGTTCAATATAAAAACAGTTAAAAAATACGCGTATAAACATATGTGGATAATATTAGATTAGTTTACTTGGTTGAGTAATATGATACACCAATTTGCAGAAAAGAGTACAATTAATATGACTTTGGATTTAGATCAGTTTGGCATTCAAGTCATTAAGTCTATCAAAGGATCTTATGCCAGGGATCAAAATGAGTTTACTTCTGATGCACACCCTGATTTTTCTTCTCGTTTTTTGAAACGTTACACATGAGATCCATTGAAAAAAGGATGGATATTTTTTGACAAATTCGAAATGTTTTCGTTTTAGGTTTCTGTATTGAAATTCGGCATATTTCTGAATGCGTGATTAGATGCGAAAGTGGTGTGTTGCAAACACGTTTCCAATGTATTGACGGAGCGGCGTGAAACGATTCGATCGACGGTCATTAGTGTTTGTATCAATTAATAATTAACATTGTTAAGTAAGCGCTAGCGCCTCAGAGTCAACAACTTTACGCTTGTGAAAAGTGAAATTTCTGACGTTAGCGCGCCATAAACGCCACTATTGCATTGCATCGAAGCCTTATGGGTGTATTTTAGTACTTTCTGCAATTAGCAAAGTCGGTCGCGGGTTGTTTCATGACAAAAATGTCGCATTTTTTTTATGAAAGCTGTTTGTTTCTACTTTCGCGAGATTATATTATCATTAAATTTCTATATTTGGACATGGATATTTGCTATATTTTCGACTTAAATAAAATAATGCACTTAATTTTAAATTTTATTGCTTCCGTTTCATAATGTTCTAACCAATCATAATATTAAGCTATATTCGGCGGCAATATGTCCACACTTCCTATTTCCTCATTCCCATACATAAATTGATATTAAATTAACTGAAGAGACACACTGACGGTCCGTTCATCGCACACACTGCCATACATGTCGAGCCATGCATGATATTATAACGTTGAATATTTAAAACGGTTTTTTTTATCAAGCCATCTTCATTTTAGGAGTCATTAGATTTCATTGAATACATTCACTGCAACATAACCTATTTCTATGCAAAAATTCACGATACGCATCGTTGCTGCGTGAAATGACAATCAACATACACTTTCGCTATAATATTAACATTAAACTGACGACAGAAATAGTGCCAATAATTGTTTTTTTTTAAATTTATTTTAAACGACCTTTTTTTATTTTCCATGGTTTTCAATAAAATTGCAAAGGTGCCAAACAACATTTTAGTGTTCCGAATAAAATTTGTTAGTATTCTGATATGCACGTATGTGCTCTCTTCAAATTAATTCACTCTCACTGTCTCCGAGCTCGTGTTATACGTCTATCGCCCGAACCCGGTGGTTTCCTTTGAATTATAATTAATTCTCTTAATGTTTTCCGCATGTGCATCTGTATGTCTGTTTATAATTTAACGTGTGTTAGATAATAATACAAACAGACTTGTATTGGTGTCATCACGTGGTACGTACATGGTTGATATGTGATGTTGTACCTAATTGAAGCGCCGTCCATTTGTAGTTATTTTGTGTTTATTGTTGCTGTTGCAGACCATGAATTTCCTGATCTATAAATTTTCCAGATTTCTTAAAAGCGTTCTTAATGTTCCTCATCGACAGCATAAATGTCAAAATACTTATGATCTTTGATCCACTGATGCGCACCTCGATAGCAATCCATACTAAATTATAGGAAAAGTGTGTCTGTCTGTATGTCTCTTACCTCTTCACGCTTAAACCACTGAACCGATTTAGATGAAATTTGCTAGAGATAGATGGAAGGACAGGATATTTTATCCCGGGAAAAGATAAGATCCCTCGGTAACGCGGTTAAAACCGCGGGACGGAAAACTAGTTTTTGATAATGCATGCGTTCAATCGAGTTCAAAAAGTTGTCTATCTTCAAGCGAATCTGAGTCTATCATCAAATGCCTCTTACAAACGCGTCGGTATTTATTATTTTTTGTTTGATGTTTTTTTTAACATTATCGAGAATATTTGTTTGTCTTAAATTTCCACGAGGTCCTTATTTGATCTCGGGGTACTAACTACTATTAGTTTGTAACGTGCCCTCGCATTTCTAACAGGCTTAGGTGTTTATTTAGGACTGCTGTCAACGTTGTTTCTAGTTTTTAGCACCATAATAACATAATACGTGTTTATATTAGCTCAAACATAAGTCATGGTTATTTATGGTCATATTGCATGATTTAGTGACGCCATTTCGCCGATGAACAATTTTATAACCCCGTAAGGGTATAATTTAGTAGTCTAAAGGCTTCGTTATTAACTGCCTTTATTATATTAGCGTGTTTTTGGAAACACTACAGTTGGAAACGTCTGCCAAGTTCTGTGTAACTTGGTAAGCAGTTTTTTTTATTTCAACTTGAGCCCTGAACTTTTATAGCTTAAAGTGTTTGCAACTATCTGATCCCAGACATACTTATTTCTTTTTAAAATACATAATTACACCCGAACGCAGAACAAACAGACATGTTCATGCCCACAAATGTCTCCTGGATGGGAATCCACGAACTGTGCCCGTCAGACATTGGCGGTAGCACATCATCTCCTTCATCTACGACACATCAGCACAGTTCTTAATTTTTTAAAGTTGAGCCGTTGATTGTTTAGAAACATTAATTCAAGGCCTCCTCATGGAAAGCGATCGATTCTCCGCCCCCTTATAAACAGTTATTCAAGCATAACGAGCCTTGTAGTTGTAACAGCTTTAAACGCCCGTGTAATTTGTAGTTAGTGCGCATTTTGCGAAGCGTAACGCTACTTCAGCAACATTCCGAATCTAGTCGACCTATTGTCGATGTCGGCGATGCGTGAATATATCGGTCGGAATTCGCTGCCCACCACAATTCTGTCTGCCCCGAATTATTCGTAACGGTCAATTGATGCTTCATTATAATTTGCAGTATGAATGTTGCTGTGCTCATAACGTCTATCACATTCAGCTCTTTTATTTTTGTATGCATAAAGAAAAATCGTGAAAAATAATTAATTGTTTGAGCAATAAATTAAAAAAGAAGAAAGGTACTCTTAAGTTTATTTATATTATATTGGCATTGATCTTTTCCAATTATTTGTTAAGCAAAAACGCATATTTACACGAACCGTGTTTGTTATACAAGCTACCGCGTGCGCCTGCGCATCGCCCGTTCGCACCTCGCTTTGATGTTGGCAACTTACGCACAGTTTCAGCACCAGTTCTGCTATTGGATAGTTATATCTCTTCCTTGATCTATTAATTAACATTTTTGTAAATATTATCCTTGGAAATGAAACATGGAAATAATTGATACAATTTGAACTTCAAAAGAAAAAAACCATTGATAAATAAATCGTGGGTTAATTTATTTGTCCTTTAAGATAAATTTATTGCGTACGTTCGACATCAAAGATCGTCGTCATAGAAGTCAAATATGCTCACAATTTATAAATCTATCGGATTGCGATATGTGCCATTACTGGCAAGCATTCGAGTCTCGACCAAGATGAGTTCTAGTCACGAAGTTTCAAACGAGTCGTTAATGCTGTGTTGTGCACCAATTTATCTGCGTGGCGCAACTGGCAATGCGAAGCGATGCCACCGTGAGGCAACCACGCTCGCCAGCCGCCGCTAGTGACACCCGCTTGCTCAAGTCCTAGTTGCATTATTACCAGTGGCTATTGGTCACATCTCGACATTACTACCAAAGGGCACGAAAAATGCCAGTTGCTGCAACTTCCCCATTACTATATTCACAGCTTGTTGGACACGTCGTCGTCACATTTGTGAATCTTGGGTGTGTTGCGGTATGTACTCGTAAAAGTGCAATTAGTAGGGTTAACGGTATTCGTATTGTTTTTCTGGTGTATCGTATGCAGTTGTTATTTTCTGGGCAATCAGGTTTGTGAGTGTTGGTATTGTGAAGATTTGTCCAAAAATCTATCTTCGAATTTTAAGCACGGGGTATCTTTCGATACCCAAGTTGTTCATAATTTTGTTTTGACCTTCTGAGGCAATTTTAATATATTTTAAAATAATTGATGAATTTCTAAGGGGATCGTACGATAATACAAATACTATAGTTGCGTGTATCGATGTCAACATATCTTGGCGAAGCGGCCGACGGAGGCGTGCGCAAGCGCACCCGATTGCCGAACACGTACCGGTTCTGCCGGTTGCTTTTTATATGTTTTTCACTGGCAACCATCGCGATATGAAAGAATGAACGATTTATTACAATCTGCTTGATTATTTTAAATATTAGATTGCATATTTCTGTTGCCGTAACGAGTAAAATAATAATATGAGTTGCCAAATAAAAGATATAGCTGGATGACTTTATATTGCACTTATTAAAAAGTACGTCTTATTTGCATCAATTTAACTGCATAATAAAATTGGCGTAACTTTACTCGATGAGGGAATTATAATATTCCAATAAAAATTGGTCGTCCTTCAACAGGCTATCTCCCAAAACTTTCCAAAACTGATATCGGTACTGTAATCAATGAGCCGATAATTTCCACGTCAGCTGCCAATGTCAGACGCCATTGATTGATATTCTCGAGCCAATCAGCGTCGTCGCCCACGTCTCGTTGCACTTGACGCGTATTCGTGTGTTATTTTAGTTACGAAATTTATTGAAGTATAATACATTGGCTTTATTGGATGGAATTGTTTTTTTTTGCTAATTTAATACTGTCTCCAAAGAACAGGTTGGCGACGTAAGTTAGAGAAATTTAAGTATTGCTTTGTCATAAGTTCATGGAGTCATGAGTTTTTGCCATTCTGAATTGGTGGAATAGTAAATACAGGCTTATCAAGACCTAAATGAAATGAGTTTTGAGAGATGTAAGTCCAATGTCCAATAGGCGAAGTTCCGTTGATCAACGACAATAATTTCCCAAGAGAACCCTATTGTATTCCTTTCTCCATTTACAAGGGAGGATTCTATCAAGTTTAGTGTAAATCAAATGTGTTCAGTCGTGTCATAGGTTTCTTTTGCACTGTTAATTTTAAAACATAAACACACTCAACTGCTTTAAATTAATTCCTGATGGCTATTTAATTAAGCTAGTTAATTGGTACGGAGGGCGGCACAACGTTATATGCAGGCTACGATCTAGTGATCCTGCTTAATTGGTAATCAACTGTAACCAAATATAGATGAAATTAATAAGATGAAATACTGGAAAAAGATGGAAGTCATAGATTAGCTATGATTGATGGGTCTAAGACTAGAGTCTTTGAGTCATCGACAATGATATACCTATTCTATTAAGTCTTATATCTAGTACTACAATAGGGTTGAGAAATCCAAAGTCATGTTGGTATTTATTTTTAGATTCATGGTCAAATTGAGAGTTCTATTCTAAACACAAATAAACAACCTTACGGTTAGGGTTTTCATAAGATAGTTTTAGCTGTATTCTCATTTATAGAATCTCTTTTTTATATGATCTGTGAATTACCGAATGTTTTGCAACCTTCTTATGAATTGCTACAGATGTGGGTTTACTAAACACAGGAAAACAGGCCATTGACATTTATGTTATGACAGTCACGTCTGGGGAAGAACCTTCAACGACCGTAACGATGGACTCTTATCAAAACCTTGTTGCTGCATTATTATTTACAGTATTAGATTTCAGTTTCGTATGATAAGATAACACTTTGTTATTATTGAAGCTTTATCGGGATGTTGCATTAATGTGAACACCTCTTCTAGTCGTGTAGTCGGGATCACAGATCAAAGCACACTAACGACGTCCTTAATCAGAGACACGTCCAGCAGGACCGGCTCTACGCCAGCCATCTTATTTTAGTAAACATCCGCTTGTATCTTTTTATTTTTGTTTAAAGTTTTTATCGGTTGCTCGAAAGCTGTTATTATGGCCGCAAGGTTTATAATTTGTTACCCACGTTAAATATGGGCAACATTATATCTTGGGTTGAATGAAATAAAAGCAAAACGGTTAGGTTACAGAGTGATATAAAAAAAATAAGGGACGAATCGAAGATTCTTTATATCTAGATATCTTCAACGTTTGAATTAACGAACTGAGAAGACCATTCGTAACACGTGCTCAAAGGATATTAACAAAACATAATCACGTACTTATAATGGTATATACACATACGTTAGTGAACGCAACGGACAGAAGTACAGTGCGCGGTCGGTTGGGCCCTTGAGACGCTCCACGTGCGCGCTACGTGCAATGAGTACGCGTTTTACGTGCGCACGCGCAGCTTGAGAGGCGGCGCTTGTGTGATTTATAGCTATTATCTAAGCTTTTGCGATTCATTTTTGAATACTAAGTTGGGTAAATTAGGTAGCATATATGTTAACACATAAAATATTTCTGTCTCAAGATTATTTACCGTACAGTATGGAAAGAGGAAAGTTCAATTTCGTGTAATAATAATCATAAATTAGATTTAGTGTGTAGCTGAATTTCAAAGACATATTTATTAAATAAATATATCGGTTAGTAGGATGATTAAAAAAAAATGTTTAGTTATCACGAATGTCTAAATGGCAACAGTAGCACTTGACGAACACAATCACGGATTCAAATTACCTATAGGTATGTATAAATTGATCTAAATTATTGTGCTCAAAGTAACTTGTTTCATGCCATACCTATGTTGTTTCAAATACTAATTTTAGAATATTACATACATCGTAACTCTCTAATTTCGACCCCCACTAAACCTAGCCTTTAAAGTTACCCAGATACGATTAAATACCCTCCGGACCCATTAAGTAATTTACCTACGAGTCGAGGCTATGACGATGTCATCAAGATATACGCGCCGTTATGAAAGAAGCGCCACTTCGCCGCCGGAACCCGGCGCGCTGCACGCTTTATCGCCGACCGGAAATGGAACGAGTGGTGGGCGAAAAGGGGGAGGTGTCGCCCCAAATCATATTACATATGAATTGTGTTGTTAATTTAATGCCTAGAGCGGTATTTTTTGGTAGGACTGCAAGATTATTTTGCTGTTCCGTTCAATCGTGGCCAAGCGGCATATTTATAGCATCGCAAGTCACAAGTCCAACACCAGTATTCATTTTCCTCAATCAATTACTGGCGACGAATGTTCCCAGTAGTGAGTTTTCCTCGAACACTTGAGAGATGACCTTGTTTATATCCGAGTCTGTCTAATGTAATTCCCAAATGTTTAGAGACGTGAGTGCACCTGCCAAAATTATCTCTTCATGTCACAAAACAGAGGGGTGTCAAGTGACATGTTTCTGACGAGGGCCATAACACCACGCGTGTGTTTATCTGTTCCAATTGCGATCTAGGTTCCTCGCTCAAATTAGTATCGGATTGCAGCAAACGTTTCGCAATTTTAATTAACGGTTAGTCAGTGAAAAACAACTTTTTTCGCCGTTAATGCTGAAAAATGTCTGATGTAAACTAATTAAATGGAAACTTGTAAACCGTCCAGAATTTCAGATTAATTTAGGAGTCGACAGGATATTACTCGTACGAAACGTTGAGATAGATAAGTAACAAAATCTAATCAACATTTTGTTCAACATGAAAGAAGAAGTTACTAGGATTATTTGTTTTGCCGAGTTCTTGGCAATAAGATGATTTGCGTACGTAAGGTTATTTTAATTATCTACGAGATTTACTTAATCGAAAATCTTTCAGATTTTTACACGTGTTTCGTTCGTGTTTGAGCTTCATTTTAGAATTAAACTTTTTAGATCATATTTCAAGGATAAGCGTTTAGTGTCTCTTAAGTGGCTACCAAGATAGTGCCCTGATTGCTAAATTGCGGGTTGAACGTCCTGATACGATCAAATTTGTGCACTCAGATGTGAACGACCAGCCACTTGAGGGTAAACACAAAGACGCAAGTGTCGTCAGAATGTTGAACCTTACCCAATTTGCATAGTAATTCAGGAGATACGCATGCTATTTTGAAAATTATATATAACACGTTTATTAATGTTAAAATGAGTTTGTATTGCGATAAAATAACATGAAACGTTAATTTTTCCACGAACTCCTCAGCTTATGAAAATATGCCTGAGGGTGATAGCGACGGAGTTAGCTATGTTTGTGGAGCAGGGGTCGCTTGATTTTATTATACAGGCGGCGGCCGTGGCGCCGTCTCCCGGACATTCGCTGCTATATACTGCCGCGAGACTTACTAATGACATTGCTGCGTTAATGAAGCACGTCCTAGTCGGCAGGTAGACAATTTGAACAGTCATTTCATTACTGACAATTCAGTTGTTTTATATCCGATTCAGTGTTACCGTGGAAAAATTGTGGTTTATAGATTTTGAAATGAATAAGATTTCTGACATCAAAACTTATTTGTTATACTACTGAGGTGGCAAGTACACGGTCCGCTTCATGGTAAGCAGTTATCGTAGCCTATGAACGCTTGCAAAATAAGGCAAAATTCAACTAACCTAAAGAGTATCTGACAGAAAAGAACAACTTATTGCAGCTGGTGATAAATAAGACAATGTAGTCGCAACGATAAAACGTACGAGTAACAAGAATTAATATGTCCACGGATTAGACAGTGTCAACATAATGAAACATTCGAAAAATGAACGTACTACGCGGCTCCTTTCACCTGCGTTAGTTCGTGGCACCCACCGCGGACGGCCTTGCGTGACCTTGTGCACGGTGTCCAATCGTGTGGGCCGGCCGAGATGCGCTCGCGCATTGCAACAGATGCACCTTTCCAATTATGTATGCACGCTTTCCAGTGCAATTTTAAAATAGTATCATGGTTCATGGAACGTAATTGTTTCAAGTTGTCGTCTAATGATTTTTTTTAAAATGAATTGATTAAATTTTTTCCGGCAAGAAATTCACTTCGCTGTCAAATATAAACTAAAACGTAATGAAATAACTTCTATAGAAATTCAATTAGTATCGAATTAGCATTCGAACTCCCAATTACCGTATAAACATTCACAACAATACAAGCGTTATAAAATGCTTGTCGATGTTTTATTAATTGTGTTATTAAATATTTTCTATTACGAATGAATCAAACAATCCCACGCTCCATTCAAAATATCCGTTAGCGCTTGCGTTTGTCATTACCTATTTATAATGTTGATGATAGGGAACAAATGAATGACGTGACGTTTACAACATAACGTGTCCTTCACGAAGATCAATGCATACATATTCACACATTGTTAATTCTTACCCACCCACATGATTGGTCTTTTAAATAATTGTATTTTTATAATTTCCATCTGCTTTGGTACTTAAATGTATGTCGATGTTAATGGCATCAATGTCAAGCCCTTAAATCCAATTATATTATTAGTCACTTCCGCCTTTCGTAGTACAATATACTTTATCTAGTTCACTGCTGTACAAGGTTTAATTTTATTATAGGCAGTGTTATTTGTCCCCAATTTAGGACGACGGAGAAAAATGACTATCCAATTCGTTGGATAGTCATTTTTCTACAAATTATTAATTTGTTTTACCCTTGTATCGTTAGTTCTAATAGTTTATTATTTGTATGTTGTTTTGCTTACTTTGAAACTAAATATCCATGAATATATCTACATAGAAAATTATTTTATGAAAACTGAACGCTATTTATATTAAAAAAAAAAAATTTATGAAAAGATTTATCTGAATCCCTTTAACAGGAAATTAGGACGGGTGGCTTACATCAAAGAAAATAACATCCAATCTGTCCAGCCAAGGACAGTCAACGGCTCGAGAAACATGAAACTGTCGCGTACAGCAACCGAGCACAATTTGGTGGGCGTTTGCAATATTTCTGTCATTGTGAACACTTGACAAGGTCAACTGGCGTGACCCTCCCATTATTCCAATTAGTCGAAATATTTCAGAGGCTTCCAGGAAAAATATCGTCTCTCAAGGAAAATAAGATTTAAAAAAAGCATCTGAACTCTTATAAAATGTATGAAGTCACCAATACTCGGAATACTAGCGTAAACATTAACTCAATACATTCTGATCTTATTATCAGCCCTAAGGCTGGTCGTCAAGATATTATAAAGTTGTTTGCATTAAAGGTATTCTTCGTATTCTCGTTTCAAGTCAGGTTTAATTAAGTCAGTGCGATTTGCATTCCGCACTCAGGTTGTTGGTAAACTATTACACCTTGTTTATTTCCGCTCTCGTTTGTTTATTTATTTATTCTGTATTTATTCTGTATAAGCTTGTGTTTGACCACAATCTCACCATGGTAAGTGATGATGTGGCCGAAGGTGGTAAGCACACAAAGCCTAGATGGGAACTGGCTCACAAGTGCAGCTGTCGGAACACACCGATAGGTGCTTGGCGACAGATTTTCAACTTGAGGGTGGTAGCCAGCCAGTCGAGTACTACAAAATACCCTACCACCGTGCTATGGTTTCCTCACGATGTTTTCCTTCACCGAAAGCTCAAGCTCATTGTAGGATTCGAACCCACGACCTTCGCCGCGGTATCCGACGTCACTTACCATTGAGCTATCATCGCGTTTGTCTTGTAAAGTTACTTATTTAGCCTTCGGTCATCTATTACCTTAACTTTGGTACTCTTGAAATATTCAATAGTACCATCTTATCTTGAATTATCATCGGAAATTGCTTTCATATCGTTATGTCTTAATAATAGAAATCGTTCGGATTATATTAGTTAAAGGCCATGTTTACTTCTGGCCTCGATTTATGATTATGACCAAATAAATAATGTATTGATTAATGTGACTGGACGGTTCTAGAAAATATTTTTGTGTTCACATTTGGGTTAAAGATTACGATTAATATGTGATTTATGTATCGAACTCAAATATGTATTCTAGATTTTAATTAAAAGCTTCGATTTATAAGGAGAAACAATAATTTTATTTCCTAATGATTTTGTGTAATTATTATGTTTTTAAATTTGCTTACTATTACATACCTAGATGATCTATTCGTTGTTTTCGAAACTATGCATGAACATAGTTAGTTAACACATGTTTGACTAATTTGCTGCCATAAATGCGTCAACAGATTATAAACAAAGTTGTACGCTCACGAAGTGAAAATGAGTTCTTTGTCCGAACAAACATAATAAGCGAGGCACATTTGTTATTAATCGTGTGCCGGCGCGCGGCGTCCAATGAACGTGATTACCATTAATTTTCTATAGTTGAATGAATGTTACGTGGAAAGTGATCGTATTCATAAAGAGCACTGTGCAAATTAAATATTTACAAACCAACGATAAGCCCTTCATGTACTATTGTTTCTTGTGTTTATAACTGTGTGGTTAGGGTACTCGACTGGATGGCTATCACCCTCATGTTAAAAATCTGTCGCCAAACACTGTGGTAGGGGAGGCATTGATGCTAAATTTGTAGTTACTCGAGCGTCTTTGGGACCTACTGGAATTTGAAGATTAGGTGGAATAAAGAAAAAAAGGTTATGTGATATTTTCCCCTTCAGCGGTGGGGGGAGCGTCTACAGGGTTTCAAAAATGTAAAAAAAAACAGTCACCAAGAAATACTCGAGCGCGTCAGATATTAATAGGGTAGTCGCGCCACGTCTGTCTGATAACGGAAAAATAATAACCTGCCGTTTTGCGTGGTGGGGGTGGCCGTACGAAGGGGATGAAATTATTTAAAAAAAAAATTTACTCGAGCGCGTCAGACATTGATAAGGGATGTTAAGTGAACCCTCCAGTAGCTCCTATTTTAAAGACTGACGATTTGGACGCGACCATCAGTCAGGGCCGATTTTTGAAAATGCAAAAAAAAATCGTGACCTTGATTTACTCGAGCGCGTCAGATTTTTATACAGGCGGTTCTTCTTGATGGCTTTGTTGTACTGACCCATAATCTGACAATTATGTTGAGGGATTTCCTTAATCTGACGGTTTGAAAAAAAAAATATGTAAAAAATATCGAAATCTCGAAAATGGTTCAAGATATCGAAAAAATGTTTGTACAAAAGTTGTAGAGAATTTAACCTTCTACAATATTTATTATGAATACATATACCAAAAAACCCATTGGAAACGAGATATTTGCAATAAATGATTTTTTGACCTTTGACCTTGAAAAATCAGTAGTCGCGGGCACCCTAAGATAAGTAGCTTTTGAGACAAGTTTTAGGGTGTCAAAATAAAGGTTTATACAAGTTAATAGCTGACTATTTCTCATTCTGAGGTGAAACTCATAATATTCCTGGACTATACACTTAATAATGATTTTAGCCACTTCGGCTTGTGCAAATCGGCAGATTAAGATATTTCCGTGATTCGTGACTAATTTCCTTCAAAATAAAAAAAAAAAACAATCGCGCTCGAGAAAATCCAGGTGACGTTTTTTTTTTGCAACTTTGCGAGTCTCCAATTTTCTTTCGTCACGCCCAATTTGTCAGATTATTGAAATGTACACTATTTTGCATGTAACTAACTTACCTTACCTTAATCTGACGCGCTCGAGTATTTCAAACCATCGATTTTTTTTTACTAATCTGACGGGCTACCCTAGGCGTTCGACACTACATAGAAGGCTCAGATTTGGTGAGAGTACTTCACAAGGTGCAAGGTTGCCCCCTTATGTTAATCTGACGCGCTCGAGTAAATCCCGAAATCCCCTATTCGCCTCCCCTACCACTGGTTGGTGTGTTCCGGCAGTTGCACCTGAGAGCCAGTTGCCTTTAAAGCATTGAAAAAGGTCGACAACATATTGGCAATCCCCCTGGTTGGTATTGCTAATTTCTATAGGCGACAGTAGTCACTTACCATTAGGTGACCCGCCTGCTTGCTTGTCAGACTTGTGGTACTTATAAAGTAACATTGTATCTTATCTGAAGTAAAAATCGTAACCTGAAATCGAAATGCTTCATAGGGGAACATAAATAAAAGACGCAAGTACCAGCTACTTCAAATATATATTCGCGCAGTCAGCCTCTGCTGAGCTTATAAGTAGATAGGTAAACAAGTACGGTACTTCTTAAATCTTAGCTTTCCTTAGTGTCTAAGCTCCCAGGGATTTTACCTCCAGGCAATGTTAAAATAATATTTTACTTATTTCAGGTATGAAAGCTACACAAAGACGAACTTTGCGGTTTAGATTAAGGAGATCAAGTAAGTTTTTAATCTTATTTTCCGAGGATTTATTAAATAATTTCCTAAAAGACGCATGTATAATTTTGTACGTATAACGTAATCACGATGAATAAGAATTGCAAATACAACAATCAGAAATAGAATTCGTTATAGAATGTATGTATTGGGAAACTCCTCAGCAGCTCAAAATATTGGCAAGTCCCCAGAGATTTTATGTGTTCTTGGTAAAAATCGTTAACACGCTGATTTCATTCTGAAGTCATACATGCAAATAAGCGACGTCATACAAGACTAGATAATAAAGCGTGTAATTGAACATTACGCTGTGTTTGTACTTTATTTATTGCCAAAATAATGTGGTAATCTCATTAGGATTGTTTTAACACTGGCAATTGTACGCAGTGCCGTATTCGTAGGTGGTTTACGTATGATTCATTCTTAGAACAATAGCTGAGAATCATATTTAGACTTTTTATTAATTTATGCTATGACCGTGCTATTTATATCATTGCGTTTATCAACATAGTTGGTTCCATTATCATCATTATCAGTGGTACATTACAAGCTAGGCGATGATAGCTCAGTGGTAAGTGTCGTTGGATACCGCGACGAAGGTCGTGGGTTCGAATCCTTACAATGAGCTTGAGCTTTCGGTGAAGGAAAACATCGTGAGGAAACCACAGCACGGTGGTAGGGTACTTTGTAGTACTCGACTGGCTGGCTACCACCCTCAAGTTGAAAAATCTGTCGCCAAGTACCTGTTGGTGTGTTCCGGCAATTGCACTTGAGAGCCAGTTCGCCTTTAAGGCATTGTAATAAGGTGTACAACACATTAGCAATCCCCTGGTATTGCCAATGTCTATAGGCGACGGTTGTCACTTACCATCAGGT